>JANCMC010043217.1:7201292-7452688 GCA_024363005.1 Charaxes varanes
AATCCTGCCCGCAAGCTTCTAAAATAAAAAAAAATAGGTTTTACATATATAAACTATCTTTAGTATTAAAACTCAAATCTAGTCAAATTATTATGCCAAAAAAATATGACTTGATGTTTCCAGATTGTATACTTGCATGCAACTTTTAACTGAATCAACTCAAGACATATATAGGGTAAGATTTATTTTTAAATTTAATTTTTCTATGTTATTATATATTATCATTTACTTCAAAATTGCTATATTATGAGCATAATAATAAGGAAATTGCAGTATCAAGAGAATAATAATCATCATTCATTTAAAAAAGCTGTTTTCCAAAGAAACAAACTTCTCTGCTAATGTATAGTTTGAGTCAATTCAGTTGCACATAAGCATAATATAGTCACCATATAAATTTAATATATATATCTTCTAAATTTAATATATATATCTTCTAGGAAAAGCTTATAATGGTTTCTGACACATCCTTTATGTTTTAGTGGTGGCTATACTTGTATACCAGTTTTTTATGAAAAAGTGCTTTAAATTTACCTGCAATAGCTGTTAAGACATCTGTTGAAGAAATATCAGAACACTCCATCAAGGTCTTACTAAACTTTAGTATAATTTCTTGGTCAGCTCCACTAAGTTTATTACACATGGCGCTCTTAATATCAACATCTTTAGAATTGACACATACGAAATACAGTAAAAGTGAAGCAGCCAAATAAGTGTCTTCCTCGCTTGTAGGTTCCACAGTTCCATTTTCAAATCTAAATGCTGGATATTTTTCTAATACAAACTCCTGTATAGTTTGAGCATCTAATACAGAAGACTTAGACTCGTCCAAATTAAAGTTCTCATGCAAATGAGATATAATATTGATTAGAGACTCAAAACTGATGGGAAATCCTTTTTTGGTATCTTCATCAGAGTAGCAATTAATCTATAAAAAAAAACGTAAATAAAACTTAATCACATTGATTTTTAACAAAATAAAGACGTATCGATAATGAAATCATAACGCTTTACTAAATTCTCTTTGAATGATTTATTAATAACGGTTTTTTACAAATCGCAAAATATAATTTGCCATTTGGAAGACGTATGCGCCGCACCTGGCCTTTCGGCGCAGGCAACAAAAAATGAGACACAAAAGATATTGTAACTTTTAACACTTAATTTGATTTCGAACTAAATCTTCAGTATTATCGAATTACATTAAAATGTATAACTTTCTACAAAATAATTTTTTAAAAATAATCACCCAATTTACGAGAATTGTTTTCCATTTTTGTAACATTTTCCGAGCTTAATAAAAAGGATTGACACGTTTTTTCCTTGGATTACAGTTTGTTTACATAATATAAGATAACTAGAAAAATAAAAAAATCGAAACACGTCTTGCAAACAAATGATTTGAAAATTGAAAAATGTTTTCCAACAGTTGTTTCGCCCGTTACTGTTTGAAATTTTTTTTAACGTCCCAACCACAGGCTACTTCACAATATGTCACATAGTGCGAACTTCACATTTCATTTAAATAGTAGTGTTGCAGATTGAAAAAATCCGTTCTAATATTTTTTTTGAAGCCCGATTTTTAAAGCGCTGAAACATCTCCAAATTTTATTCAGAAACATATTATATTGTTTAATTATTGTCATCTTGATGAATGGCCTATTATACATTTTATACATATATCATAAAGGGGACACGGGTAGACAATTAGAATATACGCAAGAACCTTATGTATATTTAAATGCCTGAGCCAGACATAGCTTCATTTGAATGATAATGTAGTGTGGCCGGGGACTTTGTGTAGCTACACAAAGTATTGTAGTACTTTGTAGTCTTCAAAGACAAAAATGTACAAACACTTTGAGCTATGTCTGGCTCGGCATTAGTTTTAGAGGTTTTTAATCTGAGCGCCAAATAAAAGATACGACTATGGAGTATTGACTGATGGCTCCAGAACCCAGATTTATCGGAAAATTGACATCGTATTTAGGAACACAGTACTGATTAGAAAGTATGGAAACTGTACTCATGAGTAATATCGATACTTCAAAGTATCGAGTACTTTTCTAGAGCAATGCGCGCTTATTCAGGTTTAATTATTATAGGTAAAGCTTCAGAAGAAGAAAAAGTATTATTAATATGTATATATATATATATATATTACATAAGGTACTCACATAAAATACTCGTAAAAGTATCGATTACTTTTGTAATTGATTAATATTATTCAGTATTAGTTATAAGGGGGTAATTGGACCTCAGGGAGGCGTGTTGTCACTACTACCCTTTTCTATTTTTATCAACTCTATAACTCAAAACATATCTTCTCCCTATCACATGTATACAGACGATGTATAAATTTACAGCCAAGCAACTCTGGAAAGCCTAACTACAGCGGTGGCCGCAGTTAACAATAATCTGTTTATCTTATCTAATTGAAGTCATCACCATGGCTTTAAGGTTAGTCCAGGCAAATCTTAAGTTATTGTTATTGAGAGCTCGAGCATATTTCCCAGAGTTGACTGGCATAACATCCCATATAGCAATACTGTCAAAAATCCAGGAATACATATGGATAACAAAACACAAATTTCTATCATAAATCCTTTACGATGCAAGCCATTCGTTTATGGAATGCTCTGCCCATAACGGTCCAACAAACGAAAAATATTAGTATATTTAAAAATTTTGTAACTCAATTTTACTTATCATCGCAATCACGATAACTACATATGTATTTAATATCTTTATCTACCCAACTGTGTGTGTATAGACGTTGTTATATTTATTCTTGTTTTTTTTTTTTAAAGTTAATTCTAATTGCTTTCCTTGTTTTAGCACCACCTAATCATTTTTGTAATAAAACTTTATCCCTACTATACTTTCGGTTGCCTGGAAGAAATCGCTTTTTAGCGATAAGGCCGCCGATTGTACCTGCAGCAGTTTTTATTACTAAGACTAAATATTGTGTAATATGTATTCTTGTGGCGCACAATAAAGAATATTCATTCATTCATTCATTCATTCATTCATTCATTCATTCATTCATTCATTCATTCATTCATTCATTCATTCATTCACTTTTGAAGTGGAACTGAATTGAAACTGAATTCTGCCCTACATGATTTTTGCGAAACTTTAATCGTTTAAACAGCGCATGCGGCGGAAGCTCACAAAAGAAAAAAAACCGATATTGAAACATTCTTCATGGCTCCGCTCCTATTGGTCTAAGCGTTATGATATATAGCCTATATATAGCCTTCCCAGATAAATGGGCTATCTAACACTGAAAGAATTTTTCAAATAGGACCATTAGTTCCCGAGATTAGCGCGTTCAATCAAACGAACTCTTCAGCTTTATATATTTAAAAAAGTATAGAGTATTGATTAGTTAACATAATTCCTCGCATTTTCGTATTATGAATCGGAGTGAATTGCATCTTGAGCCGATTGCCGTACATAACGATACGGAAGGTTATAGCTCTCAAAAAACTGTTTTGCTCTCGAGCGGAAAATGCTCGGGAGTATGTATTTTAAAGGACGTTTTCTATTAAATGTACGGCCCGCGGCGAGACATCAACAAGTATAACATTACCTCCTTGTGTACTCTAAGTGGTTAGGGTTACCAATGCTGTTAAATCGAGTAAAAAATAACTATTACATTTTTTTTATTATTTAAGAAGATATTCAATAACATTTTCAGATTGTGTTATCTTTATGGGCATGCTAGGTATATAGAATCAGAGGGACTCCATTTCTTTATAAACTTCAGTGCATACCACAACATAAATACATAGAAAAAATGAACTCAATCGTGAAAAGAGGTGGTAAAAAAGGCGTTTTTATTGCTAAAGAGCGATTTCTATCCGGCTTCCTTACTGACGAGATCATGACACCATCTACATCATGCTGTTAGGATGAATTTTGAGAGTTCAAATTCTGACACCTTATTTAGTGAGTTTACTAGTAAAAAGATGATTGAATAAAGAAAAAATGGCGCAGACCGTGTCAAGACACGTTGAATATACAAGGGTTCCGTATCTGATAAGCTATAAACATATTTATTCAATAACTTAAAAAGTTGTTGTTCGATTTCGTTCAAAATAGTTTTCCTTGTGAGTTTTTAGCATGTTCTATCAACATGGAAAATTTCAAGTATCTACGTCTGATACATTGGAAATGCTAGGGGGGACCACCTTACGGGCAGATAGACGGACGTACAGTGCGAAATTGTAAGGGTTCCTTGTAGTACTACGGAACCCTAAAAAAGGAATAAATTGTGCTCCATTTGTGTTGTCAGATTGTAACAAGAAACAAATACTGCATGTTGGAAATAGAGTACCAAAAAATACCAAGAAATCAATATGACGGAAAGTCTTCTGTATTCCAACACTTTACATATATATTTACGTATCCAAATCTCAACCAACTTAACAAAATATGAGATAGTCAAATTATATATAAACAGAAATATAGCATCCAAAACTATGAATTTATTTTAAAAGAGGTAAAATAAATTCATAGCTTATTTCCCTTGAGAGACAACCCTACTTCCTAGATGACGTATATGAAAGATTAATGCTAACCCGTTTTCCACGAGTCTGTGTGTTGCCTCCGAATTTAATTATTCTTATGTGTGATACATTTCGAAAATACTATTTGTAAATATACACTTATTATACATTTCAAACCTATTATATCTTTTACAATACATAGAGTTTTGAAAAAAAGTATAGATTCTGCTATTAAGTGTGCTTAGAATTAAAATAGACACTAATAAGTATACTATAGTCGTTGTCTCTTACCGTACTATTAAAAGCGTACGGTACTAAAAGTGAGTGTTTACGGCTTAATTGGTACTAGAATAGTGACACTTGCGTTGATAATTATATTTACACCTAGCTTACAAGCAGCGTTTTTTGCGCTTAGAATTACCAGTGTTATCGAGCCCACCGCGTTGCAGAAAGAGGAAATCTCTGAAATGCAACGAACTCTGCAGCCGCACGATGAATTCGTAGAATCCTGCGAAATTCGTCTCATGTCGGATAGTTAGTATTAAAATAGCTTAATGAGAGTTGACATCCCTATTAGCGACTGTGTCACATAAAGTAAAGAAATTACATCCCCTAGTAGCATGCGTGGTGTCGACAAATTCAATTATACTAACGCGGAATGTAATATCCATAAGAATAATACACTTTAATACGTTTCCTTATTTACTCTTGACTACGAATTCGTTTATTTCTTTAACGTTCCACCTGTACATAAGAATAAATGTAAAGTTTGTCAAATTATTTAGGCCGTTGGCGCAGTGGGCAGTGACACTGCCTTCTGCTCCGGGGGTCGTGGGTTCGATTCCCACCTCGAGCCTGGGTGTATTAAACCTTATATGTGGTACTTATATGTAAATAACTAACTCACCATAGTTTATTTTACGTCCACTTTACTACAAAATCACAAGTTAAATCTTTCTTATTCCTTCAATTTTTTTACAAATAATGTTAAACATAAATCCTTATCTAAAATGACTCAATAATATAGGTCTCTTTTTGATCTTATTATAAAAAAAAGCTACCTTTAGACGTGGCCTATTTTTTAAAAAAAAGTTACTACAAAACGTATGTCGTACGTACAGTCGTATGTACTATAAGATTACAAAAAAACTAGCTGTTTCTCGCGACTTTGCCCGCGTAATGTTGCGAGATCACTTGGACCTCCATAATCGCGCCCTATCGAAAATCTTTACTTAGCAGATTTCTATTAAGTATAAACCGCCTCCCTGCCAAATTTGATCATTGTACTTCCCGCGGTTTTCAAGATTTTAAGTTAGGAAGCCTTATATCTATATAAAATGGCTTCAAGACCTCTCTTGCTCTTCCTTGTCATGGAAGGAAATTATTTAAAATAGGGACTTTTAAAATAATTCCTTTGAAGTTTATAATGGTTCCAACGAAGGTCTTCACGCATTCGCAGAGGCAGCGGTGGTGTTGGGTCGACTCTGCTGGACTCGTCGCAGTCCCTGTCCTCGTTGGCGCGTCGGGTGCTCGCCGAAATATGCTCCGAGGAGTGGGTGCTGCAGAAGTGTTTGCAGAACCCGGACGACCTGTACCAGCCGGATATGTTGCTGGATTCGATGCTAACTCCGCGACAGGCCCAGAGGTACGTAATATATCCTTCTACTACCTAGAGTTATCCCGGTCTAGTACCAGGCTCCGATTAAATCGTGATGTGGCTGTGGGGTGAGTTTAAATGAGCGATTGCTATCTGGCCTCATCCCCGGAACACCCACAATCTCTACAATCTCACGACTAATATCAGTCAGTGACATTAATCGGGACCCAATGTTTTAAGTGCCGTCCGAAACACTGAGGAGGTCAGATATTGTAAATAAGTGAAATTCTGCTTAACTTAGCCATTGTATCGTCTCAAATGCCAGCTACTAATTAGGCTACGACGCCCTCGTTCGTTATATATCCATACTTTAATATTAGAAATGTGAAAGTGACTCTGTCCAACCTCTCTCTCTCTGTCCAAACCACGCATTTTTGATAAATATAGGCATAGAGGCAGGCTGGATCTTGGAAAAGGACATGGACTACTTTTTGTCGCGAAAATGAAATTTAAAAGGGGTGAAGTAGGGACGAAGTCGTGGGTTGAAGCTAGCTAACTATAAAACCTTCAAAAAGATTATACCCATTCTCACAATGGTCGGCAATTCATCTGTCAGCCTTCTGGTAGAGTAAAATATAAAATAAATCAAATAATTCTTTTTTTCAGGTTACTGCATATGATATGCTATCCGGATTCGGCCAGCCACACGCATCCTGATCTCGACCAAAAAACCATGATTACACGTTTATTAGAAGTGAGTTGTTTAGTTTTACAGGACGACTGGTGAGACACTTACGATACTCGAGGACCTGATATTTGACGATATTATATAACAATAAAAGATAACATTAAATATAAATATCAACTAACTACTAGGCGATATTAAAAGAAAGTTGTCTAATAATGTACGCAACGCATGGACACACTAGCGTGACGTACCAAATTACTAACGCTCGCTATTGTTCAGCTATCTTATTGTTTATGTTATCGGCTATCATAGATGAAACAGCATGATTCGTTTTCCATTCATACTTTAGCCCTGGCTTATGACAGGCAAAAATACACAATAAAAATGGGCAACTATTTCAGTCATTCACACGAAACATATCGCAGTACTTTTAGCTTGTGTATTGTGACATGAGTCCTATAACTTATAGCCACACTAAACACTCATTAGTTGTGTATTATCACGAAAGCTGTTATCAATAAAAATACCTAAATAGTACTCGATATCGCGTTTTATTCTGACTGGCTGCCGTCATTAAATATCTTTTAGTATTCAAATCTTTAAAATGAATAGGTGCTATCTACATTACAACTAAATTTCTCCTACAGAAACTGAATTGCTGAACGTAACCACACTTTAACTAATTTTAATGTATAAGGTATGGGCTGATTCCGCAAGGTGCCCGGTTTCAAACCCCACCGCCGTTTACTTTTAATTTAAGCTTAGTAGGAGGGGAAAAAGAGAATAATAAAATAATAAATAAAATTAAAATTGATTTATTTCAGAAACTTAGATCTATCAATTACAGTAAATTACAGCTGGAGAATTCCTTTTAAGTAAAACTTTAGTTACATATTTCTATACGTACACATTTATTGTCCTAAAACTATGGAGATTATATGAAGGAGTAACATCTCGGGGAGAAAACTTGAAAAGTGTCGAACATTATAGTTCAGATAGTAGTTCAAAAACCGTCCTGAATGACGCTGGTGTAGGTAAATGGTACGGTATGAATGTAGCAATAGTAGATAAATTGACCAATAACCGTCCAGAATGGCGCTGGTTGGTGTAGAATGAAGTTCATGATGAAGCAGATATGGCGCCCTCCCCCTTATTTTCTTAAGTTGACGCACATCTATACTAATATATAAAGCTGAAGAGTTTATTTGTTTGTTCGAACGCGCTAATCTCGGGAAATACAGTTCCAATTTGAAAAAATATTTCAGTGTTAGATAGGTCATTTATCGAGGAAGACTATAGGCTATATATCATCACGCTAAGACCAATAGGAGCGGAGCACCAATGAAGAATGGTTCAAAATCGGGGGCCTTTTCCCGTATGAGAGCTTCCGCTGCGTACGCTGCGTAAATGGTTAGAGTTTCGCAAAAGTCATGTATGAGAAAATTGTTTCTCTTTAAAAGTTCTAAATAAAAGTCCGCGACAGCATATGTCTATCTTTTAAGATTGGCTCAGTATAACCTTTTTTATGCTAATCAGATTGTTCTAAAATAATGCATTATTTGTGAAGGTCTTTTTATAAACATAATATTACGTATACGTATCTTTATCCAAAAACTATTTTGAAACCTTTTAATGATAAGAGTGGCACACGGGGACGATGTCGTGGGATACAACTAGTTTTTAATACACAGAGATGTTACTCCTTTATATAATCTCCATAATCAAAACATATTGTCAATTTTATCTTCTTTTATTTTAATTCTATCTAAATTCTAATACATTTTCGTTTCTTACTATCAACGAATGAAATATAAGTTTATTCATACGTTAACAAAAATGAAACGTGTTAATTTTACTGGACTTTTTTAAGAAACAGGTTAGACAAAATGTTATTAACAATTCGATATCTCCCACGTAAGTTCTTGTAACCCCATTTTCCCAGCTTTTCAGGAGAGCGTTACAAACAACTTAATTGTAATATAACAGTCACTTTTTAATATGTTATTGTATACGCAAATGTATTATATAGTGACGATTTTTTTCAATTTACATGTTTGCAAAGCTCTACTGTGTAGTTGGGAATTTAGGGTTACAACAATATACGTTGGAGGTATTGAAATTTATTATCCCTTTGAAGAAATTGATACTTTATTTCTCTTCTTGATCAAATCAGATGATTTCTCAGCATTGGCCACAACTATTATGTATTCAAAAGAATTAGTCAACTTTTGATTTTAGTTGGGTTTTAGGTTTTTTAAATAAATAACTCAAGTGTATAATGATAATGCAAATTTAATTAATGCCTAAAGACACTGATACTTTAATTATTTCTCTTTTTGATCAAGTAAGATGCTTTCTCCGCATTAGCCACAACGGCTGCATTTATATTGGCACTCACCAGGCCAGGCATGACACTCGCATCTCCCACGCTCAATTTATTAGTTCCAATAAACTCCAAATCCGAATTTACAACTGTGCCCATAGGTGTAGTGCAGCAATAGTGAAAAGTTGTATCCATCATGTTTAAGATGTAACATTCCAAGAACTCGTCCGAAAGGAATACGTAATCAGCGCAATTTGGCAAATACATCTGCAAAAGACCACCATCATTTTCTTTGTAATAGGTGGACTCGTTCACTTTCAAATAGTCTTTTACAGCTGCAAGGGCGTTTGGCATATCACGATCATCTGTTAAGAATCCAGAGTTTACTATAGGTGGATCAGCAGGATCTGCACTTCGTAAACGAACGCTTCCGTTGGAATACGGACGTCCTACCGTTAAAACTGTGAACAATACTTCTCTACCATCCCCAGCTGCGGCAATTTGATTGCAAACATCGTCTTGTAGACCGAATATTGATGAACAAAGTAGAAGTAAGGTAGCAGGACTATTTCTGCATATTAAATTCAAGGTAAGATAACTAACGTTCGTACCACTTACATTTATGGTTTGAACACCGACAAAGGACGGTACCGGGAAAGATGACGGATTCTGTGCTTCAGCTGTATCGTTAGTGTATTCTAACACCTGAGGCAAAATAATGGCCATGTGATCTTTATAAGTTTCGCCTACAGTTGAGTTATATAATAAAGATATGTTTAAACTTTCCAGATGATTCTGCGGTCCTAATCCAGATGCCATTAAAACCTTTGGTGTACCAATGGCACCTGCTGCTAAAACAACATTAATGTCACTTTGTGATATTAATCGTAAGGTTGTAGAGATCGTGGGGGTTTCGAGGATGACGTCAGATGGCAATCAGTCATCTTAACTCGCACCACAGCCAAATCCTCTACAATCTAAGCGGACCCTGGTACTTAACCAGGTAGTAGAGACATTTTTAATGTTTTTATTAGAAAGCTAACAAAGACAAAAATCTCGTATCTACGCTCCATAGTCTTATAAAAGTTTCCTACAGATCTACTTTTAAAAGCAGTTAGTTATTATTTAGTTACTATTTATCAATTATTATCGTTGGATTTTTCATTGAACAGTTTTGTTATTTTTTCTACAAATATGCTGAAATACCAAAGAGAATGCACATTACGTTGACTGGCTTAAATGATGGACGACCTCCCCAAAGAGCGATTGGGACTTCATAATAAACCATGGCCCCAAAGGAATTTTAACAGCGTAATGGATCACCGAGATAGATTTTCCCAATAAATATAATCTAGCAGTAAAAAGTCTTATTACTTTGCATAAGTTCGCGGACAAAACCATCTAATATATAATATAAGTACCATCTCAATCACAGTATGCTGCTTCTGCTGCTCAATAAAAACTGCTGCTGCTGCTGATCAATAAAAACAAGTCAGCCTCGCCCGATGGAATAAATCATTGCATCAGTGCAAACAACAACTTCGGGAAGAAAAAAAATATATATGCATTTTTGAGAAAATTTTCCTTTCTCTTCACTATTTTCCGTTCCATTAAAAAAATAATTAAATTTACGCTAATGAATCCGATCCATTAGAGATATTGTACTAGATGTAAAAAGTCACTAAAATGAATATGTAAAGTAAAGCAATTCAATTGGATACAACGTTACAATTCATAGACTTTATTCAAGGGGAAAAATGCCAAAACATAATATCGAGGTTGCAAAAGATTGATGACGTATCACTGCTCCTTCGGAATAAGGGCAAAAAAGTATTCAATAATAAATCTGACTCGAGACGTCAATCACAGATGCGGCCCAAAATAATATTGAACCTTTTAATGTGATTTAGAGGGAGGGATAAGTGATATGGATTGAATAAAGGAGTTGGATACTTTTATACTTTATGCTCGTTGCGTATACGAGATAGTCTACATTTGATTGCATATACTTTGACTTTGATATTATCAATAGGAGTAGTAGGAAGTATCTCTATCTGTTACCTTTTCGCGTTTATACCTCTGGATCAATTTTGACGAATTTTTGGTATGGGGATAGCTTAAATCTTGGACACGAACATAGGTTGCTTTTGGTCGCGAATATTAAATTTCAGAGGTTGAAGTTTTGTATGAAAGTCGAAGATAGTTAGTTATTTATATATAGTAAAATTTGAAAGAATTGTTTCTGTCACGAAAGTTATATTTAATAATTAAATAAGTAAACCAAGTCGTAATATAACTGTATAATATCAGTAGTCTTAAACTAAACATTGCAGATAACACTAAACAATACAAACGTAACGATTACAAATATTTTATTACTAATATCGTATCTAACGTTAATAATTTCTCAAAAATACATTATCCATATGAATTTGATGGCACATGTCTCTGTAATCAGGATTCCACCATTTTCTGAAGTTCTTATAGACTGCTTTACTCGAAGACGTGTGGTTACTGTTAAGTTTCTCACAAAGGCCACACACATCGGATCTAGGGCGGACAGTAAAATAATAGTGATTTTTCCAATCAAAGAAATAGTAATATATATTGGGGTATTGAATGAGGTAGTCGATAATAGCTCCAATTTTCTTCATGTCATAGCTTTGGGCGTTTATGTAGGAACCAGGAGGTAGAAATCTGAAAATATTAGAAAAAAAAACAGATTAGTTCATGTAATATGGGAAGGATTAATATTGTATACTATTAGTCATTAATCTGCTTGAACATTCGTTTGCTTGCTGCCAATTATACCTACTGGATTCCTTTGTGAAATCTTGACTATCTAAAGACGCGCGCAAATGCACATAGGAAAAATCTAAAGAACTCCAGTCGTTAAATTTTAATTATATTACACTTTTTAAATAGAATTGAATAGATTTATAAATACATTGGCACCACAAAGACACATTTGTTCAATACACAAGGAGGTATCTTTTCTATGTAGTTACTTACAATAAAGATTAATTGTATAAAAAAATACCTTTTGTAATCTGAGATTCCCAATATAATAGGTATGACAATATGCGAAATAGCTTTAGCCATTCGTTCAGATACATAATCTTCAGCCAAAGTATCTTCTAGAACTAATATAAAGAAATAGTTAAAACATGGTAAAATAACAATACCTCCCACGTAAGTTGTTGTAACCCTAAATTCCCAGCTTTACAGTAGTGCGTTACAAAACTAAATTGTAATATAAAATATATTATTGTAAACAATAATGTAATCTTCATTAATGAATATATAACTGTATACACAAATGTGTTATATAATGAGGATGTTATTTCAATTTACACGTTTGCAGCGCTCTACTGTGAAGTTAGGAATTTGGGGTTACAACAATTTACGTTCGAGGTATCGATATCTTAAAGAAACAAGTAGAGACAGAAAATGTAAATTGAAAAAAATTCAAGCAAAACTCCAACCTTTGATTCACCCCGTGTTGCTTGAAGTTTTAGGCCACATGAGGAAACGACTATTGATCGATATACTTAATTCTTGATGACACATCCCAAATGTCTCTAATCAAAAGACATAGATCTAGGTAGACATTTAGATTTATGAGATACACCAACAGCAATTTGTACACGTAATAACAAACAGTACAAAAAACAATATGGCTTAAGACTAATACAACCGCTACTTAACGGTATATATCATTACATGAATCTCAATAAATATCTCCATAGCTTAAAATACATTAAATTGAAAAAAAAATATTAATCAAAAAAATATTTTTAAATAAATAACAACAAGAATGGGGCAGAGAATAACAAAAACGTTAATTAATTGAGTCCATTAATGTTTTTTTATTTTTTTTTAATGTGTCGTGAAAAATGTGAATTTCTAGGCATTGTAAATTATTAAAGCAATTAATCATTCCATTGATTTCGGCTTTAATAAGATTATGATGCGGAATAGATACATCAAAATCATTGGCCAGCAAGCTGATCGATCAACTATCACTATGTCAAGTTTATTGGCTATCATATACCTATCAGTGATAATAGATCGACCCCAGTAAGGATATAACCGTTTTCTAGGACTAGCGTTAATAATTTTTTTTTTATTAAATTCTTTAAAAATTTAATCACTAGTGTGTGATAGGAAAATTAAGTTCTCTATACTTTTTACAAACAATTGAAATAATATTACATAATATTGGCTTAATCTATGAAAATGTTAGATATAGCTACAAGGAACAAGCTCGAACTTGCCATTAAAACACATTATACTTCGTAGAATCCCCATTTCCTGAGGAAACATCGGTCGTGAGGCGAAACAGACGTTGCATTCTGCCCTTTATATAAATGCTTTCGACCTAATTGTAGAAAGTTACACAATTTTTATTCTTGTTGGCTACAATTTCTGTAATTATAACACAATTTGGGCATGACATCTAATGGGGCAAAGTATAACCTATAGATTATAATCCACCTTTTTTACCATTGAGTTATTGAGACTCCCTTTTACAGATACTAAATCATTTTAGATTAATAGTCATTGGAAGAAGTTGATGAAGGAGGTGGAGAGAGGTGGAGGGAGGAGAAGAAGGGAGAAATGATAATGCAAATAAATATTTAAGAAAATGGTGTGTATGAATGTGGTGGAGTAATGGACATATACCTTCAGGGGGTTCAGTGCTGTTGTTGGCGATATCGCAGGCGATTTGTTCGCGCGCGATGCGCTCCGGATCGTCCATCTGACTCCTCGCTCTTAAAAATGACGTCTCAAAACTGACATTCAACTCTCAGACAGGTACCCTGAAAAAGAGAGATACTTAATATAAGGAAACATATTATTAAATTTTAAATCTGTCAATACAACAATAAGAGAATGACTTTTAAACTCACGCGTATGATGTATGGGGTTTGCCCGACTAGTTTCGAACCCGTCCGGGGTCCTTCGAGTCCTTCTAGTAGGCAAACCCGATATAACATACGAGTGAGTATAAAAGCCGTTTTTATAATTAATATGAATTCCGCTCACGAAAGTCTAAGTTCTAAAACAATAAGAGAGTTAATATAAAAAAAAATATTAGTGAAGTTACAATCTCTTTTACCCTTGTGACAATGTCTGGGTCAGTCTCTCTTAAACCGTAGATTTGAGTCCTGCGTTGGTTAGCCAATAAGAAGTACTAGAGATAGCTGCCTGGTTGATATTCTACAACAAACCTTTTTGCGTACAATAACATAATAAATAAATATAAATATACACAGGACTATATGACACACGGACGTCTGTTTCTAAGGTAGACAACTTAATGCCTGTGTTATAAGTAACAGCCGCCTGCTATACACAAATATTTTTTTCTTGTTTAGAAATATATAATTACATACATATGGATAATACACCCAGACTCGAGGTGGGAATCGATCCCACGACCCCCAGAGCAGAAGGCAGATGTAATTATATATTTCTAAAAAAAAATATTTGTGTATAACAGGCGGCTGTTACCTATAACACAGGCATTAAGTTGTTGTACCTTAGGAACAGACGTCCGTGTGTCATATAGTCCTGTATATATTTATTTATTTATTTATAATTTCGATTTGGTTCAATCAATAATAGGGTTATCGACGACTAATCTGCCAAAGATACACCTTTTTATTTAGAGAAGTCGTCAATAAAAAGTATCTCCCAATAATATTATCAAGGTGATCTTATTCCAAGAAAGACATAATGCGTATTGTCAAGATTCTGTAACCCGCACGTAATGGGACTACCTAGGTTGTGCAGCCGTCTCGCTCTAACATTGGGAAGACGCTTGCGGTCCCTTTCACACGGTTGTCACTTGCTGATCAAGCTTTTTTCGATCCATCACAGGTGCAACAAGATTATATGGGAAATGTTTAGATCAAGCCCTACCTTGGGAATCAACAAATAATGAAGATTTTCTGACCATCCCTCGCAGTCACGTAACGCACTGAAAAAAAATTCCGTTGATGAAAAGGTTGAGATTTTTATTCCCTAATTTTATGTTTAAATTAAAAAAAAACATATTACGGAACGTATTGCTCGCCTGTAACGCATCGTAATGTTTTGTCAAGGTCCCCTCCCCCTAAATTGCATTAGTAATACTTGATCGACCCCTAATTGCTGTTGGTTGTATTTCTGAAAACATTCCAACCCTCAAGGCTCACATCATTATAGACTTAAAACTCGCCAAAAAGGGCCTAATCAAGTCTCAAAGGCTAGTTGCTAGCCTCTATTCGATAGAGTCACTCTTCCGACAGTGATTAATATTATGATCAGGCCGACCGCCTCAACGTTTGCGCATTGTCATATAATGAAAAACGTTACGTTTTCTTATCTTTTACAGTTGCCAGTTATTTATGTGTTTAAATATATTAAATTTAAAAAGCTTTACATCTGTGTACAAAACTTCGGTGTACCATCCACCGAATAAAATATATATTAATTAATGACTTCGCTGTATACACTGAAAAAAATATAAATGAATCAGATACATGTAACTAATTCTAAGATATTAGAATATGCAATTTTTTTAAAAAATCACTAAACTTTTATTCAGTGGGAGCGTCTACATCACAGCACAATAAACAGTTTTATCTACACATTTACCACGTACTTATCTCAAGTAACTGACCTTGCTCAACGCAAGTTTTTCCGTCGATAACTCCAGAACCCTTTGTTGGCGTCATGCGCCGCAGGTAACAGGATTGCGTTAAGCGAGGATGATCTATGTAGTTTATGATTCATTAAAGTTTTGTTAATAATACAAGCGAAATTAGCTAAAGTTATGAAAGAAGTTTTTAAATAACTTCAGATAGACAACTCTATCAAAAAAATAGCCAACACTAAATCATTGCGATTCACAGAGAAAATGTTGCGGACGTTAATTTAAAATCGAATATCTATCTTTATCTTTAGATGGATCCTGCGTGATCACATTTTGACTAGATAACTTAAAATTTCCGAAATAGTGCCAGAACTCTGGCCTAACAAACCGCCCATCAAGTTTCACTTACAATGAAAAATCCCCTTCCCTAAACCGCTGAATTTGAAAGGGCTGCGAGGGTGGCGTGCTACCGTCACTCGTGCAATTATGTGCTTGGCTAAAGTTGGCGGGACGCATTTGATGGTAAGTGTTTGAAAGTGTGTTGTGTACAACAGGAACTGTTAGGTAATTTTATATAACACTTAAAGGTAAGGTACGGTACAGGCAAGTTATTGACGTACCTGTACACTGCTGATTAGCTTTTGCCATCATTTAAGCTCATTAAAGTTCCGTATCTCCAAAGGAAAAAGGAACTCTAATAAGAGCACTTCGTTGTGTGTCTGTCTGTATGTCAAGACCCTTTTTCTCGGGTAAAATACTGAGAACTGTGGTCTCTTGTAGTTTTGAAGAAATGAACTCTCTAAGTCGCAAGTAAAAGACAATTTAGTCATTTATAATGCATTTTCCATACTAGTAGATTCAATAAGGGAATTAAAACCTATAGGGTACTTCCCGATATTACAAAACTATTATAAAAAAAAGATCCCTTCCTCGATAAATGGGATATCTAACACTGAAATAATTATAAGTTAGTATAGAGTATAGAAAAAAATATCGCGGCTGATTGGTACCCATTTCGTAATACGGTGTAATGATTAATTTTTTTGTAAGCCGAGTTTTTTTTTGTGTGGTTTCTGCTGTTGGCCCTATTGGCCTCGACAGAGTCAGCGTCAGCGTCACCGTCTAAGGAATTTATTAATCCGCCCTTTAAAAATTCGCATGTCATAGGATTGTGGGAACACCCAGGAAGGCAACTGATTCCATAGTTTGCACGCACGTGGAAGGAACGATCGAAAATCTATTTAAGATTTGCTTAAATGTAAATCTATTTAAGATTTTATAATTTTCATGAAAGAAAGAATATTTACGGGACACAAAGTACCGTAAACACTTTAATCAACTCTTCATAAAAAATCCATCCATTTAAAAGCTTCAATTTGTAGGAAACACAGGAACCGGCTAAAATATTTGGCTTTATAGTTCTTTTGTAGGTCTTAATATGTATATAAAACACATTGTTTATAAAAACAAAGCTTTTTATTGGCATACATAGTGTTGAGTATGTCTTTAAAAGGCCTGTCACGAAAGTTTATACTATTCTGTTAAAATCTGTTTTCTCTTGGCGTACTTTAATAAATTAAAAAAATAAAATAGAGGAGTATATAATAGCAAAGATAATTTACTTGCATATATTTCTTATAACATGTGCATACAGAGGGCATAAGGAAGGATGTCCTGATCGTCACACATAAACAATTCCAACAAACGATATATGTATTTCCTGTCGTAAAGGAATCTTCACACTTGTTATTTATAAACCTCCTTCAATACAGCGATCCGGGTAAACCACTGGAGGAAAACTATTAACGACATAGTGCGTGGGAAAAGTTTAGAGGCAAGTACGTTAGAATCGTGCTGGCATTCGGGCGGTAAAAATAAAATTTATTATCAAAAAATTCATAGTTATAATTTTTGTTTAGTTTTGACATTATTTTATATTGTAGGTGATTTAATTAATAATATTAAACATTGATAAATAATGGAAATCAAATGTATAACACCTCTCTTTTTGCTTTGGGGGTTAAAAAAATAACCAAGAAGGTTAAGACGGCACCTGCGTTATGTTCCGCTGCCGTCCCAAACTTCTCACCTATCTTGTTTCAACGGGAGTTCTTGGACGCTCGCTAAGATCGATTTAATGTTTACTTTTATTTAAATTTATAATATTTAAATAAAAGGCGATAATTGATATTCAAAGCTGCTTAAAATTACAAAGAAAATTCTAACTTCAAATTTTTTTGGCGTAAATAGACATTTCCGCTTGGTGAAGGTTTGTTTGTGAGGTTCTGTTAGTAATATCTATTAGTGAAAAAAAAATCAAGTCTCAAATCGACGTACAACTTTCTACAGTTGAGCCGAACTGTAAGACGTTAAGGAGTTTCATTGATAACCATGTTCGACTACGACAGCTATTACTTGACTATAAAGACGATACGGTAGGTGACTCAACTATCACGGAGAGCCTGTAAAAGTTTCGACCGAGTATCGTTAATTTTATCTTTCTTCAAAAAAATACCTCTTTCTTACATAAGTTCGGCGTGAAACTCGTCATTAAAGGCTGGCAACGCATGTGCTTGACTCCTGGTCATGCTGATGTCCGTGGGCGTCAGTGGGCACTTAACTGCCTGCTGCCTGCTTGTTTGCCCCTTGTAACATAAAAAAAATAGTTAAAAATAAACAAATATAAACCTAAGAAGGACATAATATATTGTGGCTTCAATGACTTATCATCACACATACGTGTTGCTATATATATATATAGCAACAGACCGAGTTTTAGGTATATACGTAAAACTCGATCCAGGTGCGCCGTCTTTAAGGATAACCACAGCTAAAATACGTCTTGCAGCTACATGTTTATAATTATGGTTGTTAAAATCTTGATGACACGTGACTTCATTACAGCCACAAATCTTGGCGATGGCAATTTTCCTTCTATTTGCTTTATGACTTCAAATAAATCTAACAATAATATGCATGAAATACTAAACTACTTTGTTTAAATCCGAGAATGAGTGTGAGGGAAAATCGGTGCAATGCTGCAACCCGAAAGCTTCACCACCGAATCCGCCACCAAAGTACAGCACTACGCTGACTTTCCGATGTGCCTCGACGCACGTTTCGCATCGACACCGAATCTCCTAAAATCTCCTGATGATGATTCGGCTTTGTTTGTTTATTGGTTTGATTGTTTACTTGAACGTACTAATCTCAGGAACTACTGATCCAGTACTCTCCCACGGGTCTCAAGGATCTTTTTTTTTTTATGTTACAAGGGGGCAGACGAGCAGGCAGCAGGCACCGAAGTGCTTATCGACGCCCATGGACATCTGCACGATCAGAATTCCAGCAGATGCGCTGCCGACCCTTAATGACGAGTTTAGGCCACCGGGAAGTCTCACAAACCGAACGAAACGCGACAAAGATTAAGAGAACGTTACCATATTTCCTGAATTGTAAATGCGTCTCATGTTTTGATGTCGTAATGTAATTATCTCGACAAGAATCGAGCGTAACAAGAAAACGGCAAAAAACCACGTAACGTCAGGCGCTCAAGGCAAACGTGATTATAGAGCTGATTACCTCACGTAGTTTTCGGCGTGAACGTGTGACAAATCTTACATATTTGAAATATCCAGTCGAATATTTAGCCTTTTTATGGAAGGTGGCAAACGAAAATCCTGCCAGGTGGTAAACCAGTAGATTTTCGTTTGGTGGCTTATAGTTGTTCCTAGGGTATTCCCTAGTCCGGCAATTCCACACAAACCATTCTTAAAAAATTATGAATTTTAAGTAAAATTGATTTAAAAAAAGCGTTTATTTAAATGCTTTAAATAGAAGAAAATGAACATTTCCATTATAATTTTTAGTATCTTATAACGTCATTACATTATTTTAATAATATAAAAGCTTGTCTTGTAATTCATCAGGGCGAATCAAACGAGCTAAAATTCGATGTGATTATATCGTTTTATAATGGAGTTCCTATAGCCACCTTCTAGCTCTATCATCAGACCAGCTCCATGTCATTATAATATTGCATTGTCATCCCACATACATATATGCGCAATTTTCAACTTGGAGATATCTGTTCCAAAATTGAGTTGTAAGATTCCAACTGACATGCCGGGCCAGCTTAATAAAATATTATAAAAACAATTAATCTTAATTCTAGATAGAACCATCACCGTACAAGATGGCAACGTCTTCCGTCTCCTTCCCTCACGGTATCGAGGCCACGGAGTACAGATTTGGGGCCCATTATCTTATCTGGTCCCCCACTTTGTGACGTTGCAAAGAATAACCGATACTGTGCAGAGGTTATACTTTCATGCAAATACTGCAAGGAATATCTGGCATGGAAGAATTCCACTGACCAAATATTGAGTTAAGCTACACTATTAAGAGACGGAATTCCTTGATATTATTTATGTGAATACTTCTTTAGGCGCGTTAGGCATTTTTTGAGATGGGAAAAAACCATTAAATTCGGGTCACCGAACCGATCTTGAGCTACAATATGTAAACTGTGATATATGTGTACTTTTTGGGTAAACAAAAATCATGGAACTCGTGTCATCCTTACCGAAGGCTTTACTTTGACGTTACTGTTACCGACACTTTTCACTTCCGTTGGGAATTCCGAAGTGCCAGTGTTCGTTAGATTAATGAGATCGAAGTAGTTAGTTTAATGTCATACTGCTTACTTTGAAAGTGACAGACTCCATCCATAATTTCTTTTTGTTCAACCCTACTTTTACCCCCATAGATAATCGCGTTATTTAATTAAACGTTCTTCTTTGGTTAAACAATCAGAACAAGTACTCAATTGCACAGAAAAAATGTTTGGACTTTTTCAGTCTAAGCACTATCTCCTTGTTCCGCGTATCTGTAAAGCCGGAATTTACGAATATTAATCGACCTCCGTTAAAAGACACCTGCATAAGCCATAAGCTTTCCGCCTCTTAAGTGCTCTTGCAAATTTAAAGTATGTCACTAAACTCATCAATCATAACATCGAGCAGATAACGTTAATGTTACTGGTATTAAAATAAGTAAGATAGATGGTGCGAGGAAAACTGCATAAATCTCATGAACCTTGTTTGTAAGTCGTTCTCGATAAGGCTCAAATTAATTTGTCCAGTCGTTAAAAACTTAATTTTATGTTTACCACCTCTTCATTATTGCTTGTAGAACTGTAGGCTTTAAATGCAGTGATAACCAATTTCAACATTCTGCGACTTCTTTAACATAATTTACATTTATAGGTGGATTTAGACCAAACGAACATAGAGCTAACTCTAGAACAACAGTATTCTTTTTCGATCTTTTAGTTTACTCTAAATCCGAAACCTCTTTCTTAGCGTTTACGCCAAAATATAAGGACAAGTAACTAGAATTAGAATCTTTGTGAGCGCAGAAATAACAGCGAAATAATGCTCTACGTCTATTTAAAGTAAAAGAATTTGATAGAGTACGTACGTATATTCGTTCGTCTGATGTAAATAGGCCTTAACATGTTAGTTTCTTGCCAGATATATGCGTAAATTATCCACATATTTATATATATACACATTTATTCATTCTTCTGTACGCATGAATCGTTCTGTATGTCACTGCACTCTAAAATCTTACTTTGATCTACATAAATACTAATCTTTATTTTATAATATAATGTTGCATAGTTCAATAAAACCCAGGCAAACACTGAAAATCTCCATACACCTACTACAGGAACTACTGGTACAATTTGAAAAATTCTTTCAGTGTTAGATAACCCATTTATCGATGGAAGGCCATAGACTGTAATATATCATCACGCTAAAATTTAATCTATTTTTTTACCTTATTTTGCGCGGAGGAAGTCGCGGGCACAGCTAGTTATTATTATGGTTAAATAAATAATTGTTTTATATATACAACATAGAAAATTTTAAGTCTACTTTAATAGTTTAGAAGTCTTAGGTAGGAAGGACTGACGGACGGACTGACAGAGCGAAACTTGAAGGGTTCCTTAGAGGATTACGGAACCCTAAAAAGTAAATATATTAACATATTAACATACCTAAACTACTTCAACCACATACATAATGAACGTGTAAGCACACAAAATTTCGTCACTCTCCCTAGTTTTCGCGTACCTACTCAGCGATGTCCTAAAGTCCACAGATAACAATCGGACGTTATATCGTTCCTTGTTATCACACACATATTATATATAACAATGTATTTCCAAATCATATTACACATCGTTCCGAATAAACAAACTTACACGGTCACTCGTAGAGTTAATATAAGTTACTGGCTGTGCTCGCGAATTGGTCCGCGTCAAATTAGGTAAAAAAAAAATAGATTCGATTTTAGCGTGTAGACATATAGCCTATATAGCCTTCCTCGATAAATGGGCTATCTAACACTAAAATAATTTTTCGAATCGGATTAGTAGTTCCTGAGATTAGCGCGTTCAAGCAAACAAACTAACTTTTTAGCTTTATATGCTAGTATAGGTTAGATATTTCCCACGACTTCGTTCGCGTAAAAGTTGTAAAATTGAGATAACCCTTAGACCTCTTTAGAAATTTCGAAAATTGCGCATCACGCAGTTTTCGAAATTTCGTGATAAGTGACCATTCGCTTTTACATATATAGCTAGACGGTCAGGCTCAGGGTCAGGCTGTCTATTTGGCGTCACGAAGCGTCGCTACGCATATGCAATGAAAAAGTAGTACGGCCAATCCAAATTAATTAAAAAAAAAACACAAAGCAATCATGAGGACTACCGGCAAAATTAAAACTATAAACAAACAACGTAAGTCACGTGACCTTGCGGATGAAGACATGAATTTACTCCGCACACAAAGCTGGCTACACAAATTTTCACTACATAAATTAGCCATATATTAGTAAGAATGAGATGGAGGTATGACTTAGACTGTTATAATGGAGATTGGCAACGCATAGCCTTAGACAGAACCTTATGGAAGGAGGGTAGTAAGGTCTTTGCCTTGCAGTGGGATAAAATAGGCTCTAAATAATAATAATTAGTAAGCTAATTAAAAAACTAGCAGATAGATCGCTATGAGATCTGAAAACTACGTACCCTTTTTTAGTTAGACGAGATGATAATTACTCCTAAGACAAGAGCAACGTACTTTAGGAATAAGAGAGATATAACAATAAATATCAAGTAAAATTTAACGCCCACGAAGTAGCCATAAACGCTGATTAATTATCCTCGGGTGTTTCGAGTAGTGCACCAAACATGGTCGCGGCGGGTCGCGATCAAAAAGTGACGTGTGAGTGTGTAAGGCCCACATACGAGAGGCACTTATACCGATTACTAATAGTATGACATCATTAGAGGCATGGACTATCAAAGAAGACACTAGAAGGCGTCTCGAAGCTTTCGAGGTTTGGTGATAGCACCAAACATTTGCATACTTTGCATCAGCCGGATCCAGAAGGTTTCAAATGAAAAGATCCTCCAGACAATCGGTATGATCCGCAAATATAAGTACTGATAAAAAAGTCGCATATCTTGGACACGTAGTGTGCCATAAGTCATAACCTATACAACCTTCTACAGCTCATAATGGGTCGCAGGTAAAAGACGTTGCGGCAGAATAAATAGATCTCAGCTACGGAATATACGTAAGTAAACATCAAGTGGCATCACATCAGCAATTTCATCTTTAGTGCTAGATAGCAGACGATTTTCGGAATTGACAGCCAGCCTTCAGACATGAAAAGGCACTTTACTTTAAAAAGAAGATTTGTGTTAAGGACCTTCAAGAAAAGAATACCAAAGATTGGGTGTAATGTTTAAGGTTTACACGGGACACTTATATCGGCTGTCAGGGGGCATAATACCGTTAATTTTGGGGCAAAAGAACGGGTTGTTCACCTGAGTGCCTACCGAGTGAGTGAGTACTTCTTTCCGTAGGGTATTCCCGGTCTAGTACTAGGGTCCGCTTAAATTGTAGAGGATGTGGTTGTGGGGCGAGTTAGGATGACGTCATCTTCGGTTTAAATACCATCGTTGAGGGTAGTAGTAGGACACTTTGTTAAACGTACTGTATGCAGCGCGTACTCGTCGCGGACTGATGATGATAAAAACACAAATTAAAATATCTCGTCTGTCCGTCTTTCTGTCTGTATTTGGGTAAATGTAAAAGGGTAATCTTTGAAATGCCTGGACCGATTTCGATGTAGCTTACAGTAATGGAATAAAGTTCATTATTGCCTACACAAGCATCTATCAGCATTTGTAAAGGATTCAATAGAAAAACTAATTACTACTAAAGCACCATAAAGATGAATACACACAGTTGATTTATACGACAAATTATCATAGCGCCATACGCCATAAAATAACTTTAATTCACCCACCTTTATGGGCTTTTATTACCGACGTACAGACAGCAACAAAGCTTCTATAGTAATGAAATAAACCATCCAATCGAATGTGGCGGCTATGTTGAGAAAGTTAAGTATCAAAGTGGCGTGAGTTTGCCGCTGTGTGGACGTTACTTGTGGATATAGCGGTATAAAAGCCTGGATAAGATCTTTATTGACGAACCGAACTAGTTTTTGGAATAATTAGAATGTCTGTTTTTAAGTACGATAAGGGGAAAATGATCATTTTATTCAATTTACAATTGCCTTTAATGTACTCTGAATGCATGTCATAGAGACTTAATAGCTCAGCGGTAAGAGGTAAAAATCTGTAAGGTTAGTTCAAATTCATTCTTCTATCTAGACTTACCTCGGTCTAGTATCACTTAAATTGTAGAGGATGTGGCTGTGAGGCGTGTTAAGGTGACTGACAGTCGTCTGACGTCATCCCCGGAACCCCCACAATCTCTACAATCTCAGGATTAATATCACTCAGTGACATCAATCGAGACCCACTGTTATAGGTGCCTTTGGAAACATGGAGGTTGGATAGGCAAGTAGCTGAGAGATTAGTCGTGATATTATAGAGATTTTGGGGGATCCGGGGATGACGTCAGACTGTAGTCTATCGCTTTAACACGCATCGCAACCAGATTATTTGCAATTTAAGCGGACCCTGGTACTAGACTGGGATAACGCTAGACATAAGAAGATGAGATATTTGATGGTATACATCTCGCGCCCACTATTGCGTATGACGTGGATATTTAAGCATTTTTGATGATTTCTTCTGTTAGGTCAAGGCACTTATTTGTTTTTATCTTTAGGGATCTTGGTTTAAGTACTGTAATTTTTGCAAGTACTGAAAAAAACACATACATTTCGCTTTTTTACCTTTACATACAATATAACAAAGTCGCTTCCCGTTCATACGCTTAGATGTGTTAAACTACACAACATGTTTTGATGCGGTTGCAATAAATTAACAGAGTGATTCAAGGATAAGGTTTATACATATGTATAAAACATGCAGGTCAAATTGCATCCGTGCGAAACCGGGACGCGTGGCTAGTAATACCACAAAATAAGATGGTTTTTTAATTGGTAGAGTCGACCAAGAAATTGGTTTGCCACTCTAAGGTCGAATGTCGTTTGCACGTCAATTAGTTAAAATGATCATTTTTGCCTGTTATGCATTAAGTTAATTTCTTATCAGCAAGCTACCAAAATCTTCTTTGACTAGGAGCTGTCATCCAAAATGGTTAAGCACTTTCTTGATGTACTATACAATATATTTGCCTTTACACTTTCCTACGTCTCTATATATATACTGTTTAAAATATATATATACCTAAGGCACGGCCTATGCTCCGCCCTCCGGCCGCATATAGGCCGTCTCTTTTCATCTCGTACGAATAAATGAAACGGCTGATTTATGCCGCTCTGTACAAGAAAATTTTCAGGTCTAGAAATTACGTCACTTGATCTACTTAGAAGGATTGGGATTCCTGCTTTTTAGTTGGAAATCACAGTGTTTTATGTATTAAAGCTTTAGCTATTTTTAAGCACTTATAGTGTAATTCTTAGTAAAATAATATCAGGCCCGACAGACGTCGTCTGTATCTCCTTTACGTCTTTACCATACAACGTGACACTGGACGAATGCACGTCGGCCGAAAGGTCTAGCTAGAACGTCATCTATTTGAAGTATTCTGTATAATTATCAAATAAATCTGCCTTATTCAGTATTTTTAAATAATCTTTCTACTTTTTCTTTCTACCACACTACAAACCCTCTTGCGTACAACGACGTACGTTGTTATATAGTCAAATAAAATTTGACAGTTAATGTAGCATACGGTTGTCACGATTACGCTTTGACATCATCCAATACATGTGTGTGTAAATCGTTTGGCATTGGTGTGCGTGTGTGTGCCTCAACGCACGTTTCGCTACGACACCGAAGCATCATCAGGAGATAGACTCTACAAAGGTTATTCGTAAAGTCGAAATTCGTAAAATACGTAATACGTAAACATACGTACATTACATACATACATCTACATACATCTATGTTGTTAATAATTTACGGAAATGAACAAATAGAGTAGATTATAATGGCCACTTTTAGGAGTACTCTTAAACCTACATCTGGTTTGCAAGTCAAAGCACTTATATGGTTTCTTCCTTTGCAGCGCGATGGTCCCGGCAACTGCACGATGAATCCATGGAGTGCTAAGAAATTCAATTCACTTCTTTTGCAGCTATTCGACATGAAGAAATTCCAGTCCAACGTGAACCGGGAGCTGCGTCGCGCCTACCCCGACCGGCGGCGTCTGGAGACGCAGTGCCTCAGCGCTATTGCCTTCGTCAAATCCGACAACGAGCTGTTGGAGTGTCCCATCTGGGTGCTCATCATCAACGTCGTCGCGATGGACATGCTCAAATCTAAATTGCCCCCGGGTAAGTCTTTCACTCTCACCATTTGATGTCCTAAACTTCATTTCCAGAAATTTCGTACCTCACACAATTTTTCTACAGAATCAATTATCAACAATTAACGACTTTTCAAGAAAAGAGCATACTCATGCCTCAAAGGCCGGCAATACTGTCCGTTTGTCCCTTGTTTTAATAAAGTCTTATTTTTAATATTTAACACTTTGAGTCAAACTGTCGCCACGATAGTGTTAATAGCATGCTTATTTGTCGCAACGCGCAAGTGACTGCATCTCTCTCCCTACTAGTTCCGGCAATCCGCCATAGTGGTACAAATTCATATGGTCAAAAATTTTGTTCCACATATAACTTATGTACAGAAACATAACATTTTTTCTTCATACTTAATCGAATACAATCAAATACGTTCTTAAGTATCTAATTTTGGCATATTTACCGATTACGTACATGTAAGTAATGTACAGGAACTAAGTGTGTCCGGGTGACAAGTCTGTGTACGACCTTCTAGGATAATGTCAGTTCCTTTGTGTTGTACAGACCGCCTCTCTACATGTCGTTATATTACTGCGTTATAAATCTATTTCTGTTTTATAGTATTCTTTTACTAGCTTTTAACAGCCATCATAAGCTTCATTATAAAAGTAGAGTTAACCGTAGAGTAGAGTATACATTGCTTTTCTTTTATAACTGTAAATTTTAACAAAGAAGTCTTTTATATTTTACCTAAAGTAAAAAACAATATAAAGCAGTTTCTTTTGTACTAATCAATTGGAATCTTGCGCACAAAAAGCATTAAATCTTTAATAATACAGTAACACGTGTTTTATTCTTTTCTCAAAATAGTTCACTTAATGCTTACAAATTCATGTTTTGTGCCTAGGGTTGTGGATGTAAAACATACCAAAATCATTCAAATGTAGTACAAAAATACATAATTCCTTTTGTAGGTCAATATAGCTCGTATTTTATCCAATATCCTTATAAACCCTTGCAGGGGTAATTCAGGTTCTTTCATTTATTTCCGCTTAGCGCAATTTCTTTAACTCATCATATGCAAATACCTATTAGAAATATATTAACTAGCGGTTCCAGTATTCGTCATTTTGTTCAAGTATAACAAAGTGTGGTCTGAAATAACGAAAAAACATCAAATATCTCTTAAATACGATCGCAGTATATGTATGTATATATACGGGGTATAATTCGCAATCTAAGCTATTTACAAAATTACTTAAACATGCACAAAAATCTTTGCAATCAGATCTATATACAGAAACATCATATACCGAAATATATTTATTGTAACATTGGTCTAATAAAATACAAAATGCACGTTAGACAACCCTAGTAACGTCATTAAGAAAAATTTAATGATACTTTTTTGTAGAGATGGAAAAATTGTTTTCGCTTTAATCTGTAATTACACATATAGGCTTTATGTAGTTCAAGGTAATGTACTTTGTCTGTAGGTATTATAAAATGTACATAATCATTTTGTATGTATGTAGTTGGAACTACTTTAAATATTTTAGTAGATGTAGAGTACTACGAGTTTTTCTCCTAGTGTAGTGCTATTTGATTGGGAAAATACCTCCACCCTACGGAAAACCACAGCCAAATGATGTTACTCATAAGCATTTAAATTACATTACTAATTCAGAACTTCAATAGTTCAACGTATATAGGGATCCAATAAAATCCGTAACGTACCTGGTTAAAACCCCGACGCGACGCCATGACTACTTTGTTAAAATTAATTTTAACTGTACAAATTATACAAATTTAACCACTTTTTATTAATCTCAAAGTTTTTTTCGCGGTAGTAAGGTTTTTGTACAAATTACAAAGATATGTTTAACATCCTCCTTTTAACTCTATATTTGTATCGTAATGCGCTGAATTCCTTTAAAGATATCATCTTTTACTGAACCAGTTAATTTAGAACAATGATACTGTGTTACAATTCTCTGCGATAATTAACATATAAATAAAACATCAATGTTTCTTATAGAATAATAATTCTAAATCTGTAAATAAAGTAAGTTATTTTTTATAATTCTTTCTCTTTGTCGCATATTGAAAGTTAATGCGATTCATACACTTTTGGTTTTTTGAAACTATTTTAATTATATTAAAACATAATAATTTATCGAAAAGAAAATTTTGTAATTGACCAGAACAAACTCATTTTTCACATTGTCGCGGCGCAACTGAACGAAAACACGTAGGGCCGGAAATCGAATCGTCTGACCCATTTTATTACCTTGGGCGGTCGATGCGAGACTTTTAATCAAAAACTAATTAGCCGTGGACCGCGCACACTTCCGCATACTAAATACTTATAATCGTCAGAGACGTACAGAATAAATTACGGCCATAAACATTATTAGTCAAACCATTTGTACACAAGATGAATCTCCAAAACATCTCTCTAGTATTTTGAATAAAAGGCGTGGAATTCAATGATGCTGTTAAAAAAGTCAAATACATTCCCCAGAATATTATAAATTATACATTGACATTCTTAAGTATTGGTCAAAAAGCCAATGTGATTGAAGAGACTTTGTTCACAATATCGAGATTTTTAAAAAAGTTATTTCAAACCTAATTTTATTACTAAAATTAAATGGACAATTTCCAAAACATAAATATATACAAATACATATATTTAGAAAATATGTACTGACGAGAGTACTACAAAAAACTTAGACTTCAACTTTAATGCTTTTGTAAAAAATAAAAGTGTATTTCAACTGTGACAAATTATAAATTGTAATCATAGCATTCATTTTCAATAGAAATTTCAATAGTGCCTGCCCGAGGGATCGAAATCGCGGACACTTATCAAGATGCACGCGCTAGTAACTGAGCCATCGCGGGTAAAAAAATTAGAGCCATTTATATTTATAATGGACACAATCAGTGTCCGGAGTCGGTATAAATGATGTTCCTCCACATCGGATAGCGAGGGCTCATCATTAGGAGCAAAGCGAGAAGTCGCACTACTCTCGCGAAGCAATCAGGGCAGAAATCGCAGTAAAGGCTCGTGTAGACGACACCGCATCCACGCTGAATACCGCAATACTATCGGGTCGCATGTAATATACAAATTGATCTTCGGGCCGGCCATGATTGTTAATTAATATCAACAAATAACGATAATCTCTATTAAGGCTGAAAAAGAGAAACTAACTAAATATTTAGATTTTCCCATTGCAGCGATATGGAATGTGGGCTCAACAACAATTGTTCCGAAAGTTGTTTCGGTTAACGGTCTTATTGGGAAGAGCCTTGACCGCCCTCCTAAGAAGCTCTCGCCTGATGCTTGGATCAAGTTCCATGCATGGTTTCGGCGCGTATATAGCATCGTCTAGACGAGCTATAATGCTGCTAAAATGACAAGGCACAACAATACGTGTCATAGAATACAAATCGCCTAATACCGCGCCATGACAGAGATACACTGCTCCCTTGAGACAGAATGCAATCTCAATAGAATACTTGAATAACACTTTTTTTATAAAAGGAATAAAAAAAAAGAAAGTACAATGAATCGATACATATCACAAGTTTTCGTGAGCAATATTATTTATTAACCAAAATTTTAAATACCAACTAAAATTCAAATGACACGGTTACCTTGTCTCAGTCCCCTAGACCTCAGGCACAACAATGTGCCGACCTCAACACTTATCATTAACGTTCGTTAACGAACAAAATTTTAATTTTTATAATGCAACGTTCTCACGCCGAATGAAAATGGACCTCTCAACAAAATGGCCGACCTTGGCACAAGTTTTCGTAACTAGAGAAAATTTAACTACGATTCGGTTGTTTTTTATCTATGTTCTAAACCAGCTGAGGCTCACGACTTTGTACACAAAAATATAGAAACAGATACAGGCGCGGATCCACCGTGGTACTATGGCCATGCCTACCACCCTGATAGATTTGTGACGTCATACTTTCACTGTCGTTATTTAATGGCTCGTAATCCCATTTACTTTTTTAAACCTTTTGCGTGTAAATAAACAAATATAATAAATTTTTCTCTTAAAATTAAAAGAAAAGAAAAAAATCCATCCGGGGAGTTAAAAGCAGCACCATCGAAACACTAGTCCAAACTTTAACTGCTTTACTAACTTTTGCTTAGTGCTAATTTGCAAATGTAATCGACGCAAGAGCATTTTTATTTTCTGAAGGCTTAGCCATCTGGATTTTCCACTTCGGTTACTTCAATTTCTAGCCTATCATAGAAATTGGTTACGACGAATTATCTATTGTTAGCCTAAAATCGTTTTATTTTTATCCTAAAATAGTTAGTCTAAAGTTCGGAAGACTGTGCCCACAACCATTTTTGATGACTGGATCCGTGCCTGATCATCTATATAAATGTAAGAAATGATGATGATGTTTTTGAATATAAAGTAAATACAATATAAATAGTAATTGTATAACAAATTGCAGTAGTGATTCGGTTCCCATAGTCGGTGACCGCATTGACTGCGCTCGGTAGCTGTTGTGAAACCAGCCAATCTTGGTGAGCTTATGATGTATTGCACCTCATCTCTCTCAGCTTCACAGCACACTCGCCAATGCACTCGACTCTGCTATAATAGAAGGTTATAAAGACCCTAATGGAAAATACTTTTCTCTCGTGACTATAACAGACCTATAACCTGGGGTGCAACAATTATTGAATTTTGCTTTTTTTATTTAATCTATATAAAACGAAAGGTCACATGAAATCTTGAAAACTGCGGGACGTATAAATATTAAAATGGCAGTTAGGTAGCTTATAGTTAGTGGACATATGCTTTTTTTCGAAGATTTTAGTAAGGAATTTTCGATAGGGCCAGATTAAGGCAAAAGCAAGTTTAAATTTACGCGGCCGAAGTCGCAGAAAACAGCTAGGTTTTGGATAATATACCTTTGAAATGTATTACGATTTGCAGTTTCGAAATATTGTTTCTGTCGCGATGTCAAACGTTGAAATTTAGCTACCGGTCATAATCCAAAGAATGGCATTATACACTCCGTAATAAATTTTTTTAGACAAACAAAATCTTAAAAAAATAGATTCATAAACAAAAACTATTGAATTTTTTTTGTAAGTATGCCTAAGAGATATATCGTTCTAATAACCTAGGACAAACAGAAAGACAGACAGCCGTCAATTTTATCTATACGCACAAATTTTCTAACCTAGCCATATTGCGAGGCAACTATTCTAAATGCGATATTGGTTTTGTTCAAATCATACAAATGCTATGAGAATCAACCGCACACAGATTCTCGCGATCTTCCTGCCTGGGATGAGATGGGTCTAGATTTCCTGCAGGTTTGCGGTCAGATCGCCTCCTATCAGATGTGGGCCGCAAATAAATCTATTGATTCTAAATCTACACTTGTAAATCAAAAGCTGTAATAACAAGCTAGGATTGCATCTTCGATTGCTATCATTCAGTTTATAGGTTATACTTTCTAACCGGCATGATAAGAGTATAAAATGACTTATATATACATTTATCTTTCACAAATTGGTCAAAATGTATACATATTTCTGGCTGTTATTTTTCAATAACTCTTTTTAAGTCTTTTGTGTTTAATATATTATTACATATTATTTTTATAAGTTAATTTTAATACACAACTTTAAAGTACCGCCGCGGGGTGTAGATTCCTAGCCATTTGCTTTCATCTAATTATATTTTAAGTTCAGCTTCGCTTTAAATAAAAGTAGATAAAAGAAAATAAAGAAAAAAAATGTATACAACATAATACCGAATGGTTTCGCTCTTTCGCATACTTTTTCAATGTAAGATCACCACGTTCTTTATCTTAAAAACGTTCTCCAGACCGACAAATTTCGATTTCATCATGAAGATCATCGGTCTATTTCGTGACTGGCTGTGGCATAATTGGATCATCAGAATAGAACCGTTTACCTGTAGCTAATATGACCATTTATTTTTCAAATATCGGAACTCCCTGTTTAGGTGTAACATTTACTATTTTTTTGACTGTTTAAGCATTCTCCAGTCATTATTTTAGAAGGGAAATAAAAGTGATACATACATCAAATGTGTCTATTTTTATTTCTTTTTTTTTCCCACTTAGCTGTATCGTGTATGATGTGTTTACCTCTAAGCAGCGTAACATTTTGGCTTAATATTATGTGTGTTCTCTAAATTGCGTATGTTTTAAATGTATTAAGCTGTTGGTAAACCCAATAAATTAAAAAGAATGTGACAACCTGTGACAAGGACGGGGGAGGGGTATGGTAAAATTTTGTCTGACGTTATCTATGGAAGACCCTTTAAACTTTAATTCAAGCTGCCTTTTCAAAGACAAAAACTTTTTAAGAATGTGCATGTTTAAGAATGTGAGAAATTTTTCATGTTCTCTGTGGTTGAATCATCACCCAATTTCCACTAGGAATCGATATTTCTACACACAAACTTATGCTCTTATTTTAAATATAAAGAATGAGTTTCCCTCATTATCAATCGTTTAAAGATGAAGTATCATAAATGATTTACGAATAATACCATCTTCCAGTAAGACAAAAGAGTGCCTTTAATTTTTTATCTCTTATTTACATGCTTTTCAACTAGACTTTATGAATAAGTACTGTTATTATGGAGTAAATATTATTAAAACATATAGGAACCCCTGATTTTTTCATCAGATGAAGATGAAGTATCTATTCTAAGTATTAGGTTATTGTTTAGGTTTTCCCCTTAATATCCATTCAACAAAATAATTCCCACTCTGTGTTCTCTAATCCTTGGTCTCACGTAAAACTATTGGACCAGACACAAATTTGAAATATGTAATTCGTTTTGGTAAGCGAACAATGTATACATTCACAGTGTTCAAAGCACTTGAATTTTATAGAAATGACGGAGCTTACGGTGTACGAATTTACTAAGGACTAAATAAATGTGTCTAAATATTTATTGACGCCGTTCTAAGGTTGAATGATATTAAACAGCCATGCTTAAAAATAAAATTAAAAAAATCAAAGAACATCGTTGATTTATCGTGTTCATGTTGTGGTATTTTACTCAATGCAAATAAGTTAGGGCAATGGTTTTTTCATAACCTAGTACACGGAATCTTAAACGGTTAAAAATTGTACCATAAATTTATTACTATTATTGCTTTATTTGCGATTAGAATGTACATTTTCAAATATCGAATTATTTTTTAAAGTGCAACAGACAACTAGCAACTTTTTTTTTTTTAAATATCTGCACAATTAGGTTCCGTAAATTTTTATATTTACGGAACGGAATATTTCCTGATTTTAGATTTAGAAATTGGCATTTATATGATTGTTATATAAAAATTGTTACGTATTTAAACTTTTATTACCTAGATTTAATATTGTCAGTTTGTACACTTAATATTTTAATAAATATCTTCCATAAAACATAACTTTATTTATGTCAGTGATGTGTAATTTACCGATGTGATGACAGTTATCTACAGGATAATCAAATTAAGTAAAACACCATAATATGGCAATACTTATTGCTATATAATAAGTATTGGTTCATTGCTAAACTTAAGGTTTGCCTAAGAGTCATGGAAAGCAGTATGTTAGGTGTTAAAAAAACTAACCGAGTTCGCAACACCACCCTGCGATCCATGACTAAATTAAGGATGTGGGATAGAAGTCAGAAAAGCTGAAATGAGAACGGGCTGGGCATGTGGCAATGGACCCGCAAAGGTAAATGAACTCTCATCAATGACCGTAGATAACTAGGTAGGCTGAAAAAGAGATTGCGAGATGACGATGCTATTACTCCTTTGCGGGATAGATGTGGGTTTCAGTAACCCAGGATAGGAAAGAATGGTTTGAGAGGGGAGATGCCCTTCCCAGCATTAGACCACTATGAGCTGATTAATAAAAAATATATGCCAATTTCAATAACCATCATGTATTTAGAATGTCTAACTCCATACAAAATCTCTTAATAAATGTACACGCGGCGGAAATCATTTTATTTCCTTGATCATCAGCTATAAAATACTTTGAGAGATCACACAATAGCGTCCAAATTTTTAACCTATGCAATACTCTTTTTTAATACATATTTTATACGTCTATGAAAGGAAGACATTAATTTATGGCAACACCTTCATTTTTCTAGTAGTCTGGTATTAACTATTTATCTTTTCATAATGCCGGAGCCAGATATAGCTTCATTGGAATGATCATTGCAATGATCACACAAATGAAGCTATGTCTAGCTCCGGCATAACCTAAATGTAAAAAATAGTCTATAATAAGTTGCATAACGTTGTCTATGATTAGTTGAAATTCAAAATTAATGGTTTACCATCAATCTATTTAAGTGTGCATTGTGTGATAAGAGTGACATATTTTTCTATTAAACTTTCCATTCACAAGTCAAAAAGAACGAATGAAATTAAATCTTTACAATATTATTTATAGTATAACCATTTTTTATAATTTATAAGAAAAATAGTATCGCTTATGATCCAGTCAATCTAGTTAAATACAAAGCTGGATCTGCAAGTATATGACAAACGTATATAAAACTATGTTTTATGGACATAAAATAGTACATTCTTGCCTTAGTGCAGAAAACGGCCAATTGCAACACGAGTTAGGTAATTGTAGTTTCTGTCGAGACTTACATTGTGCTTTTCTCTGAAAAATGTAAGGAATTAAATCTAAAATTCTATAAAAAATTATATATAATATAATTAACATTTAAAGTTATATCACGCTTGTTTGTTTTTAATAAGGCAAAACAGTATTCTGGTTGTTAATTGATCGTTTTCTGCATTTCGGCAACAATGTGCTATTTGTTCACACACAAATCTTTTACGCCAATGTGTATACATTTGGTCACTCATAAAACAAGCGATCTAAATTCATCTTTGGGCAGAAATCACATAAAATGTGTTATCAAGTATACATGCCGAGAGCATGATGTTAAGAAAATTTATGGACTATAAACATTTCATACATTTCTTTTGGGATAGCCAACGTGAGTCCAGTTAATTTCCAAGTACCCGACGCATAACCATGATAATTTTACGTGTTAAAATCTCGCGAACATTATTGAGAGCGATTTAACGGGAAATAAATAAAATTTTCGGCTTTTGTGCCGAACTCCTTCCAACGTATATATTTTTTAAAGAATAGAGATTGATGAGTACCAGAATGTATTGTACGTTTTGGTGTTTTTATGCTAATAAAGAAGAGTAAAGAAAAAGTTTCAGAACGGCATAGATAAATCAGTGACATTTGAGTTGATCGCTAGGTTAAGTAGCCCTTACCGCGGCCGGTTGATAGATGGGTGATTAATTTTAACACTCTTTATCAAATATCGGAACTTCTCAGTGTTTCGAGAGGCACGTAGAATAGTGGGTCCAGATTAATGTCACTGTGTGATATTAGTCGTAGATTGCGGGGATTCCGGGGAAGAGACGATGAGAGAAATCAGCAACATCCCCTGCAATCTAAGCGGATCCTGGTACTAGATCAAGATAACGCTAGATGGAAGAAGAAGGATAGGAATACATTTTAGTCATGTCGTGTATACTCGTTTCTCCTCCTACTAAGTTTGAACCAAAAGCTTATGTTATCAGTAGGTGCAAAAATATCCAAGCGTCGGGGTTGGAACCGGGTACCTTAACAGTCCATCCCTTCGACCGTTATGCTTTGAGGCTGTACAGTACTGCGATAAATATGTCCAACATAAATCGTGCGAAGCTTTGCGTTTCACTACATACAGCCATATTAGCGTAACGGATCACCATTTAAGCACGCAAGTTAACGCCATAAAACTGTCACTGTGAATGCATTATCCTATATAAAATTAACCAGCCAACAGAACTAACTACCGTTCGACGAGTAAATGGAGAGGATTCCCTGAGCAACTCGATTCGATTGGACTTCATTGGAGTATCATCAGTTATGGTTTATATGCGATATGGATAACATTAGGAAGAAGAAGAAGAAAAAGAGAAGAAAATTTTATGTATTAATATTACCTAAGCCTAAATACAATTGTTCTTCTAAAGTCAACCACGCTTTAGAAGGCGGGCAAATGGATTGTTGGACTTTGAAAAATGCGTATGTCCTTCATTTTAAGATCCCTAATTTGTATCGGTTTGGAAACACCGGAGCTGATAACGAAAACCACAGACTGAGTCCCTGCCAGCTTTTAAGCTTTTGGTCACCTTTATCAACTAGTACTTTTTTGGTACTAATTTATCCGTTTGCAGTATGAGGAAAGTACTAATAAAAGGTTTATCCCATAAAAAGACTATTCTACTCAAGCCTGTCCTATAAAAAGGCTGCCAATAAAAAGCCTGTCCTATACAAATTTGTCCTATAAAAGGATGCCTTATAAAAGGGTTGTCCTGTAAAAAGGCTATCCTAGAAAAGTTTGTCCTAGAAAAAGGTTGTCCTATAAAAAGGTTGTCCTATAAAAAAGGGTGTCCTATAAAAAGGTTATCCTATAAAAAGATTAACCCATAAAAAAGGTTGTCCAATAAAAAGAAGGAATAATTAAGTGAGTCATGAGTTCGGTCTTATATAGTACGTGACGCTATTAAAACTCAATGATTACCCTAAACTCCACACCAAAATTCATTTTGTAATCTCAGGAGATCCGACTACATCTCATCTTTCACGTACAAGAGGCCATTTATCAAACTGATTTAGGTGTGGACAGGCTTCCATTGAGACTGTTACTGGTACGTTACAACGACCTATTTTCGGGTAGACATTCACTAAGAACGGATTCTTCGATAGGGACAGATTAATGCGACCTAAGAATTCTGCAAGATTAGTTTTAAGCAAAGAAGAAAAACAGTGGCGGCAACGCTGTCACGTCAAGTGATGGTATTGTTGTCGCGTTTCGTTCGGTTTGTGAGGGTCCCCGGTGGACTAAATCCTTCTTTAAGAGCTGGAAACGCTTTTGCGAGCCTTTTGGTGGTACAGATGAGTACGGATATCGGATTAAAGTAAACCATTTGCTCGTTTGCCCCTTGTAATGAGTAAAAAATCGCACAAGCTGGTCGATAGTGATGCAATCATAAATTCACTTATGTGATGATAGTCAAACCAAGTTTAACTTGTAAAAACTTTGTGTCTGTGATATCTAGTCCAACGTTTTCGGTTTTGCCATTAAATTACGTATGAACTTAAACATTCAAATCTTTTGAGGCTGAAGCTATGTTATATTAAGTGCGAAATGATTTTATTCCGGTCTAATTCAACCTCATACAACCTTTGGGTATTGACATCGCACGATAAGCTACTATGTCACAGCCGTCCTTTGATCAAAGGGTAGTTCGGATGAAAGGGACCGACCATTCAGAAAATTATTCAATTGTCCAAAGCAGATGGTCTCTTATTTCATGTCTATAGCCGTCCGATGTCGCTATAAAAATAGTGCCATTCGTATGTATTTGCAGATGTCACAAAGGGATGTGATGATCAGCCAATGTCGACTTATAATATGACTGCAATTATCAACTACGAATTTGACGTTTATGTTAAAAAAAAAAGGGGAAAGTGATAAATATTTATAAGCAATAAGAAACTGAAAATTTATATTAGACTCCAAAAAACTAGAGGGATTTTTATACCTAGATACAAGTTACGGTAGCACCACATTAGAGCAGCTCCACAATATGTACAAGAAATCACCTTCTCTTCTTTTTTTAATATCTTTAAACCATTAAAGATAAATGAATAGGTTTACTAATCAATCTATACCTTTATCCCTTTGACCTTCGTAATTATGCCCGTTAATCTTACAAAGGATTAAACTAATTGGCTATTTAAGCTAATTGAGCTGATATAGACAAGGCTATTTCTTGTCCATCTATAATAATGTTACGTCAGAGACGATCGCCATTGGTAATCTCTAGTTAATCCTCTTGCTAATTGAATCTACTGATGTTAGACGTTACAGCTGCAAAAACCGGTATACCAATTGTAAAAATATTTTTAATTTTCAAAGTATCGAACGTACTTAAAGATCTTTTTCCTGGTGCAGATTTAAGTTGCGAAATCATCTTCATTTAAAAAGATTCCCTTCATAAATATAAAAAAACATGTGCTCCCAGTAAGCAGATTGTATAGGGCCAGTTTTTAGAAGATGCAGCTTCTCAGGTTCGCAGGCGTGATGAATAGGAGAAAATGCAATTTAATTCCATTGGGTAAAAGTAGTATTGGCTACACTTTTATATGCGAAAATGACTAACAGTTAAATTCCATACGTATGCTGCCCTCTGGAAGGATTGAATAGATGTAAGAAGCGCAAAATAATCGAGTCAATAAATTATGAAACTGGCAAAATAATTTATAATACCCAGTGAAATGCCATTACATCATCTTTCTTTTGTTTTAAGTAACAATTTCTACAATGATTAAAAATACAATACGCATGTTTTAACGTAAAATACCCAACAACTCGCAACGTGTAAACAGTAGAACACTTTATTTAGCACTGCAGTGAAATTGTATTCGCTTTTGATTTTGTATTTACTAGAGTGGCTTCACATGCGTGTGACAAAGAAAGCACTCCATCTGTCTGTATAATCTGTGTTGTATAATCTGAGTTGCAAAAAACTGATACAAAAAATAATGGATCAACATACTGTTACTGACAGTAATGTGAATTAAAGTATTGAGTGAAATTAATTCCTCTGTAAAGCGTTTTTGAAAGTCTTTTCATACGATAGTTGACCTACTGTTAAGTTGAATACTATGTCAAGAGAGTTCCAGCATGGCATAGTATTATGTTGAGGCTTGTGATGGACAGTGCAATCAGAACTGATACGCCTCGCTATCTACTGAAATAGATTACAAAAAGAACTGCTTTCAAAAGATCAAAATCAAAGAGTACAGTACAGTACAGCGTATCTCAATGATACGAAAAATATTTACCTTTATAAAAAAATTGCGATATGCATGACAGGCGAACTAGAAGCAGGAATAAACTGCTAACTCCGTTCCTGCGCCCACAAACGATTTCTGGGTACAGAAATCGTTTGTGGGTGCCAGCATACGCTTCTTTAACAAAGTTTTTTTTTTTTTTTATGTTTTAAGGGAGCAGACGAGCAGGCAGCAGGCACCGAAGTGCCTACTGTTACCTATAACTCAGGCATTAAGTTGTCTACCTTAGGAACAGACGTCCGTGTGTCATATAGTCCTATATATTTATTTATTATTTAACTAGAAACTGGAGCCAACAAAAGACGCTTTAGTACAAAAGCTGGGGGTACTAAATGTATTCCAAAATTCACGATATCGGTGTAATAATTCGCGTATATTTATTTTCTTAAAACCAACCATAACGCTGCGGAATCCGAAGGGTCAATACAATTAAATCTTTCAAAGTCAGCGAGATGTTAAAAGTCAATTGTGTTTACTTCGCGAACCGTCTCTCAATAATGATTTTATTTTAATGACAATAATCGTGGCAGCTTTTAATAATAATAATATAATAATAAATAATAGCACATTCAAATACAATAGTGTACTATTTAGTGGAACACGGGGATGGACGCTTGACTGGATCATAATGTTATAACGACTTTTTATTTTAGTCCCGCAATACGGTGGAACTTCTGGTGCTTTGTTTGCTAGAAATATTCTTTTTGGTCTGACGCGTGCTTGATAGGTGAAATTGTACTCATTTATTAACCGACTTTGAAAGGAGAAGAGTTCGTCGTTCTTTCCACGAGATATCCGTTAACGTGCAATTTCTACCACGCTGTTTTAGTTCCACTGCGTCTTTAGTCAGTATTTTTTCAGGTAATTACTGTCTATTTATTTTTACGTCATCATCACCCTCTTCATTATCCATAGCCCATTTGTACTACTCTTAGCGGTCTTGAGCCAGTCTGAACCAGGTTCGATCCATGGCCGATGTTATGTCGTCGACCCATCTCGTAGCAATTACTTAAGCAAGTATCATGGAATTTTTAATAAGTGTCACTATGCTTAAAAAGCCCTGAAAGCCAGAAAATACGAGGCAGCCATGGGCAAAAGCTAGTATCTACGTAACTGTTTCAGAAACCTCTACCAAAATCCGACCTGGCACGACAAGTGAACGCAAATTAAATTCCCTTTAAGAGGCTAATGTTGTTTCAAAGAAGGCCTAAACGCTCTGATTATGAGTAGATCGTTTGATGTGCACTCGCGCGAGAGGGCCCTAAGAATGCCTTGAGGTCCCCAGCTGTCTTCAACTTTACCCTATACACGCTTGTATTTAAATTCTAACCTAACAAATTATTACTATGTTTTTTTAAATACGTATTAAAAGGGGCAAAAAGACAGACGCCCATGGACATCTGCACGACCAGGAGGCTGAGGCGGACGATTGCCTTTAAGGAGGAGCTTTAGCCATCTGGAACTCTCACAAACCGAACGAAATGCGCCAATAATACCATCATTTGACGTGACATTGCCGTAACTTCACGCCGATCTTATGTGAGAGAGAGGTACTTGTACCAGGTTGCGTCGGCATGCGGCTGCAAGCGAGGCGCTTACGAAATCTGTTTTATTTATATCATCATCATTGTCATCAATTATCAGCCCTTTCTATCCCACTGTTGGGCATAGGCCTTTCCCAGTTTGTACAGTCTTCCTTCGATCTTGGGCTAGTCTGGTCCAGGTTTGACCCGCAACAAACATAAGATCAGATTCTTAACGATACGTAAGTCGTATGGTTCGGATACCACTTACGTACCTTTGCTTACGTTCTTACCCACGTGCTGGGCCTTTAACGGACCCTTCTTAGCACCAATACAGGTTGCATTTGCATTGATTAAAAACGTGACACGCTAAAGCCTTACCTCCTGTGGGCCTAGCAGGAACATTTTTATCCTAAATACAGTCAAATCTTCGACTCGAACTGTTCGAAATTCGTGCTAGGGCCTCAGATCTACGGTTTAGTAGAGTTAGAGTATTTTTTTAACATTTTTTTATTGCAGGTATCGCTAGTTTTAATGTACATTTTAAAAGGAAATAATAAACAAATGAAAAACATAAAATATACATACAAATATTCAGATAAGTCAGCGCAATCGTTTAATATAATTATCGTGTGTAGATCTGTGCCGGCGTTGATTCGTTTTTTTTAAATAAAATCTTATTTAGGCTGGGGTGCGTCCCTCGGGATCTCACACGGGACATATGCTGTGAGTTTTACGGGAGTTAATTTTAATACACTCCGTCGCACGCCAACTAAAATATTATTTGACTGACTTTAAAAAAAAATGGTATGATAGTCAATTCGCCTTAGTTTTAATTTAGTTAGATGGCAAAAAGCATGTGGCACTCACTGTGGTTTGATTGCCTCGGGTCAGCGGTAAAATGACGAATTTGATCCCCTCAGGTTCAGTTCAGTTTCAACGCTGGACGCTTTGGACTATAGCTGTAATGACCGTTCGAGTCTTGCGATGACGAAATAAAACTTCAGACATGTTATTCGATTTATCACAGTTATTACTTGATACATAAAAACGAAGTACATAGCTAGTAAGTCAGGGAAATGCGATGTGAACTTCGCAGTCATAGATGATTGTGTTGCGCTTGCGCTATGCTAAGCGACAACAGAGTTAGCCGCTGCAGTTGATCGCTAGCAGGTGTGTGGTGCGCGCGTGTTCGTCAACTTCGCCAACTCATTCGCCATTCGCGCCAACGCGATCGTGCAATATCCGTCCATTAGCACGCTTGTACATCTAATCGAGTTTGTCTTAAATGACACATTGACTTATATTCCAGTGTAGTGAACGTACAGTAATGAAGATGACTGTTAATCGAATAAGAGTCGTGGTCCTGGGCAGCGCGCGTTCCGGCAAATCCGGTAAGTTCTATAAAACAAAATTGTTCAAAACATCTGCCCGTGCCCCGTGTCGATGGCACCTCGAAAATTTCCTGATGATATAACTTTTTGTACAAAAATTTGGTAATGACGCTACGAGAAATTCGCCTTAAGCTGTTTTTTTTTTATCTCATCCCGTTCAGAACGTCCAAATCAATTACCTCTAATGGGATGAAATTTTTTATTTGATTTATATTGGTTCACGGTACACTATAATTATTATTTAATGACCCTACAGTGATAGAACGTTCGGGTTGTTAATTAAACTTTTTGTTTTTATTGTTTGTATCGGTTTTGATGGTATCTTTAAAGACTTATCGGGTAGTTGTATAAATTACCTATTAAAGATAGGCTGGAAGGATGTAATAATTCTTAATTACTACAATTAAATTTCCTAAACATAGATAAGCTATAGATATAGATTAAAAATACGCTTTATCAGACAGATTTTAACATAATAAAACTTACTTCTATGATGAAATTGCGAAGTTATGACCGCTAATAGACAGCAAAGTTATTTAAAAACTTTAAGAAGCCATCTGTGTAACTGGTATTTGAAAACGTGATGTAAAAATTGTATTGTCAAGTTTAAAGAGAAGGAATAATTTCATTCATTCATTCATTTCGTATGAAGCGTTTTTGATACTAAAAAATGTAAATGAGTAGTGCAGCTTTGAATGAGAAATAAATGATTTAGGGAAAGAAGAAAAGGGGTTTGTTTCTTTCAATAAACATTTCTGAGATTCCGTCACATCATTCTACAATATAGAGTTGACATATACATACATGAGGATAAGAGAAGGTCCTAGCTCAACGGCCGGCATTTCAGTCGATTGCTAGATTAAGTAGGTCTTACGGCGGCCGGGTGACCAATTCTGATAATGGTTTTCAAATATCCGACGTCCTCTGCGTTTCGAAGGGTTCGTATTGTTATACGGGCCCCGATTAATGTCATTGAGTGATATTATTCATGAGGTTGTAGAGGTTGTGGGGGTTCCAAAGATGACGTCAGACTGCAATCGGTCATCTTAACTCGCCCCACAGCCACGTTCTCTGCAATCTTAGCGGACCCTGCTACTGGAAAGGAGTAATGCTGGTAAGAAGAAGATATTGTTGATATAACAGATACTAAAGCACGCTGTTCTTTGCCATTGATGAAGATTTTTTTATATTTACGACTCGGAGACCATTTTCCAATGATTGACAACGCGTTTATGTGACGTCTGGTAGTGGAATTGTCCATGGGTGTCGATGGTCACTAGTCTGAATCGCCTGCCCGTTTGTCTCATGTTTCATTTTTTTAAAACTATCCATAATAATCGATAGTCCCTTAAATGTTACGCCTGTACAGTTTGAAAATGCACGTCCCTCCACGGTGGCCCCTACATGTAAAATAGCTTGTAGACGCAAACACGCAAGCTCGTCAATATCATCGGCATACAGTGCATACAATAAAAGCGCCGCACAAACACAAGCATGCGTTGCAATAAATTAGTAGCAGCGCGTGCATTTTTAGACTGAAACATGTGTACGCATAATAGTTCCCTTTGTTTTCTGTGTACTCAAAACTGCAAATTAAATATTTCTTATCAGTCAGTCGACGTGGGCGTCGCAGATTCTTTGATAACGGGTACTATGTCAATAGGTTGGTGGCCGATTCCATGGAACTGTGGTGCAAATAAGATAACGTCTGGCACAATACGCAATGCAAACTTCTATGCGATAAATGCATTCTTAGACGAATTCCTGCATTGTTTGCAACAAACACATACTCGTAACTGTTTAACTCTGTTATAACGATGACTATAATTTTAATATAAACATTGTATAGTATAATGTTATTCTTCCACGAAGAAGGATATCACAAAGTGACATAAATCGGGTCCCACCGGTTTAAATCGGATTTCAATCTGCGGACTTACACTTACACTTTTAGCTCAGAGGCCATCCATAAATGACGTCTCACGTTAGGAGGGGATCACCAAAATTTGACATTGTGTGACAACGGGAGGGGAGGTAAGGCATGTATGCCAGAAGGTATACGTCCGCAGAAGATTGGAATTCGTAACGTTCTAGGTTTTATCCGTGAACTTAACGTGACTATGTGTAAAATGATGAGCTCATATGCCCGCAGGTGCTTTTGCCGGCGTATAAAGAATAAGTATTATCATCTTCAACATGTCCGTAATCGGCAAAAACGACTAACTAGCTATATTTGTGACCGTTAATCAGCGTACAACATGTGCTCTTTTGGGACTGACGTAATCGATTCTGTTAATGAAAGTGCGGTCACAGTCATTACATGTTAGCACCCCTCTGACAAGTTATATCATATGTAGCTACCGCTACATATAAAAAAGTACCCCGAAGCAAAAACTAGATGGCTCTGTACAGTAGGGTCGATGAACGCGGTACAAACACTGTAACGTACCATGCAAAATCTAACATACGCTAGCGAAGATTCTATATATATATATATATATCGGTCTTACCACAGATATAACAATAAATAATAATATAACTATAATGTGCCTAAGTGGCTTTTTTAATTAACAGACGTATTTAAACAACAATAACCTTAAACGCAACTGTGTAATGTTAGAATTTATATAAGTAAAATAAAACAAATATAGATCATGTGGATAAAGGTCGACTTTCGAGGTCTTCATTTATCAGTAGGAAAATTCTATAAAATATTTCTACCATTATGGTAGATTTTTTTTTACATTGATAGTAAAATTATTTCAATTCTAGTTCATATGATTTATTTGAAGGCTTTTACAAGTATAATTCACCATAAACGTGAAATTCAAAAAATTACTCACTTGTGTACCTAAAATCTGGACGCAGGAGTACTTAATGGCCGCTTCAGATCGAGCAATTGATGTTGCCACTATTTACACTTTTAAAATGATGCCCCTACCACACTGCCAAAATATAGAATTTGCTAAGATAACGAGAAGAGTAATTCAAGAGAAGAGTTTTTCATGCATGTCATGGATTTCCGCAAAGTAACGCCTGTTTCTATCAGATATTAATATATTTGCAATTTTTGATTTAATAGGTGGGTGCTCACTATGACTTCCTACTGGCAGAGCTGGCTGAGCCGTTACCCATAGATGGCGTGAGGATAGCCGTAGCCACCTTAGACGACCGCGCCAGGCTGCCGCCAGGGGAACAGGTCGGCTATGCGGGCTATGGCGCTGAGCGACACGGGGTCAGTATACGAATATTATCTCCTAATAACTTGTAATGCTTGGGAGGAGGTCGTGGCCTAATCAGTGGTCGGCATTTGAGTCGATTGCTAAGTTAAATTGCTCTGGCTGCGACCGGGTGACCCATTCTAGCGCTGGTTTATATTTGATATCCGACCTCCTCCGTATTTCGGAAGGCCCCCCATGTTCCAGTAATAGATTTGAGGAGGCGGCGGGAGGTTGACGCTTGAAAGCAATCAAACGTAAAACAAACAGTTAAATTGATAAATCTGAATACATACGAATAAAGTTGAGGTGTACGTCTGTGATTTACTGCTTTACATAAAGTCATTAGCTACAACAACATCATGCGGCCACATCCTCTGCAATCTAAGAAGACCCTGGTGCTAGACCGGGATAACGCTAAGAAGAGAAATACATAAAGTCATTAGCCAAGTAAAAGCGTGCTTACTGCTTTTTATTCTCGAAATATTTTTGGATTTTACATAAATATGTGGTCTCTACTAAAATTAGGAGAAAATAATATACAAAATTCTAGTATACAAAAAGGCTTGCTTGTGTACGCTATACCCTGAAGTGTACGCACAGTTTCAGATGATAGGTTGAAAGCAGGGAAACGTATTGTAGGCATAGTGAGACAATAAAACCACTATTTAGTGAACGTTACGAATAAACACATTTTCGCTTGTGTAATATTAATTAGGATTAGTCCCAAAATATCATAATAATAATCCGCCTTAAGAGAGATTTGCAGCACTAATCGTTATATATAATACTATAGAAATACGAAGCCTTGGGTACCTCTCACCCCTCCTCTACTCGTCTACAGACACGTAATAATCTCGGTTAAACCCCACATCTGCACCCCTACTACATCCTTTAAATTTTCTTAAAATTGTACCGAAAGTTATCGCTTCAAGCAGGTATTAATATAGGAATTCACAGTTTTCTGGTAATCCTATAGTTTTCTAATAATACAAGGAACACTTATAATTTCGACCTGTCTCCGTAAGGTGGTCCCCCCGAGCATTTCCAAACGATTAGACGTAAAGACTTGAAATTTTCCCTGTTGATAGAACATGCTAAAAACTCATTAGAAAAATTATTCTGAACGAGATCGAACAAGAACTTTTCAAGTTATTCAACAAATACGTTTATAGCGTATCAGATACATTTATATAGAAATAAGCGTGTCTTAACACGCTTTTGTCAATTTTTATTCTGATGAGAAGTATATTATTAAATAATATTATATTTTCATGTGGAAATTAAGAGCCACTACTTCATATCCAAAAAGTCGCATATGGCTGGCGAGCCGCAGGTTGCCGACACCTGAGCTAGACGAAAACTAGAAAGTTGTGCCTGCTCATCACCTACTTGTAGTACTGCGAAGATATCATCGAGGTAGTGTTTCCACAAGTTTATTTGTCTGGGTGCAGAGGTGATAGCCAAAAAGGTTCCCTGCTAAACCGATGCAGATGGTGCCAACTTCAACAAATCAGTGGGTGTTTACTATGTCAACAGATCAGTGGGTGTATCGTATGAAAATACGAACTATTTTTATTTTTTTGCTGTTTAGTTCCTTGATATTATTTAAGGCGGTTTTCTTTTTCTTTAAAAAAAATATTTATATAAAAAATTTTAATGGAAAGTAGATGTATTTTGTCTATATATGATATGGATAGGCAACTGAACGCACTGATTTTAATGACAGACAAGATTTTCATAGTAAGCGTCATCGCTGTAAATGTATATAAATTTGTAGAATTTTGTTGATTACTCAAAAATCGCTGGACCGATTTCGATAAAATTTACATGAGACCACCTCTGAAATATGGCGTACCAAACAAAAAAAGAACTATCAGAATCGGCTTATAAATGGCTGAGTAATCGCGTCACATATATACATATAAAAAATATTTTTTTCAACATACAAGTCAATTGAGGACCTTTCTTTTTTTGAAGTCGGTTAAAAATAACGTTCGGAGTGGAAATCAAAATTGGCGTCAGATTTTTTTTACCTTAAAAATTCAAGCGTCAACCATACGTTAATGTTACTGAATAATTTAATATATTACACTGTTGCAATCTACTTTTGGCATGAAATGAGCATGTTATGATCGAAATCTTGACGTTTTGATTAAACTCTAGTTACTATAAAGGTCTTTAATTACAGGCACCAAAGTATGCAACACATATTTTGGACTGGCAATTACACGCATAATTTTATTCCTTATAACAAAAAGTGTATAAAATTTTTTCGAAGGGTAACTTTGTAGTGGTTCTCGTTTAAACGTTTCTGAAGCAATAGCCACCTCTGCTGTTTTCAAACCGACATGACCCATGGAAAGGGCCTTTCAGGAAAGGGCATAACAATTTCTCATAGGCTGATCCTTCCAGTAAACAATTTTTTTATATATATATAAACCTCGGGACGTACAAAGATGAAATTTGGCAGGGAAGTAGTTTATAGTTAGTAGAAGTTCGCCAAAAACGTATCTCGTTAAACGGATTTTTTCATAGGGCTAGATTAAGGAGGCCTAAGGCGTCTGGCAAGTTGAATTTTACGCGGACGAAGTTGCGGGAAACAGCTAGTGTGTATATTATATCAGTATTCACACTAATGCCTGCTTGTTTGCCCTCTGTTACATAAGGAATTATATACACATGACTTGTGCCGGATCCAGACATAGCATACATAAAGTTTTGTAGTACTTTGTAGTCTTCAAGGACTAAAATGTATAAACACTGAGCTGTCTGGCTCCGGCATTAAATGCAATATACTTTGTAATCTGATGTAGAACAATTTTTTTAGTGAACCATAAGTCATATTGGGAAATGAGTAATTATCATATAATTCGCATTTACTTGTGTAATATGTTTAGATATACAGCTTATATATACCAGTAATAAAGAGCTAACAACAATCAGTAGTCCAATGGTAAGGCGAACAACACTTGATGGTAGAAAAAATGAAGGCTGCATCGCGTTCTGTCTTATTTCTGGCGCTACTTTCAAGTGTCAATTTTGGGACGCGTGAGTAAACTATATTTGCACTATTACATGTTCTAATATTTTGTTTAAATGGTTGAAAAAAAATTTGTAATTTAATTTTGCATCTATGTTTACTTAAATATAATTCAGCGATGTGAATCAATCGATGTCACATGTGTGATGAAAGCTTGATTCTAATTTCAACTAATTTTCATTAACCCGAATAAAAAATACGCAATACACATTCAGACCGTGACAGCATTGCCACCACTTCACGCTGATCTCATGTGAGAAAGAGGTACTGGTACCCGGACGCGCCGGCCCAATTTGGCTTAAAGGCGTGGTTACCTCATATGTCATAGAGCACACTTACCCAAATATCCTATTCACTGTAAGAGAAGGCCTTATAGTTATTGGAATGTGCTGACCCAGGTATAGAATTACACAATTTATTTCTTTTAAGAATAAGAAAATTTGTCCTACGGCCCTCTTTTACTTAACATGCTGTGTATCACTAAAAGAACTGGTGAAAAACCCATAAAATTTTTGGAATTGTAGGAAACCTTAGTTCGGTCTGTCCGTCCGTCTGTCCATCCGTCTATTATGTAATAAACGTGGAGATTTGAAAATTCCCATGTATCTAGACGTTGCTAAAAACTCATTAGGAAAAATTTTCAAAAAAATCGAATACTAATTTTTGAAGCTTTTAACAAATAGGTTTGTCGCGTATCAGATACGGAACCCTCCTATAAAAGCTGAACATCGTGCATAGCTCTTCATCGCAATAAGTTCCTCGGGACATAACACTAGTGGTCCCCCCTATTTTTTAAATATTCTAGTCTATTCAAACTTTCCTGTATCTTTTCACCTTTTTGTCTGTCACCTTTTTTTTAATTTTTTGGTAATGCTTATACATACAGCCCCATTCGTAAATGGCCTTATAATGTAGGAACATTTGCGAACGAAAGTTTGAGCCTGCCAGAACACCCGAAAAAAATATCCCCTTCGAAATATGAATACCAATCATTCAGTGTTAAAAAAAAATAAAAATATCACTAAATAAACGATTTTCCAGACATTTCCTTTCCAGCACAGTATTGTGTACATCTTTTCTATTCTATACAATCGTAGCTCTTTATAAAAAGCTGAACTTTACGCATAGCTGATCATCGGAATCAGTTCCTCGGGATGTATCACTCGCACTCCCCATAAAAACTCGTAAAAGACTTTGTTGTATGGAACATCACTTCAGTAAATTAAGCGAACCCTCATACCCCGGTCACGCTCCACCACTCCTGAAACTCTGTGCAGACTCAAGACTGGACGCTTTCAAAATTTATTCCCCGTCGACGCCTGATGTTAACCACAACCACGAATGCATGAGAAGCTAAACTACTTTGCTTTAATCCGCGAATGATTTTTTCTTATTTTTTTTTTTCATTTTTCTTTAATTTCATTTGCGGATTAAAGCAAAGTAGTTTAGCTTCTCATGCATGTCATGGATTTCCGCAAAGTAACGCCTGATTCTATCAATTACAACCACGAATGTAATGTATTAGGGGTTTTTGGTTGTATCTTCTTTTTCTTAAAGTGTCATCTCACGAAGTTCGGCGATCATTTAGGCGACTTGTCATCTTGATACCGAACGGGTGCTTTTCCCAAGCCATTAGCGTAGATTTTTCAGCCAAGATGTTCTTTTACGACGCAAACTGCGCTTGCCTTGGATCTTGCCCTGGATATGTACGCCTTTTGGTTGTATTATATATATATATTTATCTTTATATATAAAAATTGAGTGCACTAGCCTTTATTATACTCCTCCTAAACCGTTTGATCAATTTGGATAAAATTTTATGTGTAGATAGTTTGCAGAGTTTTCCCCTGTAGGTGACCTTTCGTTCATATTATTACTTAGTTTTAGATAAAGTCACTGCTTATTTAAGTGTGGATTATTGAACAGTAAAAAGTATGACTTCATTAGTTTTCAGTTTTGAAATAAAAAAAGTATTTCAGGTAAGACTAAAGTGTCTTAAGTCTGTAGTTCTTCAGAGTGGTGGGTGCAAGTCCCGCTATAGAGAGTTTTATGGCGATGTACATGCATTGCTTACAGTAGAAAATTTTATAGGGCCTGTACATGCATCCAATATTGATAAGAGTCGTAAACGGGGAGACCTTAAAATATTATAAATATAGTAGAGTGTATAAATTAAATCAATTTAGGATATTGAATAACGTTGAAGAACTAGTAGGTGGGGGTGGACAAAACAGTGGGTCCCTATTGTCTCTGAGTGATATGAGTCGCGAGATTGTGGAGATTGTGAAGGTTCCAAGGATGACTTCAGACGGCAGCCGGTTATCTGGCTGGCCCGTTAGCGCAGTGGGCAGTCACCCTGCCTTGTGCTCCGGGGGTCGTGGGTTCGATTCCCACCTCGTGTCTGGGTGTATTATCCACATGTATGTAATTATATATTTCTAAAAAACAATATTTGTGTATAACAGGCGGCTGTTACCTATAACACAGGCATTAAGTTGTCTACCTTAGGAACAGACGTTTTTAGGTATGTCTAATATTCCCTTTTCCCCTCCTACTAAGCTTAAATTAAAAACTTGTATTAGGAGTGGGTGCAACAATACCCCAACGGTGGTGGGATTTGAACCGGGTACCTTGCAGAATTCAGTCCATACCTTATACTGTTGAGCTATTGAGGCTCTAATTATTAGAAAGGACATCTAAAGCTAAACTAGTATGAGATTTGACTAGGCAGGGGAGGGAACACTGGCAGTAAGCGAGTGTTAGTGGCCAATATAAAGAGTACTCTTAAACCTAAGTCTGAGTCACAAGTACCAGACATTGATATAGTTCCTTCCTCTGGACCACAATGGATCCAGCATCCGCACAGTGAATGCATAGAATGTTAAGAAATTTGTTTTAGACATGATTATCATACAGAATATTTGAACCTAGTGATTGATAACCAATGGTATAATATTACAACAAGTTTCGTACTCATTTCTTCCTGCAGTTGTATATTGTAGTTTTAAAAATGTATATATGTACAAAAACAGACGAAATTACCTAGATTCGAGGTATGTCTGCAAATTTCTAGCTAAGTTATTGGTATTCCTTGAATGGAGAGACAACATAATAGCAGGAAGTCCTAGTCCTCGGCAATAAGAAAGTTCTTCATTCAAACAATCTGCGTGATGCTGTCTTACAATGGGGGATTCAGAGTCAGGGTCTAAATAGTCCGATAATCTTCCTACAATTCTACTATTCCAATCTTGCGGTGATAGAATCATATCTGAACGGGTAAAACCGCCAACAATACCACCTGAAGGCAGAACAGACCGGCGAAAACGTGGATGTACAATTTGTGAAACAATAAATGCATAATTAGCTTGTAATGCTTCTGTTAAGCAAGCTTGTATATCAGGTGTGATTATATATTCTAAGCCGCAAGATATCTCTTGATGGGCCATGTTTCGTAAGCTTTAATGTTAACAGTAGACACTAAAAATTTTAAAAATATTCAAAAAAATAGGCACGCATTTCAGAATTCAGATATTTAAATTGTCAATGTCAGTTGTAGTCACAGATTAATCGAATACATTCATTTCATCGGTTAAAATTAAGCGATAATCATAGTTGTTGCGTACGAGCTATAATTAATCTATAAGCCCAGGAATTCAATTAATTTGAATAATATGTGATATTTGTGAAAAAATGTGATTTAAACAAATAGAATATTATATTCCCCATCTACAATAAGTAAAACCTATCTGGCATAGACTATACTGTCAGTCTATAGAAAATTATTTATGTTCCAACACGCAGACAGCGGAGCTCCGCAACATCACCGCAGTGACATAAAGTTATCAATTGATGAACGACGTTACAGAGCAGTTAATTCTTTGTGAAATTTATAAATAATGCCTTATTGTTCTGTATTAGAATGTAAAAATGACAGTAGGATAAAAAACAAATCTCATGGAGGTGTATCTTACCATAAGTGAGCTCATTTTCTTCTTATTTTATAATATATAACAATAAAATCATTTTTTACAGAAAAAGTCACTTTACTCGTATGGCAAAGAAGTCTATTTTGAAAGTCTATAATATATTGAGTAACAAGTGATTACTTACTACTAAAACCCGTTACCTACTACTAGATGAAAAATTGTTGATGTAGACTTTTAAATTAAATATTTTTTTTAAATCACACGATAACTGAAAATTAGTGCCTATATGTTGTTCTATTGTCCCGATTATAGTCATGTGAAAACACCATCAAAATCGGATGACCTATTCCGAAATTCAATTAAGCCAATACACGGAGACAATTTTTATGTATAAGCAACAAACGCGCAGGCAGTTCATCTAATTACAACCACGCGAGCACTCACGCTCATGAATAACAGTACTCAAAGGTTGGCTCGGTTCTTTTTTACAATTTTTTATGGTAACTAAAGATCTCCGACTGCTCGAATCATTTTTAGCATATCGACATTTGACAGATTAATCACATTAAATGTCATAATTAAGAAAATACGTCGCTATTGTGTCATGATTGTCATTACTATATAATCGCGTACCGTGACGGGTGCCGGGAGGGCCCTGGCCCCGGGCGGCACGTTTACGGGCGGAAAATTTGACCTAAAAATTTTTGATGTCTCATACAAATAAAAAAAAGACCTATTAATGTGAACAGACAAATAAAGTTTAGAAAATGTTACAAAACTGACAATATTTAATACTCCAAGTTTTATTCTGAAATATTTTAATCATTTCATATTTTTTATGTCGCACCTACGATTCAGATCGATTAAAATGAACACGGATAATTTCATTGCTTATTTGTCTTCATCAACGTCTCACGAGACTATGGACCAATAGTAGAATCATCAGCTGGCTAAGTAGGCTGGAGCCAAGGATGGCAAACTTTAGAGGGCGGAAAATTAGGCCCAAAATTCTTTCGTCCAACAAAATGAAAAGTGTGCAATTATCAAGACGAAGAAAATTAATTCGAATACTGTATAATGGAACACACAGTATGCTGGATACTCAATTATTTGTATAGTATAAAATTCTCGTGCAATTGTGTTTGTTGCTAGATTTCTCTTATTCTTATAAAAAGATTTCCGCTTAATAACTTTCCACTGTTAGGAATTTTAATATAAGCAGCTGTTCTGCGGAAAAATATTAATTTCCAAAAAGGATGTGAGCGGGTAGATTTTCTACTTGTAGGCCGTGAAAAATCGACTTCAAAATTTTGCAGAAAAAAAATAACACATGTTTGAATAGTAAAGTATTCCGAACATAAAGGTTCGCTGGGACAGTTTCGTATCTATAAAGGAGGGGCGGGGATACAGGGAGGAATTTTAAGAGATAAACTACCTCCACGTGCTAATTTTGGCGGTTTTTGTTTTTTTCGCGAGAACGGCTTTTTGAATCGAAAATTTCTAAGAGTGAAAAATTTTTCAAAAATTTATATAAATATCATGATCTCTACCTGTGTCTCGAACATGCAAGATTTAGATGCTTTTTCAGCTCCGTTGTCTAAGCTGAGGGATATTTTAAAATTAATATTTTTCATAGAGTTTTCTTCTTTATTATATTACAAGTTAGGTTATAGTCTTCCCAAATGAAATATCTAAGATGGCGGCAAAACCTTACCCGGCCCCGGGTGGCAGATATCCATGGTACGCCACTGTTACTACGCTTCTTGTTCTTTCGAGTCGGCAGCAAATCAAATGGTCTCAGCTTAAAACTCGACTACGCGGATAGCATCGTCCGTAGTCCGCATCAGATTCTCACGCGTACAGGTGTAAGGACTAGAGGGACCCGAAACAAGGTGCACCATACGCTGGGGAATCACACCGCACAAACACTCCAAGCTAGAGTCATCCAAGAATCCTCACTTGAATAATTTATCTTTATTTCGGCCGATCTGTGTCCGATGTCTTGAGGGACTTCGATGTTGTTAACTCAGATCCAGACGGAGGATTCTCGGAGATGGGGACGGAAAGCGGCAATTTGATAGTCCGCAAGAGATTCGGCGCAGCTCCCCATTTAGCGGACACTAGGCGACGTAACAGGTTGTTTCGAGAGTGGTCCTTCTGCTTTATGGCCTCGGAATTCTTCCTGAGATTAAGGATCGATTAAAGCAAACTCGAAATAACTACGCTTGGACACATTCGTACATCTTATATATAGTAAAATGTGTATGTTCATTTTTTGGCATTGGTATGCTTGAGGTTTTATTTTAATTATTTAACGTATTATTAATGGATATTTTATAAAAATAATAACATTCGCACACAATCCTTAATATAAACTATAATTGTGCCAAATTACATACTTTTGATTTTCATAAAATGCGAAAGTTTTCGCTTTACGGTTTGATATATAGAGTTCAAAAGTTAACATTAATGTCTTTTTCATTGTTGTAGATTCCCTAATGATCCCTTTGTTAAGGAAATATGGATCAAAGCTACAGGAAGGAAAAATTGGATACCAACAAAATCGAGTGGAATTTGTTCAGAGCATTTTAATGAAACAGATTTTGAAATTTCAGCAAAGGGTTATAAGTACATAACAGATGGTGCTGTTCCTACTCAGAAAATTTTGACGTTTCACGTTAGTATTGAAATAGTTATAGTCGCGTTCATCATTACGTAGTATAAAATGACGAGAATAACGGTTTTCACCAATAAAATTCAAGGCTAAACCTTACGAGATAGGTCAAAATAATGTAGTACGGATTTGTTAAAAAGATTTATAAAAATTTTATGGATGGCATATGTTTATCATCTAAGTATAACCCATAGTTACCCTTTTTTATTTTTTACATATTTTACGGCATATCATTAAAATGAAAAGATTAGAGACATTCAATGCGCACGTCTATGATCAATAGATGGCGTAAGAGTAACCCAACGTTGGGACAGGATAATGTCTGTCTGGTCCGCTAATAAAATATAAAGTCAACATAGCCTACAGCACAGAAAAATAACAATAAGTAGAAATTCCATAAGGCCGTGGGACGCGTTCTTTAGTTATAAGTAGTTAGTTGTAGTTCGGAGCATTTTAATGCCACTCTTGCTTCAACTCTGTCTTGAGTCGGTGTTTGGCTTTCTATACATAGAATACCGACGTGGTGGCAATGCTGATGCTGCGTGTTAGTCCTCGGACGACGCACAGTGGTTCGATCAGAGCAGGCTAGCGAGACAAAATTGTTGATCGTGATAATTAGTTTCGCGCGGCTTTCTTATGCGGTTGTATTTTTGTGGGATCAATTGTGAATTTTTGTTTGTATCAACTATGTCGGAACTTACATTGCACCCCCCTCCCTCCCATTTGCTTATATGGGACAGTTATGAGTGCAGAGTTACAGATCTTTAACTTTTATGTACATAGATTCGCTATTCGCCTGCCTAATACTATAATATTATAGCGATTTCCTGCTCTGATGCTCCACTTTCTTGTTTATAGTAGTGTCTTGTAAATTTGGTGTGGGTACCATACCATTGGTCTACACAAGCGCCATTCTAATGATTCTGATAGGTTTTCAATAAACTGTTGTTTATCTTATACTCCGTTATAGAGAGTAGAGAATGAGGAAGTAATCCTAAATTAGGGAAAAGTTGAAAAAGCGTCCAGCAGTATACGATATACAATAGTTCAAAAACCTTCCAGAATGGCGCTGATGTAGCAATTGTAAATGAATTGAAGTACGCAGAGTTAAAAAAAATATCTTTTTAATAGCATTAAGCAGTTCATTATTGAAAAATTTAACGAGTTGCATCGTACAAAATAATATAGTAAATGTAATCTAAAAGAATTATTATGAGAAAAAGTGCACCTATTGATTTTATTTCGTAATCTGTGAATAGTACGCGATTTAATTTCATAACAATAACATGTAACTTATGAAATGACTGAATAACAAATCCGTAATGGGTAGAATTTGTTCTGTGAAAAGTTGTCCTAGTGGGCGTAAATCCCAAAACAAAAAGAATGGTTCGCCTCAGTCTCTTTCGTATTTCCAACCAACAGTAAGTAAATCAATTTTTTTTACTTAATTTATTATACATGTTTTTCATCAATGAAAGCATATTAATTTTTATTTATCTAAATCTACAGACACCGGCGAGATTACAGAAGTGGAAAATTTCGTTGGGCATTGAATTAAAAGCTACTGATTACATATGTCATCTCCATTTCAAAGAAGAAGAAATAAAAATGTACGAGAAGTTTAACATAAAGGGAGAGCTCAAGATTATGCCTCTTGGAAAAAAAATACTTAGAGAAGATGCTTTACCAACAATACAGCATCAGTTTATTCCGATACCTGAGCATGAGTTTCAAAAAAGTACTGTAGGTGAACTGGAAAAGTCAAGCTTACATTCAAATAATGGTGGACACAAACAGCTGTTTCAATTACAAGAAAATAACATCAGACCAAAGAAAATATTAGCAGATAAAGATGTTTTTGATAACCGAATAGGTGCTGGCGTTCAAAGTAAACAAGGCTTGATAGAACCACCTTCCAGTCAACATGCGTATAGAGATTCAATGAATGTACAAGAAATTGATACTCCAAAAATGCCACCGTTTTGGTTGTATGTACCCAAGCCCAATGGATTTGAATTTATGCGAATGGATCCAACGACTCAGAAAATCAAAATTCGGTTACGCTTAAACGAGGATGCGTCTATTACTGTACATATCAATTAAAGTTCGAGTAGACCTATTTTTTGGAAAATAACCATTAATTGTTATTCTATTCCAGGTTATTCTTCCAAACAATAATGAACTGCCTATAAATAAGAAAATCAGTTCATTAAGTTGTGTGTATGATTACTTGAAATCTGTTGAAAGATGGCCTCTATGTGTTGGCACTCAGATTGACATAGCTAAGTAAGGAAATCTTCTTTTTATGTAAGCAAATGTATGAGCTTTAGTCGATTGCTAGGTTAAGTAGCTCTTACCACGGCTGGGTGATAGATGGGTGACCAATTGTAACACTGGCTTATATCTAAACTCTCTGTTTCAGAGGGCACATAAAACAATAGGCCCCTATTTATGTCACAGAGTAATATTAGTAATAAGATTGTAGAGATTGTGAGGGTACCAGGGATGACGTCAGATTGCTGGTTGAGTATCTTAACTCACCCCACAGTCACATCATTTATTTATTTATTTATTTACAATTTCTGTACCAACATACAAGTATAAAACTACGGAACAGAAAATTTTATGAACAAAGGATGCCTTATCTCTTAAAAGAGATTTCTTCCAGAAACCCTTAAATAGTAGGAGACGGCGATCCTCCACGGGGGTTCCCGGAATGTCGGTATGGTTAAGCAGAAACCACGAAGTGGGTCGCCGGCGTTAATACTGAATAAATTAATCGACTTGGCATTACATGGATCTCACAACTTTTAACCGACTCTTTCGAATCAGCTTTTGAAAAATTGATGATTCAAAAGAGCTCGTATAGGTCTATTTGAATAAAATATCATTTCAATTTGAATTTACGGCAGAAGAGTTTTTTTATAACGCGATGGACCCGGCACCCGCACGGTGAATCCATGGAATGCTAAGAAATTCGTCTCTCTTTGTTTTTGATGGCATCTTATTTCTTTTTGTAGATGGTCTTACTTTTTCTCTATGAGTTTACAAAGTTAAAAATCCAGTACAAATGAATTAATAAAATTAAATAACAAACAATTTTATTCATAGACTATATGTATATGAATATTTGAAAATACATAAAAGATTTCTACGTTTTTCGTAATACTAAGTCGGATCCCACAACACAGAGAACACGGTGCAGTGTGCGACAGTGTTTTTTGTTAATAAACATTTATTGATTTTTTTTTATATATTGAAATAAAATTTTATATATGTATATACACATATAAATCAATAATTGTACGTCAGTCTCGCTTAAACTGGAAATCCCCTGGAACGTTTTAATTTCTGTTTCTTTTATTTCATTCCCTTATTTTAGGGAAGGCATACAAATATACGAAAGTAAGAAAAAGTCGAAAGTCTATTTAAAAACACTAAAAAACTACAGATTAGGTCCCTACTTCAGAATGCTTCAAATAGATGACGTTCGTCATAGATCTTTTGACTGACGTGCAATATAAAATTATTCCTTCATAAAACTTATGTCCAGTGTCATATTTTATGGAAAAGGCTTAAAAGAGAATGGCTAATAGCGGGCAGGACAACATATGTCAGTTCTGCTTTTACTATACAACCGATTTTTTAAAAATTCTATTGTTATTTAGGTTACAAAAGAACAGAGAAGAAGGCTTCTAGCTAGAGTCTTGCAAAGATATACAAAAGACTTCCGATTGCAGTGACGTACTAATTATTAAGTTGAATTAATACAATTACAATAAGTTTGGGACGAACTCAGAAAGACTAAACCTTTATCAAACTCTATTTAGCCGTTAGTCATTTGATCAGTGACATACATACATACAGAAAAGTATATATTTCAGGCTATAAACAGAACGCTTTCATATAAATTTTGAGTAAAATCTTACCAAACCTAAGAATGGGAATTGGTGCTTGATTTATTCGAAAAATATTAGCACGTATTTATTACGTGTAAGACACACTTATAATTAAAATTTTTTACATATTATTACAATTACAAATTAATAAATAAGTTAATTAATTACCTTAATTGTGGAAAATGACGCCGCTTCAATCCAACACAAAACACATAATACAAAACAATCACTCACTGAACATTACCATGGGATCGGAACGTTTTTATGCCACTAAAACCGCTTGGTTGCTTTCGAATCGACCGCAGAAACCACTGTGCTGAGACGCAGAAAGTTGTTAATACGATTTTCACTTATGAAACCGACACGGGGTGTTTGTTGGAAAACGCTCGTGCGTCTGGAACGGGTACGGTATCTTTGCCATCGCGATTTGGACTGGCTAAATTTAACAATGTTGATCCAATGCAGGCAGGGTTGCCAGCGATTGACCGATATTTTAAATGAGACAATCGATACTCTTGCATTACGACGTTACAGGTTGGTCTCTTAAACGGTGAATCGATTAATTTATATTTATCCGTACTTGTTTTATCGCATCGCTTGGATTTAGGGCTTCGATTTTTAATGATTTAAGAAGCGTTAAAGCTATATTTGTTAATTGATAGAATCAGGCGTTACTTTGCGGAAGTCCATGACATGCATGAGAAACTAAACTACTTTGCTTTAATCCGCGAATGAATACGAGGGAAAATCGGTGTAATGCTGCAATTTTTGTTGCTGCACTATTACTATTACTCAATTAGCGTTAAACTATATTTGTTAGTTAATTAGCGTTCCGTACCTCCAAAGGAAAAATGAACATTATAGCATCACTTTGATGTCCGGCTGTCCGTCTTTCTGTTAAGACTCTATTTATCAAAAACGCGTAGAGATATAAATTTGAATTTAATACCAAATACTGATGTCTGCAGTTCCTTGAAGCTGTGAAAAGATCAACTCTCTAAGTGAACGCATTCAAAAGATATAGCCGCTCAAGTCAAGTGGTGTTGTTGTCGCGTTTCCTTCGGTTTGTGAGACTTCCCGGTGGCCTAAAAGTGTAAGTTCTCAAAAGGAATGCGCTAAGTGAGATACACTTTGGTTTTACACACTATTTGCGCTGTTTTCTTCATTGCGCCACCATTGTTAATGTAATTTAATTGTTGTTTCATGTTTAATTATTATTTGTCTAAAAATAAAACTAACTATTTTATCCTTTTTCGTTTTTTGTTGTAGTATGTTTCAAAGTAAATAGCTTAGTTAAAAAAGGTACTCTGATAGAAAAATCCATATTTACCCCCACAGCAGCAACAACCATTCTGTCAGGTGTGTAATGATTCTTTAGGTAATTAATTATTGCATCTCTGTCTATCTTATAAACATTTTCATTTGGACAAATTTTTGGTAGACCGAGTGTATTTCCTCTATAAGCAGCCTGTAAATAATATAATTTCACATAAATATATTGTAGCATTTAAGTTTGAATTTGAAGCAATTTTTTTGAGTCAGCATATTAAACAACAGATGTTAATATTACGCATATACAGAAACAAATGACAGACTTCAAAAGAAAGTTATATAGCTTTTTAAAGAGCTTATAGTGACAATTACTAATCAGTATTAAGAATTACTAAAACAATTAATCAATGCTTACTCTCCGTAAAGTAATTAGCAGGTTCATTGAATTGAATTATAAAAAAAGATGTCTTTGAAATATAATTTAAAGTATTTATCATTTACAGACTGTATCATTATTGAGGTATTTATTACTTACAGAATGTATCATATCCATCAGGATGGTTTCTTGCTCAGGTCTCATAGACAATGTTTCAAGTTCAAAAGCAACTGCTTGCCGAGCTCCTTCTATTTCATCTTGTGAGAGCTGAGGCCTCAGTGTAACTTCAGCTAAAACCTACGTAAAAGAAAAATATATAATACTAGCTACCTACTCCCCAATTTGCATGTATGCATGTAAAGCTTCCTTGTGAATCACTCTGTTTAATGGTGAAAACCGCAATAAAATCTATATGTAGTTTAAAAGATCTGAGCATAGAAGAACAGAAAGCAACTTTAAAGTTAAGAAAGTTAAAAATTAATATGAAGTTTATTTTATGTAAAGAAGACATTTTAAAAGATAGTTTATTTTATTTCTCTTACATACAGCATGTGAAATAATGTACAAATAACTGAATTCCCAGTTGAAAGACGTTTCATTATTATTTCAATATGTTTCTTTTCTTGAAAGAAAAAAAAACAATTTCAAATTGACAGAACTGAACAACGACAGAACGGAAGCACCAGTTTTCAATCAAAAAAAAGAATCATCAAAATTGATTCGCCCAGTTGAAAGTAATAAGGTAACAAACTTGTCTATTTTTTATATTGATTGAAAATACCTGCGTTACAGCTTCCAGGCCCTTTGAGTCTGCACTGGTTGCATATACAGTAGTATCTCTTGAACCCTGACAATCGCATATACCTCCATGTCTTTCAAGCTCTCTCAGCATTACATCTCGAGTTGGAAATTTATGTGTTGCCTGTAAAATAGAGTGATTTAAAAACAAGATACTGAATAAATAAAAATTTACAACAATAATTCATACGACTACTGTGTCATTTATTTATTTACATCCCCAATAATATTCCTTTAAAAAGATATTGATCTACTTACTCCAAAACTTAATTTTTCAAGGAAATGGCAAATGCCATTTGGATACGCCACTTCATATCTCGGACCAGAGTCAATAACAACTGAAATAAAACTTAATTGTATACATAAAGCCTTTGCAGAACACAATTATTCTTCTAAATAGACAAAACACATAAAAGAGATTTTACATAATCTATATATTAATAGATTTGTCTTATTTGAGTTTTTAAATGCATGCTTTAGATTCTCTGTTGGTCAAAATTTGGCCAAAATTCGATTCTTGATACAATCTTATAGTAAAATATAAGTTTGTGATAAGGCAATAGCTTTGGTGTGCTTGAGGTTTTATTTTTTTAAATTTTTGTATTAATAATGCACATTTTATAAAAATAACTGGCATTTGCACACCATCCTCTATATAAACTATAATTGTGCAAAATTTCATACTACTCTGTCCATGCAATTTATAAATAGTACTGAAAGTTCTCGCTTCACATATTAATATAAAGATAACATAATAATAGAAGTTTTTATGCAAGTACAAAGTACAAACTAAGACTCGCTTACCACCAGCAGTACAGAACTGTCCAAATTTCTTTTCAGATGCTACTCGCAGGCCATTACTTAGAATAGTCACTTCTGTAGTATAATTCTCTGATTTCGTAGAGGCATATACCACTGGAGGTAGATTTGGCATAGCCTCTGAGCATTCACTAGCTTCATCCCAAAGTCAAGACTCCGTAAAGAAGTTTTACTTCAAAAATAATTTGGTCGATACAATCAGATACTTCAATTTTATTTATATTTGCATACATGTTAGATACAAGCAATAAACTCTAAAAACTATACCTTTTCAAGCCCTGGTACAAGCCTGTATAGTATCCGCTCATATACCAGCTTAGAAGCATAGAAGAGACGGCTTGATCTTCTGATTCCACTTCACTTCTGGATAGGCTAATCGGAGGGGGAGGCGGTATAGGCATTTCCATTGCACCTATCTAAAATTATTAATCATATATGAAATGACATAATATACATAAATAAAAAATAGTAAACACATTCAACAAAATTCTTTTAAAAGTAGAGCAATTCAATGTTTTGGTGATGCTTTAATGGATTTCATCATTTTCCCCAAATTGTTTTATGAATTTTTAAATTTTTGGCATAAATAAGTTAAATGTTAACATGACTTTATTTAAAAAAAATAGAGAAAGTAATATTATAACATTATATAAAGCCTCAGTTGTCTGTATTAGCTGTACATAGAAGCCAAATTTTTGAATATGTAAATTTTTCAGTAAGTCACAGAAGTTCTAGGAGTCTGAACCAAATTAAATTTTTCTTAAAATTAAAAATTTTGCGCTTTTTTTTATCTGTCCAATCAGTTCGTCAGTATATAAATAATATTACTTTGACTTTATTGATTTGAAAAACAGTATCAATACTTTGAACTTTGGTAAAAATTAAAATTAAGGGAAACTTTTCTACACCTATTTAGATATTTCAATTATTACATTGAGCATACAAACATTTTTAAGATGGCCTAAATTTGGTATTGGCGGGAGGTCTGGAAAATCAAATCCATTAGTTTGTTTCCCCTTATTTCTCTTTTTCGTCGATTTCTTATTCTTCTTAAGAGACACTGAAAAATAATTTATTAACATAAACTACTTTACATACATATGATTAGATCTGAAGAGATCACTACGTCATAAAATCCTTTCTCCTTTGAGATATTTAATATACTAATCTCTTCCCATAAATAAAATAGATCATGTCATTCATAGATCATAAACAGTGGGTTCACAAAAAAATTGAATAGAATAGCTTACTCTTGCTACTGATATTGACTATCAAAACAGCGCCATCTATTAGTAGAAAGCTCCACCGATCGCTGCGCGCCGTACCACTGTTCGAAAATTACGCGGACTGAGGAGTATGAATTTTGGCACAATTATGGTTTATGTTGATAAGGGTGTGCGAATGCTTATATTTTTATAAAATATGTATTATTAGTACATTAAATTGTTAAAATAAAACCTCACACACACAAGTGCCAAATGATTTACACACACATGTACATTTTTCTATAACATTGTCATGATGACCGAATGTATATTTTATTGCCAAATATAGCAATGTTGTTGTACTAAGAGTGAAAATTTTGTACGTATATAACTTTAAATAAGCATATAAATGTAAAGATTTGTGAATTTCGACCACCAGGCTATCTATAGTGATATTTAAGATTCCCCCACATTAAAATGTCTCAAATCTCCTAAGATATTCATTGTATTGATACACCACAAAGGGTAATTTTGTTCTACATAACATGTACAATATATCTAGCGTATAATTGGATAAGGGTTAATAAATAATTTATAATTTTTTCTAATATATAAAAGATAGAAACGGTTACTGTAGGTTATCTTTAAGAGGGAGACAAATAGCATCGCTGATTTTTTATAGATCTTTTTTAACCCCCGACGCAAAATGGACGTGTGTGTGTCTGTCTGTGGCATCATAGCTCCCGAAGGCATGATACAATTTCAACTTAGTTTTTTTTTAATTAAAGGTGACTTATGGGCGAATGTTCTTAGACATGTTTGACGAAAATCGGTTGAGCCGTTTAAAACTTTTAGGAGTTTGGAAATGGGGAACTCAAATAAACTCAAATTTCTTTAAATTGTTAACTTAGACCACTTTCATAATTAACATTAAATGAATTCCGCGTAAAGTTGTAATTACAACTACTATCTAAAGGTTCATTTTTGACGGTATCCTAAAAATTACATTGAATAAATTTAGTTTAATATCATGTCATGTGAAATAAGCGATAAATTCATTTTTTATTAATTTTGACTTAGACCACTTTCATAATTATGGGCACAATTATATACGAGTAGGGTACCAAATGACAAGGTTTGATATCGGGAGTTTTTAAATTTCGAATTTTGTATCAAACTACATTATTTTGATCTGTCTCATAGCTTCATTTTATATTATGGTATAGTAATTTATGCTCAGAAGAACCCTCAAACATCAGTTTGCCCGGACGCTTGCGGTCACTTTAGAACTGTACATTATATAGAATGTGCAAAATAAAAACTACCAAAAAACATGATATTGGCAACTTGGAATTTTTATTATTTTTTTTTGTCTTCTTTAAAGTATAACTGTACCGCGTCGAAAGTTAATATATCGCAAAAATATACTTTATACGTTCTCAAAAAACTGCTTGACCGATTTTGATAAAATTTATGTGGATTCATTTTTGAAATGCGTGGGAGGTTTTCCTGAATCTACCAAACAAAACAGAGTCACCATAATCGATAATTGGCGAAATGATGGCACAGAAAATATGCAGTCAAATTAACGTTCTCTTCCTTTTTTGAATTTGTTAAAAATACCCAATATTAATTTTTTACTTACATTTCTACATCACGCAAAAGATCTGCCACCTGAAACCAAAAGATGCATTATAGTTTTTAATTCCAGGACAAGTCCAGGAAATGCTTTAAATATTGTATATAATTTTACTAGTGGACCTGGCAGACTTTGTCCTGCCTGAACGTTGGGTTTCTTACTATTTGCTACAGTCTATTTTCCTGTCATATTATCCTGTTCCCGTTTCCGTTCCCGGTCCCGGTCGCGTTCCCGTTCCCATCCCCGGTCCCTTTACTAACTATGTAATAGGGTGGTTAAGTTATTCTTATTTTTTTCTTTCTTAAGAACTTTTTCCTGACAATAAAAAAAGAATTTACGAAATCAGTAAAGCCGTTCACACGTGATGCCGTCACCAAAAGAAATAGGGAATCATCTATCAATCATCATATATATGTAATGAAATGATATCAGGTAGACATTATTAAGAACTGTATAAAACATACGTACTTTATACATAGTTAGTAGAAATTCGCTATATTTAATTCTCGATAGGGCCACGTTGAATAGGTCTAATGGCTCTCGCAATTTTACGCAGACGAAGTCGCGGTCACGAGCTAGTCTCGCATAAAATCCATTCTAGACTGGAGTACTCCTTAAGTCAGCATATACTAGACAAACATTGAATACTCCATTAGGAACGGTACGGCTGATTTGAACCGTTCATTGCGCCGTTAAAATTTGATAGATCATAATTCAAATAACCAATTACTTAACAGAGAAAGTCAATAGATTATATACAAAGGTATGTTGATTGATGGTAATTATCACTTATACTAGTTGTTACCCGCGAGTTCGCCCGCGTCAAATTAGGTGGAAAACTTTAGCGTGATGATATATAGCCTATAGCCTTCCTCGATAAATGGGCTATCTAACACTGAAAGAATTTTTCAATTTGGACCAGTAGTTCCTGAGAATAGTGCGTTCAAGCAAACAAACAAAACTCTTCAGATTTATACACATATTAGTGTAGATTATATACATGTATTTATTGGCAATAAAATCTATATATCTATATACAAATATAATTGAAGTGTGTGTTTGCAAAGTCGAAATTATTTTTTATACTTAATTACATACAACACCAAAATGGAAAACGCAAGTTAAAACCTTTTTGTCTATCTGTTTGTTCCGGGTAATCTACGAAACAGCTGGACCGATTTCAACAGGACTTTCACCGGCAGATAGATGTTGTTACACAGAATAACATAGGCTACTTGAGTTATAGTTAAACTGTATATAAATATAGTGTCTGTCTGTAACGTTAAAATTATTTTCCTTTACTAATTGCATATTGTATGATGCCTGAAACAAAAGCGCAAAGTAAAATATTTTTGTCTGTCTGTCTGTCATTATTGTCTGTCCATCTGTTTGTTACGGATAATTTTCGGAAAGGCTGGATAATATTTATATCATAAATATTAAAAATCAAACAAGAGAAACAAATATACAAAAAAAAAAAACATTTCTTACTAAATTACTTTCAAATAAATAAATATTAAAAAATTAAATAATAGTTGTTGATATATCTGCCCGTATGTTTTACTATCTTTTGCACTATGCACTAATGCGTATTTGAGCCAGCGGTGACAAATACCGGTGGGGGAAAGCGAAATGTAAATAAGTTTATGATACACTGGTGATGTAATTACTTGTATACTATTGTTGTATGTGTGAATTAAAGAAATATATACAGGACTATATGACACACTGACGTCTGTTCCTAAGGCAGACAACTTAATGCCTGTATTATAGGTAACAGTCCACAGTTTATCCACAATTTTTTTTGTAGAAATATATAAATGTATTCATATTTATAATACAACCAGACTCAAGGCGGGAATCGAACCCTCGACCCCCGAAGGCAGCGCATCTACAGGCCTTCTGGTCGTGCAGATGTCCATGGGCGCCGGTGCGAACAGCTGCAGCAAACGAGCTGACAGCAGGCACTTCGGTGCCTGCTGTCTGCTCGTTTGCCCCCATGTAACATTAAAAAAAAAAATTAGTTTGTCACGCCAAGGTCGAATGTTGTTTGCACGTCAGTTGGTTAAAAGGCTCAGTTTTGCTTGTTATGCATTACGTTAATGTCTAACAATAACTCTTAGCAAAATTTTCTTTGACTAGGAGCTGTCATCCAAAATGGTAAAGCACTTTCTTGGTCGACTATACATCCAAAGTACATTCATTTAAAATATTCTAATCAGATTAAAGTTCCTTTTAGATTTTTTTCTATATTTCTTTTTTTGTAGTAATGATTTAACATCCAAATTTGTGTGTGAATTGTCGCAAAGTAATTAAATCTTTGCACGCTTTCCTTATTTCCCTCAGGTATTGGATAATTTTCGTATGATCAACACGATTGCGTTTCATGCTTCGGGGACGTGTCGAAGTCTCACTTGTCATCACACAATAATATTCGGTAATTATTAAGTCTTTCGATGAGTATTGTCGATATTGGTATCAAAGGGATAATAATAATATTTGGAGTCATTTCCAAATGGTAATGAAATGATAAAATCATCAGATAAAATCATCAGACATCACCTATGTTAACTTAAATAAATGTCCTCTTATTCAACTCCAAAAAGCCGTCATACTAAACACTTGTCGTATTGTGCGAACATTTTTAGCAATAAAGCAATCAAAATGTATTTTAATATACAATTTAACATAATATAAACATTGACAATTGCTTGCCTCAGTCCCGCAATTGTCATTAGACCCCCAGCCCTAAAGGTGAGACTAAAGATAAGTACAGTCGACCAAGAAAGTGCTTTACAATTTTGTATAACAGCTCCTAGTTAAAGAAAATTTTGCTAAGGGTTATTGTTAGCAATTAACGTAATGCATAACAAGCAAAAATGAGCCTTTTAACTAATTGACGTGCAAACGACATTCGATCTTAGCGTGGCAAACCAATTTCTTGGTCGACTGTACATAGATGATAATAATAATAATATATCTTTATTGTATCAAATAAACTTAACATTACTTCTTATTTCTATTATTATTTTATTTATGAGATACACCAACAGCAATATGTACATATAATAATGAACAATAGAAAAAAATAATATTGGCTTATAACTAGTACAGTCGCACATAAAAGTGTCATTACAAGAATCAATTTATGTTATTAGCTTAGATAAATTTCATTAAACAGAAAAAAGTATTACATAAAAAAAATATTGTTTAATTAATATATTTTTTTCTTCTACCTAGCGTTATCTCGGTATCACGGTCTGCTTAAATTGCAGAGGATGTAGCTGTGGATTGATTTAAGCCGCCCAACGTCTGTTGTCATTCCTGGGACTTCACAATCTCTATAATCTCTCGACTAATATCAGTGACATTAATCCGGATCCACTATTTTACGAGCCTTCCGAAAGACGGAGGTTTCGGATATTTTAAAAACCACTGAAAGAATGGTTTACAGATTTCGATATTCGATATTTTAAAGCATGGCTTTGTGATGATAAATTAGGACCACGAAAATATGAAACTCTGTCACTTCTATTAAGAGTTGTTAACTCTGTGGCATAAGGCCGTAAAGTAAATTCAAAGGTCGGAGAATTAAAAGTGTCACCACTTTCGAGTGTTGTTGTTTAACCACTTACGATAAAAACTAATCTGATTTAAAACTGTTGTGAGAATATAAAAAGGACACAGACAACGACAGGATCATAAAAACTCGTCACTTCTATAAGTTGTCATTGCTAATTCTATGGTATCAGCTCGTAAAATAAATACGAGAAACGAATCATGACTTTTACAAACACAGAACTAACACAGGAATGGCAAATAGAGCAACGTCGAAAAAGCAAATGTGGGAAATGGGAATTTTAAAAACTGCCAAGTAAACATCTCGGGTTTGAACTTTTACGAAATTTGAAAGGAAGTTTTTACTTCGTAACATTTACATTTATAACTCAAGGTGCTTTTGGAATATTAAAATCGTGGTTCATTCGGTCTGACTTTTAGTCGTATTTTGTACCTAGATTTGTATATCTTTCAATATGTATTGTAACACTCGAAGGCGAAAATATTATACGTGGGGACATTTTTGCCTATCCTATGGTATTCACGGGAACATAGGTAACAATATTCAATAAGAAAAACCTCATGGTAAGGTCGTGGCATATGTTATGTATGTATATAAAAAGTGATTATTAGTTTCAATGATTTAGAAATTTTACTAATAGATAATATTAAGGTTAAACATTATTTGATAAACAAAATTCTTCCTGATTATTAATAATGCTAATAAAATTACAAAATGTGTTTTTATTTTAATCACTTTACAATTTTTTAACAATACGATTGAGGTTTAAAATATCGCCATATTTTACTCGATTTAAATCGATACATGTTAAACTATCGATACGATATATATCAATATATTTTTTTCGTTTGCCCATCCTTAATCCAGATAATATAATATTTAAAATTATTCTAACTTAATAAAAATGTACACAACGTTTATAATATTTGAAAATTAACATTTTTACAGTCGTCATCGTCGTCCGCTTTGACAATCTTACAGTGAAAATATATACATGAGGGTATAGTCGCGTGGCATTAGTTTGTGTAAGGTATTATTTTAAAAATTTAATGTTGTAGTAATATTTAACTACCAAATTATCCAATTATTTCATATGCTGTTTATGTTATTACTCTACTACCTACCTACTGCTAATTCATGAAACTAATGCTCTATAAATTAGCAGTACTTGGCGCTTCTGTACTAAAATTGTTATGAATGCATTTAGTGACAATGCTGCGAAATTCATGATTTAAAAAATGCAACTTTAATGCAGATCCAGACATAGCTCAACGAGTTTGTACATTTTTGTCCTTGAAGACTATAAAGTGCTATAAAACTTTGAGTAGCTACACTGAGTCCCTGGCCATACTACATGTACATTAAAATGAATCTACATGGCTCCAGCATTAGCCCCATTTCAAAGAGTGTGCAACACACTTAAAGACATGTTCACTTCAAAAATGTTCAATAGTTGCACTCCGGGAATTCTGACAGAAGTGAAAACTTTAACATACAGGGGCTGAATTCCACCTTGTGAAGAAATTTAATATTTTTTTTTTATCTCGATACCGTTTAGAGTTTTGCTTTTGTCTCTCTTTTTTCATTTTTAAACCAGAAGAATCACTTGAAAGGGAATGAGTGGCGTCCATAGGCAAAGCAGCAACCTCTTTCTTTTTCTTTTCTCTGTATCGTTTAGACTTTTCTCTGTCATAACGTAATCTTTTTTCTCGTTTTTCTTTATCAGCATCAGTAAGGCCACTTATAACCAGAGCAGCATCATCATTCCTTTTCTTTACTCTATATCGTTTAGACCTTTCTCTGGCTTTTTGTAATCTTTCTTCTTTTTTTTTAATTTCATCACTTGCTGTGTCATCAATCTTTCTCTTTTTGTTGCTTTCATCCTGAGAATTGTCCGAATTTTTTTCCATATGAGAGGAAAATCTAAAATTGAGAGTATTTATCATTTAAATCTTTACATTGAAATTCAAAATCTTTATTAAATTAATTTTGATATAAATAAAGTACATATCAACAGCAATAATAATTAAATGTGAATGTTTTACACTACTTTTTTAAGTAATCTACAATGTTATAGTTGACACTTCGCGATTCGCACTGTATTAATTTTATGTCACAACATTTGTGGCTACTCAAAATAATGAAAAGAAATTGCGTTGATTGTACCGACCTTCTTTATTTTTGTGGCGTATACAGATTACAGTTTACTCGCCTGCACAAACAAGGAGTAGGGATGTGTTTCGACTTTTGAGATCGATTAATCGAAGAATCGATTTTACAGTTCGCATCGATTATACACTTTTTTTCATGAAGACTGAACACTTATTGGCGCAGCCACTTGTTGTGTTGGTAATTTAGCATATTTTATGGCAGATTAAGCATAATTTCGGGAAATTTAAGTTTTATTTGACCTTGAAAAATATTAGCATATTTTATTGGCATCAAAATGCGCTAATCATGTTTGCGGTGATACTGACTTACAGTTAATATGATTTTTGCAAAATTCGAACTACAGTGTAGTATATTATACATGTTTATTTTGACTTCAACCATCTGAAACTTTATATAGTTAATTTATTAAATGATTTATTAATTCGTCATTTCATTATTCATGAATTCATCCATTTCATTCTTGACAAAGTGCGAGTGACTAAACTTTTAGTAGTTTAGCAAACAGCAGTATACTTTGTATCGAATTTGCACGCTCTGATGTGTCCTTAAAAACCGACACCACTTGGAAATATGCAAAACTTTGAGTAAATACTCAAGTACGACGGCTATACTCAATGTCCAAGTTTAAACTTTTGCAAATATTTCTAATACCGGAGCCAGACATAACTCAAAAAGTTTTTTCTCAAAAAGACTTTGAAACTACAAAGTTTTACAAAACTTTGCGAAGCTTCCCCTAAATCGAATGATGCGTGATTATAACGATCTTGCTTCAGTGCAGCTAAATCAAGATTTAGATATCTTTTCACTAAAAGAAAATAAGTTCAAAAATAACATTCGTTTCATCACTGCTAAAAAAATTATCGATTCTAACTTTGAGTGGGTGGGTAATATATGGCATTAACTATTCTTACATTATCAATCTATCTCTTTTTAGAAATGTTATTAGTATTTAAGTTTTCTGAGATACTGTTTTAGCAATTAATATTTATTAAATAATAAGATTTCAACACGTTGGCATACATGTATTTTAATGTATTTTTGCATGGGAATGTTGTGTATGCCTATAAAAGGCTTGTCACATTGAATACGATAGCTTGTAAGATCCTTTAAATTAAGTTTTGTGAACACGCTGTTGGCATACCTATTTTAATAAAATAAATAAATAAAATAAATCTAAAGATTTGTGGACGAATTTAGACCAGTCGGTGATCTCTAGATCCATTTAATGCTCAATACGTAAGCCAAAAGTCCACAATTGTCCAATTTTTTCGGAATTTCTGACTTTGTATAGCGTTTCTGTGGAACCAGCTCCCAGCTGCCCTATTTCATAACCGATACGACTTAAGAACCTTCAAGACAGTAGCATAATATTTCCTTATAGGATTTTATTTCAGAAATACTTTAAATAATAATAATGTAAATAAAGAAACCAGTATAAGAGACATGGATGGATGTGTTACAAGACAGCATAGCGATAGCAAAGATATCATGACACAATGCTGTCACGTCGATTGACGATATTGCGTTCGCGTTTCGTTTGGTTTGTAAGAGTTACAGGTGACCTAAACCTCTTCTATATAGGCCGGCAATGGACGCCTTCTGATTGTGCAGATGTCTACTGGCGGTGGTTCAACTAAGTGGTCACTTAAGTGTCAACTGCCTGCTCGTTTGCCACTTTTGATATTTAAAAAAGTTGTAGAAAGGTTTGAATACTTCAATGAAATAAAAATACTTCGAATTAACAATGTTACTAAAGAAACTAGTGTGCGACATATGGATACAGATGTGTTACAGAAAACACTAATGAATAATGATAACAAGCGATATTTTTGCGGTCAAAACTATTTGCTAGATGACAAATGTTTGTGGGACACAAACGCGTTGCGGTAATGCTTATTAATTTAATGTTTGCGCATTTAAATTGTGTTCATTGTAAACAAATAGTTGTTGATGTGGGAAAAATAATGCGGTCGTTTAAAGCGCTTGTCACAAATGCATCGAATTAATATGCAAATGTTTATTTTAAATCCGCATTTATTGTTTAGTATTGCCATTTTGTGTGGAGTTGCATCGCGTATGGTACATTAGTTTGTCTGGTTGGTTGTTATTTAAAATTTGTGTTTCAGTTTGCTTTGTTCGTGTTTTAGTTTTTTAGGTTAACTGATTATTAATTGATACCTTGTCTGGTTTGTTTTTATTTAACATTTGTGTTTCAGTTTGCTCTATTTGTCTTTTAGTTTTTTAGGTGAAATGATTATTAATTGATACCTTGTCTAGTTTGTTTTTATTTAACATTTGTGTTTCAGTTTGCTTTGTTCGTGTTTTAGTTTTTTAGGTTAAATGATTATTAATTGATATCTTGTCTAATTTGTTTTTATTTAACATTTGTGTTGCAGTTTGCTCTATTTGTTTCTTAGTTTTTTAGTTAGAATGATTATTAATTGATACTTTGTCTGGTTTGTTTTCGAAGAACTGTTTTGTTTAGTTATTTTTTTAAATTAAATTTATTAAATGAAATTTTACTCACTTCTTGTTGACAGTCCCGTATTTGGAAGACTGTAGGTGTCTTACCTATAGTTTTGGTGATAATGCAATTTTTCGGTTCGTTTCGGAAAAACCGGAGCTGGAAGCTGATTCAAAATAAAAAGTTGTGGAAGCGAGAAATTCTTCATTCTTGAATTAACTTTATTTTATATCATTAGCGAATTTAAACTCAAGGGTTTTTTTTTATATATAACAAGGGGCAAACGAGCAAGCGGTACTCTTAAGTGACTACCGATGCCCATGGACAAATGCAACACCAGGGGGATCGCAGATGCGTGGCCGGCCTTTGAGAAATGAGTGTGCTCTTTTCTTGAAGGTTGGAAAGGGTTCTTAGCAAATATTTTTTCGAGTATGCAGTGATAAACTACTAACACTAGTTTTCAAATATCCGACCGTATTCGTATTTCGGAAGGCACGGAAGACAGTAGGTCCTGATTAATGCCACTTAGTGATATTAAGCGTGAGATTGTATGGATAGTGGGGGTGCTTGGAACCAAGTATTATCTTTAATTTTTTTTGTACTTTCTGTGGAAGTTATATCTGTAATAAATTCATTGTGATTGAGATTTCAATTCTTATCTATTTCACATTACTTTATATTATTAACTTAAAAATTACGTGGTAGTTACACTACACCTTGACTACACGCGACACGAGCTGGTGCTTGCTGAAGATTAATGCCACTAGCAAATTTATATGCACAGCTGCAATACATAGATTTCCCAAAGGACAAAGATGTGTATTTCATAGTGAAAATTCTAATTCAATGAACCCCTTTTTCTAGTCTTATTAATGTTATGCAGAAACATATAGAATACAAATCAATTCAACTTTAATACTTACTAGTTCTAAGGTCGATACTATCCGTTATTAGTGAATCTATTGTTTGATTTGATATTTTTTTATCGTCGTCTTGTAAAGGTAAGGTATTATTGAAATCATTTGTCTTGTTAGTACTTATAGCGTTTCTTATATTGCTTAAATGTTCTAATTCGTGAGTTTCTGACGTATTTGTTACGTTTAGCGATCCAGTTACGTCTACAGGAAGAGTGTGAGTAGCATCCTTCAAATTCGTTTTCGGCAAGATTTCTGTTGTTTGCGATACATTTCGTAAGATGAAAGCTGGTACGGCATCTACACCCTTAGCATTAGTAACATTTCCTGGAGTTTCTTTTGCTGAAATTTCTGAAGCCTTTGATGATAATAAGGTACCAGTTGAATTTGTTGACAACAAATTTTCACTTGTCGAATTATTATTTTGAATATTACTGAGTGTACTCGACTTTGAAGATGTATTGATTTTGTTTACTGGATTTATAATGGCAGGCGTTGATATTCTTAAAGGTTGGCTAACAAGAGGCGGTGTTGGATTGTTTTCACCAACATGAAAGCTTTCTTGACGTCGATTATGCATCATATCTGTTGTTACTACACTATTTACTTTTTGTTCTACTACTGATGAAATATTTGTTACTTTTGTGGGATGAAGGGCTAAATTATTTAAAGGAATTTTACTGTTTTCTAGATAATTTTTGATATCCGCAGATTGAAAAAGATTATAGGTCGGATATTTTGATATCACATGGTCCAGATGGTCAATGTGTTCTATTTTACCATCGGCATGAATTACCGTATATTTCTTCTTTGGCTGGAGAGATGAGTATATATCAGCTACTCTTTTGATATTGGCAATATTTTCCTGGCTATAACTACCTAGAAAAGAAAAGATTTGTTTTATTTGAAAACATAAAAATATGAAAAAAGAAAATTAAAAAATTGATGTTTTAAAAAATTATAACATTATCAACAAATAATCTACATATTTTGTATGTCCACGTTATTATTCACTTTGTGTAAATACAATTTTAGCAATGCAATTTCCAATTTTATTTTTGATATGACTGAAATGATGAAGTAATTTTAAGAATGGTACTGTTACAATTTTATTATTATAATATCTAAGTCTCATTCAATAATTTAAAAAAATATTGAATATTAAGATACCTTGGGGTACTCCTTTTTTTTCAAATTGTTCATTATTTAATCGATAGGGTGAGGCTTGGTTCATTCTATACATAATTTCTGCTGATGGATTTTGATAACTTGTTTTTTTAGTATTAACATTGGCTTCTGAGTAAATATTGCTTGCTTTATTCAAACCTTGGTATAAATTCGTGTAAGACAATGGTTTTCCTGATTGTTTCTGTACAGGGTGATGATTAGGAGCAGCATTATACAATGACTTCATCTGTTCCAGAGAAACTCCTTGCACTTCCAATTTTAAGTTTTGTTGCTGTTTTTTGGGCAGCATTAACTGTCTATTATTATTTTCATAAGTAGGTTGAAGTACTTGATCTATATTCGAGTTTTTTAGTGTTTGCGATTGAATTGGAAGTATATTTTTATATGGTTGTACATATTCAGGAGATATATTTTCGGAATTTCTTTTTATATCTACTCCTGGTTTACGATTTGATTCTTGAACTCTTCGATAAGCGTTACGAGAATTAGCTAATACATTTTGGGTTTGCCAACTTAAGTCGTTAGGAATGCCGATTGGATTATTTTCGGCAGTTAAAGGAATATTTCGGCGACTTTGCCCTGACTCAATGTTATCTCTTTTTCTAGAAAGGGGATACTTGAGATCATTATTAGGTATACTATCTGAAAAAAATATTACAATGTTATTAAATCTTTTTTTTTTTGTTACAAGCGGGCAAACGAGCAGGCAGCAGGCACCGAAGTGCCTACCGGCACCCATGGACATCTGCACGACCAGAAGGCCATATTATAAACTCTAGCATCCAATGCAATATGACGGCACGGCTGAATTTATATGTAGAACTTGTTTGTTCCTGCGTGTTTGTTCAGCCAGTCGCCGTTCGGATCGCTCGTTCATTTTTACGAGTTATGGATAAGGTTGGCCCTTCGAGGTTGTGTTTGCCCTCTCTATACAATTGTTTACCTTCCATAAAAGCATTGTTACAAACATAGAATTCAGAAGAAATTCTTCTACTTTTTGTTAATAATTATCGTAAAATCATAAAAAAACACTAATTTAAAGATTCTTAGTATACTAAACGGCAATTTGTCTTTATATTAGCGAATTTAATAAAGTGCTAATACAACACTAATTTGGCGCTAACTTAACGCTAACACAGAGTTATTAATATGACTCTAATACAACGCTAACACGGCATTAATGCGGCGCTTATACGGGACTAATACAGCGTTAATACGACACTAATACGACGCTAATTTTATGTGCACTAATGTGGTGTTTATGTTTCTTTACGATATAAAAGAAAAGTAACAGTAAACACGACATTTGACAAAGTTTATCTAAAAGACCAAATGCTTTCGAACAAAATACTGAAGCTAAAACTGCGTTCAATTGAAAAGAACAAGCACTCGGAACGGTAATGTTACTGTCTGTGCACAATTCGATACTGGAACACCGGTAAGAGGATCAAAGTGGCCATAATAGTTTGCCGCGTACAACTATACAAGAGATTCCTTTTACGTCCTCATTCACTGTATACTGGTAAGAATTACTAACAAGTATTGCTTGTGTAAAACACATACAATTTTAAATATCATATATCACTATATGACACATGAATGTCTGTTCCTAAGGTAGACAATTTATTGATCGTTTTATAGGTAACCTCCGCATGTTATTCGCAATTTTTTTCTTGCAAATATATAAATCAGACACCCAAATTCGAGGGGAGAATGGAACCCACAAACCGCGGAGTAGAAAGCAAGACCGTGACTTTATTTTTTTAAGCTTTAATTAGTATTCTTTTAGGTATTTTGTCTAAAATACTAGCGGACCCGGCTGACATTTTTGGGATACTTACAAGTTACTACATTCTATTATTCCATGAAGTTTTCCCTTTCCCGTTGCATAATGGTTTACTATTTTGTCTTTAATGACTTAAACATGAAATATAGATATATCCTGTTGCGGGCTTTTTTATAGAACTATTTAACATTTCCTTTGTAAATTATATACGTGTAACTCTAACGGTCTTTGCAGCGCACGCGAGAATAGCTCGCTGACAGAATTTTCTCCTACTTACTTGACATTTATCGATATATTTTGAACGATTTAATCTTAAATATCTTGACAATTTATAGCCTATGAGTTTTGTATAAGCTATATATTATTGTAAAGTTTTATTAAAATCCATCCAGTAGTTTTTCTTTGAAAGAGCGTCAAACATACATTCATACCTGTCTACAAACCTTCGCGTTTATAATATTAGTAGGATGGTTTTTTAATTCCAGTATCTTTTGTAAAAAAAAATGAGAAGCATAATTATAGCCTAATTTCTTTTGCCTATTGTTTTATCGTTGTTTCCTAAAAAATGAATATATACATTCATATGTATATAACATAGCCCATTTCAATTTGCCTTGAAAAGATTCATGTATTGCAAAATATCTAATGCATAAATATAAGGGATTATGCTGTAAGCAATTGCGTCACGAATACGACGTTTTGAAAGTGTTAACGTATAATTTTACGTTTGAGCTTGGCTCCAGCAGACAGCTCTTTGAAGGTAATCCAATCAGGGCTGATGGCGCTGGACTCGGATCCAATTGCAAACATTTCACGCTACGTACCATATACCTACCATTTTTTTTTATATAACTGTCGTCTAATATTCAAGAAAATAATAAAGTATTAATATAGAAATTGATAGTCATTTTTTATGAGAAAAAACTATATGTTTGCAAAGCTGAAAGGTTTGTTTATGTGCTTGAACGCGATAGTCTCAGGAACTACGGGTCTGATTTAAAAAATTCTTTTAGTGCTAGATAGCCCATCTATCAAGGAAGGATTTAGGCTATATATCACCACGCTAAAATGTTTCACCTAATTTTATGCGGACGAAGTCGCGGGTAACAACTAGTACTTCTATGTACGGATAGATTATACGCTCCAATAAGGATATTATTTCATGTAATAGGGCTTAAGGAAGTTAATTTTCTAATAAATACATGACTTGATTGAATACAGCTTTAAAATGTCTATTTAATCAAACAAATAGGATAATAAAACAAAACTGCCGGTACGAGACTTCCCGATAGTCTATACACGTCATTAAAGTTCGGCATCGCTTGCAGACGCGTTACCAACCTTTAATGACATGGCCTTACCAGCGTGACACAACCCTTGAGCGAGGCGCACCATGAACAGGTGCACAGGTGATTTCCCGTGATACAGTGCCAGTGCGCGTAGCATTGTAGCCAACCTGAAATTAAATATATGATGAAAAAAAAAAAACAATAGTGGCCCTCCGGGTGTGCCTACATAAGTGAAAACAAAACTTTTATATAAATAGTATCGGTAAAGGCACCTGTCGCGAGTTCAATATTTTTTAAGTACATTATTAACCTATTTTTGAAAATTTATCGTCATGGCCATTAATGTAAGATTACCTGGCATTGTTGGTGCCCGCTCCGACCAGTCCCATAGCGAAGATGGCGTTGTAGGCGACATCGTTGTCAGAGTCGTGCGAATACTTGTTGAGCACGTCGATGACTGAGAGTTGCGGGTTGGACACCGAGCACAGAGCGATAGCGAGTGGCACTGCGCGCCGGACTGCGGGCTCACCGTACCGACCCTGCCGACATAGGATTTCCGTTAGTATGTGGTCATTCCTAAATTACGTCACACGAATTTTAAGATTTTTTTATCATCATCATTTTCAGCCCTTGATAACCCACAGCTGGGCATAGGCCTCTCTTTGTTTCTGCCACTCTCCCCTATCCCTAACCAAAGATTTTTTAACTCTCCCCAATCCTTGTCAAAGGTTGTCACATTTTCGAATCCCTTGATGTGACATCACATATTTTTCAATTTTATGCATCCTACTAAGATTATTAACGCGAATGTTTGTACACATGGATGTATGTTTGAAGCTCTTTCACGGAAAAGCTACTGAATAGATTTTAATAAAACTTTACAATAATATAGATTATCGTATACAGACCAGCTGTCCGAATATTCGCGTACACATCTCGGCCCCAGTCTCTTCCCCAAGAGCGATGACGGCGACTCCGAGAGTGGCAACCGCTTGTACTGATGATAATTCCTTGTTAGCCTCCTTTTCTTTATCCTTCTCTTTATTTTTACCTTCCTTGGATTTGCCTACAATAAACAATTTAGGTGATTATTAAATACTAGAGATCGCCGGCTGCTCGAAATTCGGCCGGAAATCTTTAGGTTGGCATACCACTTGCTTATTTAAGCCTACATAAATTAAATTTTATTCTTAATACAACAAAATCACATAGATTTTGTCGTATTAAGAATCTCGAATACTCACATTAAATTTTTTTATTAACAAAATACGTTATTATTTTGTAATGATTGTCAACACTTTGACAGTATGACATAATAAATTTTAAACGTGTGTATAAATCGGTTGGTATTGGTGTGCGTGTGGTTTTATTTTAATAATGTAATATTGTATATTATAAAAATATATTAGCATTCCCTCTTCTCTTCATATAAACTATAATTGTGCCAAATTTCATACTACTCCGTCTGCGCAATTTTCGTAAAATGCTACTGAAAGTTTCCGCTTTCCATATTTATATATAGAGATCATAGTTTAAAAACTATCAGACATTATTGTGATTAGTTTTGCTTATGTACGGTATGCACAATAGCTTTGCCAACTTTATGTTAAAACTTATAGTAATTCTGTATTTGTGTAATAATCTTCAATATTAACTGGTCATACACATTAAAAACCTACTTTTGTTTTTATCGTCCTTTGAACCGGAACTGGATGTACTGGCACTTTCTTTGGATTCTTTCTTGTCCTGTTTCTTGAAGGCTGTGTCTTCAGCTGATGACTGTTCATTCTGAAAGAATTAAGTTAATGAAATAAAACAATGAACGATAAGGACTTATAAAACATGGCGAGGCAAAATAAACTTAGTTTAATAATAAAGAATCATTACATAGTATAAAATGCAGTCGCTTCATATCCTTCTACTTGTAGATTTTAATGCGGTTTCAACCAATAAACAGGATGATTCAAGGAAAAGGTTTGTATCTGTATATGATACAGAACATAAAAGCCGAGAATTTCAATGATTTGTAACGTGATGTCGTAAAAAATGAAATTTTGTGCGCTTACATTGCTTGCGGTGAGCTGACTAAATGTTAAAAGATAGATAAAAGTATTGTACTACAGAATTGTATATCCTAAAAAGATCTATAAAAAAAGTCAGCGTTGGCATTTGTCTATCATGTAAGCAGAAGCCACTGTAACCATTTTTATCTTTTTTTTTTATGTTACAAGGGGGCAGACGAGCAGGCAGCAGGCACTGAAGTGCCTACCGGCGCCCATGGACATCTGGTGGCAGCCATTTCCGCAATGAGATGGGCATCACGGTGGTCGATGGTCGCTCTGTGGTTGTATTCCACTACAGCGTACTCGCTCGCGGCAATCGCTTTCTTTACGAAGCGATCAACTGATTTGTCCGTATCGTCAGTGTAGTAGACGCTCTCCTTCGTGTGACGGGATATTGCAACTATGCAACTCTGTCGTGGTTGGGCATTTTTTTCTGCACCAGGCAATGGTTGTTGATGTAACAATTCCACATTATGATAATTTTATAAAAGCGGAAAAAGATAAGTTATCTCAATATTTAGAGCTAACACGTGAAAATTACTGCAGAATGTGGACTAATGTGGAATGTGTACTCAATAAGTATTGTGCCGATAGTCCTGTTCGTCAATGCTCTTATTGCATAAAGTTTCGACAACCACCTTAACAAATTCTTGTTTGTTAGTTAAATCAAGGGCGGATAAAGAAGGAAGTATTGCTTGAGAGGGCACGCATTGTGAGGAGATAGTCTGTAACCCTAACTACAGGTGGTTATGGCTGGATCCACTTTTTATATTTTTAAATGTTTTGTTTTTATATAAATATATTTAAAACGTAATTAACAAGATTAAAAATATAATGAGAGAAACAAGGAACACATTGTTTACAAGTAATTATCTTAATTTAAAGAATATTTATAACAGATATAATATGTCATCGTACGCTTACTTGTAAGGGAGATACATTTATGCCGTTGAACAACCTCAATTCAGACGTCGATTGCGTTCGGAGCAACGTAAGAAATTTAATATTTATTTATTGTTAGTAATTTAACCACAAACAATTAACTTTTTCACTTTAGCCATTGTGTAGAAAGTTTTAAACGTTACTTTACTCTTTAGATTAGATTATAATTTTTTTAAGTAAATGATCAAAAAACAAATTTTTTCATCCAATTTTGCGATCGCTTACAATTTTGTGACACTTTAGTGCATTGGAGTTTTGGTTCACTGCAAATGATAAGTGAAGTGGTCTTTTTAAAGCGTATTAGAAAAACTTTGACATTGAGCTATTCAGACTTCTATTTTCTGTATAACATTAAGCATATTACAGACGTTAAGATTTGTAACGATACTATAATGATGTTACAGACGCACCACAGTTGAAGAGAAATACATCTTATAATTACAGTAGCGGACTCGGCACGTTGCGTTGTCCAAGTTACGGTCAGAGGAAAGGTACGAACTGGAAATATTCCGAATAAGCGATTCTTTTGAGTTTTCCTTTCTTCTTTTCCTTTTCTCTTTTCTTAAATCTTCCCAGAAATAATTCGAATGAAATAAAGCAGAAAAGGTCAAATCGACGCAGCGGTTTAGGAAGTGTACGATGAGACAGCCTTATACAACTTTTTGTTTATAAAAACTAAGTATGAATATATCTATATAAAATATTGACAAAGCCACCGTGATCAAGTTGTTTAATCAGTTGTTACATCAGATCAGTCAAAAGTCTGGTAATATTGTTACAAAATATACACCGACAGAATTAGCGGAAAATAAAAAAGGCAAAATATTTAATAGTTACTTTCATTTTTAAATAATAATTAATCAAAATAGTTTTGATGTTAATCTACAACACCACGCTTAAAGTTGAATTTTAAACAAAATTCATTTTTCTTAGATTTCGTAATGATAGAGAAAATTAAAAATGTTAGATTTTGTGACGGTTTAAAATTAATTAAATGAATGTTTAATATGAAGTATTTCTCCCCCACGCTCTGATTAAAGTTTCAATCCATCGTCTGGGCACGCTGTTATTGATCTAAGAAAAATACATTTTGTGAAACTAAACTACTTTGCTTTAATCCGCGAATGATCATTCGCGGATTAAAGCAAAGTAGTTTAGTTTCTCATGCATGTCATAGATTTCCACAAAGTAACGCCTGATTCTATCAATTATTTAAAATACATTTTATTTAGTTTAGTTTTTTATTAAACTTTAAGTACGGTGTTGCTAATTAATATAAAAACATGTTAATTTAATTGTTGTTTCATGTTCACTATTTGTTTAAAAATTAAACTAACTGTTTTATATTCTCCCTTTTCTTTGTGTTCCGCTTATTCTGCCGCTGTGTAAATTTTAAATGTTTTGTTATTTAATATTTGGATGATTTTCTTTATTTTATTATATAACATATAATCAGTTATTTGGATTGTAAATAAATTATTGTTTTAGATATAAAACATAACATACTTTATTAATATAAAATATGCTAAAATTAATTAAAATTGCCGTTTAAAAATGATATTTTATGGAAAAAATCTGTTTACTATACAAATAAATACATCTAGCCATTACTAGTATATTAATACCCTTTTTACTTGCACATATTGCTTAAGGTCTTGTTGCAGCATGATCTTCTATCTTCTGATAAGTACCATAATCTCCCTACTATTATGGGTGTATATAAAATGGACCTCCGTGAAGAATTATTGGAAGAGACGTGGAGTTCCTTACCTTAATCCAAATCCAATATTTGGCAGCCTAACATTTCTTCAAAAACAAAATCCAGTGAGTCATTATCAATATTACTTTTTTCACTACAAATAAGAAGCTATTTAAATATTAAACAAGAAGAAAAAAAGAAAATATTTCTTTGTTACTTAATTATAACACTAAAAATAATTCTATCTTTTAAAACTGGCTCAATGAAATTTTCAGTACTGTTTACATAATAGTCTGTTGAGCAATGACTTAAGCATCATTAAGTATGTTGCTTTGTTCAATTGGTATTTCATTTAAATATGTTACATTTTCAGGCTGATTGGTTACTGAAAATATATGACTATAAAACCCCGTATATGGGTATTTGGCTTTTATGGAGGCCAGCGTTAGTTGTTAATTCACCCGAAATCGCACGTAGAATACTTGTGAAAGATTTCGGCAACTTTAGGAATCGTTATTTGGGCTCCGGCGACACGGATCCTATTGGAGGACTTAATTTATTTGCTGTCAACGTAAGATTCTTGGATTTTTAATGTTTCTTATTTTGTAAGGTCATCTAAAGTTCGCTAGAAATTAATACACGACTTTTTACGCGTTGCAAGCTGAATTGATTGCTCTTCAGTTTCATCAGTTTTTTGTCATGATTAACCTTTATAATATTTAGGCAAATTATTAACTAGTTAATGATGGTTCTTTCTTCATACCATCTGATTTCATAAGTTTTTAATATTCTCTACCAGTATAAATTTGGAATAATTTTAGGTTAAAGCGTTTTATTGAATATAATTAACTAAAAATTTTCAAATTTGAGAATGTTCTTCAAAAACGTTTTATTGCTTCTGAGAATTTTGGGAGAGGCAGGGACTATTTGAAAAAAGTGTATTTGGCTTTAAGTAAAATGAAGGCAGCACCTAGACGCTTATTATAAAACATTTTCTATTTTTATTATTGATAAAATTTAATTCCTTCCATTTATGTGCACTCAGGATCCGATTTGGTCATCTCTTAGACATCGATTGTCTCCCGTATTCACCGCATCTAAACTGAGAGTTCTTCAAGACTTTACTCTGTCCAAGTCTAAAGAATTATGTCAAAGGATTCATAATGAAATTAACAATCCTATCGAAATTAAGGTATGATCCTAAGTAATTCTTTATTCTCCTATACAAAGATGAAATTTGGCAAGGTGGTAGTTTGTATTTCTGGTGGTCAAGTGACATTTATAACTTGTGTAAAAAGAGCATTGATTTCATCAAACCTATTTAGATTTCCATTTTGTTTAATAAGTGTATATATTATATAGAAATATAGTATATCTGCATTCCTTTATTTATATCGTTTCAAGATACGATGATGATATTTTTAGCATCATTCTTATCTTAATTTGTTTATGTTTCATATACTTATTTAATAATTTATTAAGTTTCCTTATTGTTATTGTTTTATTAAGCTTAGCTTAATTAGAGGTAGCGCCACGCTTGTAGCCAAATTGGGCCAGTGCATCCGGGTACTAGTACCACTTTCTCACATTAGATCGGCGTGAAGTGGTGGCAATGCTGTCACGTCAACGCCACGCAGCACGTCAACTGATGGTACTGTCGTCGCGTTTCGCTCGGTTTGTGAGAATTCTCGGTGGCCTAAATCCGTCATTACAATCCGGCAACGCATCTGCACACTGCACACGTCACTTGCCTTTGGACGGCGACGGGACAAGAGACTATTTTAGACGTTAACCTTACAATCATGTGTCCGACACCGCATGCCCTACAAAGCAGCATTGTGTGTTATGATCAAGAGACCAAAGCTTTAGATCTGGCGGTCTGATCTTATACCTACATATATTTATTGCTTATAAACGTATTAAAAGATATTTAGCATACATTTTGAGCCAATAGTTTTATCGACAGAATATTGAATAAAAATGTAAACATTATAACAAACGCCTTTTGTAACTCACGTATAGATATATCGGAATTGCCTGACTAGATTCGAAACCAGTCGGGATCCTTCGCCATGAACTCTCTACTCGCTACGATATATCGTTATAATTATTGTAGATTCCGCTAACGAAAATTTAAGTTAAAAGCATATAACCATCAGCACCAATTATATTATTTGAGGAATTGTACGTGGATTACACTACTGATGTCATTGGAACCTCAGCATTTGGTGTCGCAAGCGATTCAACGCTTACAGGAAAAGGATGGTTGAGAAATATCACCCATGAATTGGCGACATTCAGTTTATTCAGAGCGTTGTCCTGGTACAGCATTTTCTTCTTCCCAGATTTCGTTGACATCTTTAGGTAAGGCTTTGTGTACTAGCGGACTCGGCAGACGTTGTCTTGCCCAATCTTTGGCTTGTTTGTTATCAGCCAGTTCACCATTCTCCTGTATGTCTTTTCTATAAAACTTAACACTGGCCTTATGTTTTATGAAATAATAACATTAATGGCAAGATCTAGTAAGAACTTCATCTATTTGAAGTATTCTGTACTAGTGACCAAATCTGCAGTTTTTGTTTTTTTAAATAGTCTTTAGTCTTTTTCTTTATTTACTTTAAATCCTCCCTGAGGTTAGGGGAATGAAACAAAACAGAGACTTTATAGCCGTCCAGCTATTTAAGAACTTTAGCAAGACTAACAAACAATGATTTCTTTTTTATAGATATAGATAATAATATTAATAAATATATAGAACTATATACATATATAGGACATACGGACATCTATTCCTAAGAGAGACAACTTAATGCCTGTGTTATAAGTATCAGACGCCTGTTATACACAAACATAAATTTTTCTATTTATGTAGAAATAATACCCATACACGAGGTTCCGCTTTGATTACAGTAGACGTGGCTGTGGGGTGAATTAAGATGACCGACTGCCATCTGCCGTCATCCTTGGAACCTTCACGACTAATATCACTCAGTGACGTTAATCGGATCTCATTATTTCACGTGCCTTCCGAAATAACGAGCAGTTCTGATACCAAATATAAATCAGAGTTAGAATTGGTCACCCATCTATTATCCGGCCACACCAAGAACTACTTAACCTAGCGATCTAATCGACCTCCTCACACTCACACAGTAATATACACTTACGTTTTACTTTACCTTAAATTAATAATAACGTTTCAGATTCAAGTACTTTCCAAAATCTGTGACGGATTATTTTAAAAATGTGATTCAACGTGTTGCCAAAGAACGTGAAGATAAGGAAAATGAATCAAAAGACCTTCTCGATGCTTTACTAAAAATGAAAAAGGACAGCATAGCAGAAAACAATGGTAAATTATAAAGATGCGGCGAACTAAGGGCCTAGCGTGAACATTCTCGATGGGTTTACTTACTTTTACGTTCGAAACCGGACGCCAAATGAAACATTAATGCTACCGTTTAACACTACTTAGTTGCTAAATATTACTAGCACGAATGAAATTAGAGTGCTTAGTGTGAGTTTTCTAATTTTTACGCGTTTGTAAAGTTTACTTAAATTTGTATGAAGATTGATCAGCGCCGCGTAGAGGTAACGTTTTAACACTGATCAATCTCCGTACAAACTAAAGTAAACTTTACCAATGCGTAAAAGTTAGAAAATATCGCACTAAGCACTCAGAACTCGCACGTATCGAATCCTCGACGTTACGGCCGTGTAAGTCTTATTAAACTGAAGCACGAACCATCATTTGACGTTTCGTATCGAACGTAAAACTAAATAAAACAATCGAGAATGTTCGTGCTAACCTCTGTAACCTATTTGGTGTCCAAATAAAAAGAATTGTTTTGTGACATTGTCAATTGTGAAAAATAAATTGATAGACTGTTTTCGTATGAGATTGTCTCTGGAAAATTTTTCTTCTATGGTACGAGTTACTAGAAACACATAAATATAACAATGTTCCTTCTATAACCGTTCGTGGAGGTTGATCACAGTGGGAATTGTATAATTCCTCAAATTCAGTTCCTTCTTCAATATTTAATAGTAATCAGGAAATAATATTATATATCTTTTCAAATAAGTAAACAGTACAAGTAGGTATAGTCGACCAAAAAGGGCTTTACCATTTTGGAAGATAGTTCCTACTTAAAGAAAACTTTGCTAAGGATTATTGTTAGAAATTAACGTAATGCCGAAGAAGCAAAAATGAGTTTTTTAAATAATTGACGTGCAAACGACATTCGACCTTAGCGTGGTAAATCAATTTCTTGGTCCTGATAGGCGAGATCGTTATAATTATTATTATCGTTACTCTTTCAAATCTCTCTATCTCATTACAAAAAGTATCGATCTTCTCTTTCTGGGCGGTTTGGAAGGTTTTTCAACTGAAAGCGTAAATATTAATGCACTTTTATGTATGTATTTTTATGACATCATGGAATTAATTTGGAAATAGAGCTCTCTAAAATAAATTAAATTTAAAGAAAAGCTTAATATGTTCAAGATATAATACAATATCTATTTTTATGACTTCTTATCCATCTTGGTTTAGCAGAAAACCTTTTTGGCTTGGTACCAAATTCAACACAATTAGTCCCTTGGATTTACTGAATGCTATTTTCTTTATATATATTAACATGGTTCACATTTGCACTGAAAAAAAATCCATTACCAAAAACATCTCTTGGATCCTCGTACATTGGATTAAAACTACTCTCCTTTTGCTCCATTATAGACTCTGTCTTTTGCAGCACCGTCTTCAATATGTCCTGTTTTGCTGAATTTCTTCTTTCAGGCAATGTTATGTCAAAGTGACGATCCCACTGTGTAAAATTACCAGTGAATATTAACTTGTGCTCATTTGACCTCAATGCACTCTTCTTGCTAACTCTGCCATATGGAGGCTGGAAATAATATAATGTTTAAGTAGTCTTTACAACCTTCGTATACCATATTCCATATAGACAATAGCAAGCTAATTTATTTTAGAAACAATTTAAGTCTAGTACATCAACTAATTATATTACAAGATTTCATGTGACTATTTCCATCATATTATAACAAATTTCAGAAGTAATATTCTACACTATGAAATATATTATAAGTACATATCTATGATATATCAAAGATATTTACAGGTATATCATAGCACTAATACCAGAGAAAAAATAAAGTAAAAATATATTCGTAAAATACGTCCTTGTACCGTACCGTAAACGAGGACTTCCCAAAACCATTATCCATAATCAACTTTCAACATAACTTACAAATTGTACAACATTATATTAAAAACGAGACATTATTATATCTTCATGAATCTACTTCTCAATTTCTCATACAAATCAATACTAATCGTTTCTTCGAGGATGGAAGACACAAATATAGGTCACTGTGATTGTTCTATATAAATTTTATTGACAAAACCGTAAAAAACTAGGTTAAGCCAAATCGGAACTAAACAAATGAAATTGATAAACATGTTCACTCAACAGGTATATCTATGGACATAATTGAATTAACTTTATTATTCCTTTATAGTAGTTATTAACTCAATTCTAATGAGATATTTTAATTAATTATTTGTTTGAGGTATGATAATATAAATACAATTTAGTAGACACAGACAATAGTCAGTAGACTACAGCATAAACTTTATAGGTTGACAAATACGTTACCATGGATACCACACCAGTGATACCATTAGCAATGAAGTGTGATACCATTTAAATAAATATTATAGTTATATTGATTTTTTGCTAGATCCACTGTTCAACTAGTTTACATTAACAAATTCATACTCAAAGCCTAAACCAAAATATATTCAATTAAATTGTTTAATATAGTTTTAATATTTCAACCTAGAAACATTAGAAGGAACCTTGATCAATGCATCACAAAACACAATCACCACTACACGCTATTTACTATTATATGAAGGAAGCCAAAAGTTAGTAATGATCACTTACTGCCAATCATAAAATCAGTCATCTTGTCATTTTCTTATATTAGTTGTAAATATTTAAAGGATTCTTTTTATGACTTTTGGATCTATTCCTTTTTTCTGCCCGATGATGTCCACTTCCAGGATCCATGTCCAGTCGGATATGGATCCTAGTTAGTTAGTTGCACTGGACGTGTTATTAATGTATATTTGATTTATGTTATATTTTATTGTATTAACAATTTAACTTTTAATTAATATTTTATTTGATTACAAGAAATTGAATTTGCCGTTTTCTTTAAATTATTATTTTTAAATAAGTGACGTCAAACCAAGTGGGAGAGGGTTTCGAAAGTGGGACAAGGATGCAGGGGGGCTTCAAAAATCATAAAATTGGTTTGACGTAATTTATGGATTAACCCTTAGATCATAACTCCATCATGTATGAAACCTTCCGATACGAGGATTCCATTTCAAATCCCTTATTCAATATTAACCTGTATTCTTAAATCTATTGTCATCGAACTGTGTGGCCTGCCATAACAAATATAAATATGCCTTTAAAAAAAATACGTAAAAATTATTTAATATATAATAATAACTAATAACATATTTATAGCAATGAGTAATTAGTCAGGTAATTTGCTTATAATAAGAGACTATTATGTCTTGCATTTCCAGGAAACTTACAAATGCTTTGCCGACATTTGAAGTAGGTTGTATAGGGATTTTACTGGTATACCCCTTGCTCCTACCTCTACCGCGTATAAGCTGGTTTTATAACCGTTCTTCTGATAAAATAAGATACGTAAAGCTCAACAAACGTATTATTTTTATATTGCGAGCGCTATTGATAGGGATTTATAAAATAGGAAACTACAATATAGATGGTTTTAGCAATCCGCCATGGTAGCTAAAACCATCGACATATACCCGTATAATCTGCAGTAATATTTTGGTTTGAAAAGAGTGAGAGAGACGGCCTATGCTTTCTGTCTAGCACTATCTCTTTCCTCGTATACGATTAATTAGACGTCTTAACTACCGTACTATTTTGAGAGAGATAAAGATAGACCGAAACTTCGTTTCATCTCTTTCTTTCGGAGTGTCACAAGTCTCATCTCAAGGCATGTCCATTAGTATATGTCGATGGTTAATACACCCAGCAGCAGTATGACGTTACCGTATACTATAAGTGCGTTCCGCAACGTTTTAAAGTGCTCTTTCAGATACTCGACATTTGACGAGTGCGATCGTTACGGTCGCGGCGAAAACGTTGAGGTAACGCTTATCGGAATGCACTGTTAACATAAAGTGACGTCATGATAACATTAAGTATATTTTGGAGAGATTATGCATCCTTAAATTTATATTTTTTTTTTCTATAAAAACGTTAATTTCCGCTAAACTATTAAATATTTTGGCAATAGTAGATACTTGAGAACATTATAAACCTATTTTTCAAACTTCGTCGTCACGCCTATTAAGGTCATATTACAGAATGTTACTTAAACAGAGCTTGGACAAATAACTTAAAAATATAACAAAAGGTTACGAACATTTTATGCATAATTGTTTAATTTGTACCCAAATGTTGGCATATGCATGTGCCTGTGCACAAAATAGCATACAAACAATTATGCATAAAAGGACACTCAATTTCTGGCACAATAATTCTATCGATATTTTATATTAAGAATCCTATACATATACTTGTATTAAGAATCATATAAAACAAATAGAAATATTCTTACCTTAACATCTACATCCAAATAAAAAAACTGTGTACAAAAGTCTTGCTCCGTATTGCAGATGTTTTCCACGAGGGTCAGCACCTGAGTTAGCAATTTAAAAAAAAAGTTAATTTTAATGCTTTCTTATCAAAATCTCAAAATATTTTTTTTAAGGTCAATTTAATTAGTTGATTAATTGACCAATAATGAGATACAGGAATTACTTGGATCGTTATAATGGAGATTGGCAACGCACAGCCTTAGACAGAACCTTATGGAGGCCTTTGCCTTTGCAGTGGGAAAAAATAGGCTCTAAATAATAATAAATAATTGATCAAAACTTACCCCGTCGAGTAGAGGGTCGATTTGGTCGGGCGGTGCGTGCGCGAGTTGATTGCGTGCCGTGTCGCATGCGGTGCGCACAGAGCGCTCGTGAGCGCGCGCCCACGCGCCCACGTAGACGCGCACGAGCCCTTCGTAGGCGCGCTCATCGCACGCCTTCAACCAGCGCATGAAGGGCGCATAGGGCAGTAACTCGGCATGGTGGGCGGCTGCCGGTGGTGCGGCGTGAGCTTCGTTGGCGAGATGTATTAGCGCATTGTTGAGGTGGCGTGCCAATGCCGCGGCGAGGGCATCTCGTGCGCGCGCCAACCTCCGTAGACGCTCACGAACCGCGCCGAGTCGTAATCGTGCGGCACTCTCGAAGCGCTCGCGTCGCAGTGCTGCATGCAGCGCCGTCGCTGCTGCTAGAGCACGCGCTCTTCCCTCCGCACTCGCCAGAGAAATCTGATGGGGGAAAAACGATTCGGAAGTCAAAACGACCAGAACTTCATCACAGACACAACTTATGGTGTAGTTATCAAGTGCTTTTTAGGTGTAGTCTTATTGCTGGAAGGACCAAGTCGAAGGGAAACTGTGCCAGCTTCAGGCCACGCAGTGGTAGGAAACGGCACAGGACCGCAAGAAGTGGCGTCACTTGGTCACCGAGGCCAAGATCCAGCTTGGATCTATGCACCATCGTAGTAAGGATTGTTAGTGATTTACCTCAGGAAGGGAGTCAAGGTCCTCCAGCGCGGGGTTATCAAGCCAGTCATATATATCGGTGAGTTCGGCCAAGAGAGAGCGTGCGGCGGCGTCCGCTCGTGCGGCCCCGGAGCGTGCATGCAGCGCGGCGGGCGCAGCTCGGGTCGGCGCCTCGAGGTATGGTTTAATTTTGTTAAGAATTTGAATTAGATTTTTAATCATTATAGCAAGAGAAAATTTATTTAAAAGTAGATTGTCGGTATTTGAGTCGATCGCTAAGTTAAGTTGCTCTGGCTGCGACCGGGTGACCCATTCTAGCGCTGGTTTATATTTGATATCAGACCTCCTCCGTGTTTCGGAAGGCACGTAAAACAATGGGACCCGATTAATGTCACTTTGTGATATTAGTCATAAGGTTGTAGAGATCGTGGTGGTTCCGAGGATGACGTTGGATGGCAATCGGTCATCTTAACTCGCCCCACAGCCAAATCCTCTACAATCTAAGCGGACCCTGGTACTACTACACCGGGATAATGCTAGAAAAAAGAAGGATTGAACGAGACGATATTTATATCTATATTTATACTAACTATCTGTGTCCGCGACATCGGCCGCATAAAATGAAGTAAAGAAATAGAATTGCATTTTAGTGTGTTGATTAATAGTCCATAGCCATACTCGATAAATGGGTTATCTAACAGATATCTAATTTTCCAAATCAGACCAGTGGGTCAAGCGAACAAACAAACAAACTCTTCAGCTTTATATATCTAAAGACTAATTCGAATTTAAGCGAGACTAACGAAAAACGATACATTTACTTACCTGTTAAGATAGTGTTAGAAATTTGAATAAATAGTTGGAATTTGAATGTGAATTTATATATATATATATGTACTAATAATAGCATACTGCCTAGTGTAAAAATAAACATCAAGTTCAAATGTACTTGGTTGGCATGATTTCAGAGATGTTCTTAAATTTTGAGGGCTTTTTGTGCGGAACCCCTAATTATTTTCAAAAAGTAAAGTAGGCTATGTTACTTCTAGTAACACCAGCTATCTGCAAGTCGAAATCGTCTAGCCGTTTCGGAGATTAACCGGAACAAACAGACAGGCAGACAAAAGGGTTTTAATTATGAATAGCTATACTGGTATATAGGCTTTTACTCGAAAGGGGTCCGAAGTAAATAAAGAAAATTAGAATCAAAATATATTAAGCATACTAACACCACAATGAAACACAAAATTGACTAACATGCATTTGAAATGTAAATTTAATATTCGGAATAAATAAAGCTTAAATAAATAAATAAATAAATAATACTGGTATATAAAGCTGAAGAGTTTGTTTGTTTACTTGAAGGCACTAATCTCAGGTACTACTGGTTCGATTTGAAAAATTATTTCAGTGTTAGATAGCCCATTTATCGAGGAAGGCTATAGGCTATATATAATCACGCTGAAATTTTTAACCTAATTTTACGCCGACTAAGTTGCGGGTAACAACTAGTTCATTACATAGTCATATCCAATCAGTAAAATTATTTAATTTCGACTTATCAAACAGACATTGCAAATATATTTATATGTAGATATTGATTATGTTTTTTTTGTATATAAGAAAGTTGCACCAATCACGGAGAAGCTCACCGAAAATCGCCTCAGATGGTATGGTCATGTAAAGAGACGACGATGGATCATGTCGTGCAGGTAATACTAAAGGTACCAGAAAATAAATAGGGAAGAGGCCGCCCGCCGTTGACTTGGTGTTCAACCGTGAAGAAAGAGATTTAGAAATATCTGGCGCAGAAAAGTGAGGAGGCCCGACCCCAAATAGATGGGAAAAGAGAAGGACAAAGAAGAAGAACTATTAACACAAGAAATATACTTGAATAACTGTTTGTAGTTAAATTTTAGTGACTTTCATTCCGTATTAAAATAGCGTTAACAAGCGGTGGCCATTAGATTAACATTAGGGCCGCATTCTCTGTGGCATTTTAAATTAGAATTACGGCCAAACATTTGGAGATCTTAAATTATGTATGGTAAAGACCCGGACGCCGCCTCATGAGGGTCATTTCGTGTGGATTTTTAAGCCGTTTATTTCACTCAGTAACCAACCACGAATATACTCGTATTTGGGTTGACCATTTTTAAGAAATATATAACAAGGGGCAAACGAACAGCCGGCATTTAACTAAGTGACTACCGACGCCCGTGGACGACTGCAACATCAGATGGCTCGAGGATGCGTTGCTGGCATTTTAGAAATGTATCATTTTGGCTTGTGTACATTTATTGTAATTTTTTTTACAGTTAAAGTGAGGTAGAAAGAATGTTTTTTTTCTAGCTGCTCTAAAATAAAGTGAATTTTTATTAGATTTTATTTTTTGGTCCCTAATTATTTTGCCAATAAACCACCTTACTGCTAAATTTCATTTCTGTGTCTCTCGCGGTTTTCGAGATTGAGCTAGGTGACGAGCCATTTGCCAACGTAGGGACCACAATTAATTACTTCACACAATTTTACCATTCTTAACTACCCCCTTCTTCATCTCTAAAACTTGGATGTTCCACTAAGATTTTCTTTTTGTATTGTTATTATGTTTTAAACTGTGTATTGCATTAATCTTCAATTCACTTCAAATATAGTCGATCCTAAAACGTCGTAATGTCTTACAAGATATCATAATTTATAAGTATGTCAATCTTATAAGTTGTATTTTAATCTGGAGTCACTTAAGTCTTTATAGCTTTCAAAACAGTAATGGGACCAGGTGTCTTAATTTTTAACGATTGTATAATCATTTTTAATCTAAGAATAATATGCAGAATTCTAAATACACCGCACTGGCATAAAAACATAAATTTATTTACATACTTCATTTAATTCTCGGGTCATTAAAACCTTAATTACAAGAGTTCAAACCAACAATGGGGCCTGCTGTCAATTATTGGCGATTGTACAATCATCTTCAATCTATGAATGCACAAAATCCTAGACACATCGCAATGGCTTAAAAATATCAATTTATTCATATACTTTATTTAATTCTCGAGTCATTTAACGCTTCATATGTGTTACAAGAGTTCAAAAACAACAATAGGACCTGCTGTCTTAATTATTGGCGATTGTATCATCATCTTCACAAATCCGATCGATGACCATCCATATAGGTTGTCTTATTAACATTTTGGCGAGCGCTGGAGGATCTGACATCAGCACAATGCCGAGTCGAGGGCCCTTCAGCCTCTTAACGAACCCATTCTGTTGGTTTTCTCACGTGAATTATTATGAGTACTCGACCAATAATTTGTGGGTCTGCAAGTTAGTACTTATTGTTGAGAACACGTGCTAGGGTTGACGAATTTAATGGCTGATACATTCCGGCGTTACTTAACTGTAATTCACGATACATAGTTAAAGAATAATTAAAGTTTAAGAAAAACAAAAACAGATTTAAAATTATCAGAACTGGACCAAATTGAAATGGGATCACACGGAAAGCACCAGATTTTATATAAAAATAGAATCATCAAAATCGTTTCACCCAAAATACAGACCTCCTCCTTTTTGAAGTCGGCTGAAAATGTTAGCGTTAATCCGCAATTTTAAGACATTCCTAAAGCAACACTCAATACATTCTTCGATACAAAAGGCATACGAATAACCTATTTTTAATATATATATTAATTGACTGTAGGTTTATTTTCGTTTTACTAAATGTATTGTGGTATTAGAAACCTATGTAACCTATTACATCTCTATAATAATGATTAGTCCGGTGATCAGCGCGTTCAAGCCAACAAACGTACTCTTCAGCTTTATATATTAGTATAGAAATAGATATTTTTACTTTGTTTAATTTTGTATATAAACGCTTGCCTTCAATGATTTCTTCAATACAAAGCCGGAATCACTATTATCTTAAAGCATCTATTTGGAAAGGATCTTTGAGAATTTTACTCATAAGAGAATGGATGAACGGTTGTATGGAAGCGAATGAGTCATTAGTGTGCTTGGTCAGGTTTGAAGGACAAGGAACAACCTTATTATAAAAAGGGCTTGTACAAATGATAACGAATGATAAGATATTGTAGTTAAACAGTGACTGTTAAAGGTGCCAACCCTGTCGATAACGGTGTTAAGCCTTTAAACCTAAATCCTAGACTATAGGTGAGGTCTTAAGGTCTTAGCTAGAGTTAGCACCACATATGCGACGTGTAGAATTGAGAACATTTACCATTTAACTTAATAAAATTTAGATTTATGATTATTACAATATTTAGAGCTTACAGCGGTTATAGGAGCGAACTGTATCGTTTAGTGCTTGGTTCTGTATTAACGTTGCATCTGTCCTTCACAGTGTTAACCTTAGTTTGAGGAATGCTGACAATATATGGTATAAGGAAAACATTTCTATTCTTCTTTTAACAAAAGAAAAAACAGTGCTTGGTTTGGTCGTCCACTCCATTAGGCTATGCTACAAGCTTAAGTGCTTATTTAGAGAATAAAAGGTGCCTTTAAGTTATTCTCAGTATTTAAATATCTCTCTCGGACGTCGTAACCACTTTATTGAGGATCGTGACGCCTAGTTGAAACCACTTCTTCCACTTTCTGCAATCTTCTGCCAGGTTATAAGCACTATAGAGAAGTATATCGAACGCCTTCTTCACCTAATGTTTAATATATTTATTAAACACATTTTTTAATCTTCTTCGTCCTAGCGTTATCTCAGTGTAGTAGTACCAGGGTTTGCTTAGATTGCAGAGGAATTGGCCGTGGGGCGAGTTAAGATGACCGATTGCCATCTGACGTCATCCTCGGAACCCCCACGATCTCTACAACCTTATACGAGTTAAAAAGATGTGTAAATTTTTATCACAGGGATACTTTTTGGGGTGGGATATCACTAAATAGGTCTTGAATGTAAAAATTTTATAAATATAAATTGTATAAATATAATAAATAAGATGGAGTGGAAAAGATCAGTGTTCTCTGCAGAGAAGACGGAAATTAGAGAAGAACATAAGAAGGGGAAGGATGATGAGTACAAACATTTTTAATGCTTCTTGCGCAACTTTTCAAAATATTACTTTAAGCAGCAAATATATATATGAAATAATCAAAAGATCTTCGTCTTACATTTTGCTCGTGCTGCTGTCGACTGAGTGATAAAAATTGTAGATTTAATATTATTTTAATGATTAGTGAATCAAATAATTCATTTGATATTCTTATAGCAAGAAAAAGACTAGTACTAAATGCAGTCACCGACAAATAAGTTGACCCAAAATGTCGGACGTCCGCGCAGCAGCTTTAATATTAATAAATAATATTGGCACTGGTTTAATCCTATGCTTCTTTTTACCAGGAGTCCCAAACACAATCATAAATTCGAATTATTTTGCTTTCTTTAATAACCCTCTTGTCGGTAGATACAGATTTATTTGTGGCGTTAGTGTTCTTATCTGTGGTTAATTTCTTTAAAAAAATATTTAAAACATCATTACTCATTCTTTTTTCTTGTTCAATATAAGTTTACTGATTTGAATAATGAAATTTTTACTCATACTTGACACAAAAATAAGTAAAAACCGCGTGCGAGTACATTACAAGGCTGTGCGGGACACCCGCACCTCATTTAAGATCCTAAATAGTTGTACCGCGCATGGGTCAACTTATTTGCCGGTGGTCTCAGACTATAAAACATAATATTATTCTGTAATCTGAGCCGGTGTCTATAATATACATTTGGAGAAATGCTACGATATTCGTCCACAAAATCATTTATGTCCAATTTTATTATTTTTGTGTAGCTCATAATTGCTCGGACGTCCAATTATCATAATTTACGTGTAAGTACCGGTCGGTCGCAGAAATGAATAAAATATGAGGTCAGAGTAATCAGAAACAGTTACTTAGCCACTCGGGGAAACGTTCCCGTAATTAATATTTAATAACGTTTATTATTATTATTATTAAAACCGTAGTAGCGATAGTTGATTTTTAACAAGATGAGACAATGCAATTAAAAATAGTACATGTTTACAAAAATAGTACAATTTGTTGGTTTGATTTTCTTAAGGCAAAGGTAACACAGCCATACAGCCCAAAAGGTAAAATAATAAAAAAATAGTAAACTAGTTCAAACTCTACTCGTCCGACAATTGGTGTTTTCTACAATTTACTATTTATGACAAAACATTATGACGATAAGATAATTGTCTAAAAAAACTAAGTATGCAAGAGTTGTTAAATTATTCCTTTATTTTCATTTCCTCAAGTACTTGCGATATTTTTGATGATGATGAGATGAGTTTTTTAATCGTCTCCATAAATAATTGTGATTCGCTTGTGTATGACTGAAACCACTTAAGTTCTCAGATAAAAACAAACTTATAGATTTATTACAAAAAAATAGATGAAAACATAAGTTTTAGCGTAAACACTTCTTTTGGTATTTTTGGTGACTGTAAATATATATATAAATATTCTTGATCCTTTATTATGAAAACAAGTACATTGTAATCCAGTGCAAAAATTGGTCAAAAGAGTGTCAACACACGCTTATATAGAAGGGTTTCGTATCTGATACGCTATAAACGTATTTATTAAATAACTTCAAAAGTTATTCTCCGATTTAGTTCAGAATAATTTTCCTAATGAGTTTTATAGCATGTTCTATCAACGTGAAAATTTCAAGTCTCTACGTCTAATAGTTTGGAAATGCTAGGGGGGAACACCTTACGGGCAGACGGACGGACAGAGCGAAATTATAAGGATTCCTTGTAGTACTACGGAACCCTAAAAGCATCACATGGATTACTTTATTCGAAGTTGTTCAAAATTTCCAGATAATTTAACGAGCAATTGGATGTCAATTATAAATACTATTTCAAACTGCATGTTATTTACACGAGAGCACAAAGCGTACCTTTAAGCGTTCCGCAAACACATATTTGCTTTGTTTGTTTTCAATGTTTATAATAAGCTAGCAATAGCTCTAACAAACCATTAGCAAATTTGGATAATTTCGGTTGTTTGTACTGTTTGATTTTAGTCAACAAAAACACTGGATATACGTATTGTTGCGGACAGATGATACATATGAAAAGTGGCATAGCGACGTCTTTGACCGCGGACGCCGACAATATCAGTAATTAGGGCTGAATCATATATTAAAGAGGAGGGGGATCACCAAAATTCGACAACGGGCCGGGAGATGGAGATCGAAAGAGTTGTGACGTCACTTATCAAAATTAAAAATATTGAAGAAAATACATTACATAGACACGTTTTTGACGGTCGATTGTACTTCACCACCTAGTTAGTTAATGACCTCTGACTAATATACAAAAGTACACCTTCCACGTAATTATATTATAATTTTAGTGAACGTAAGTCAGCTGGCGATAAAAATCTATCCTAGTAATATCCAGGCCTTTATTAACAATACTTTTTTGGGGGCACCCTGATTGAAAATTTGTAATTCTATAATTGTTTGCTTTCTAATAATTGTGTAAATAAAGTTTAAAAATAAGTCTAAATTTAACCGAATGGTTTACGCGCGTTTCCGTTTTAAATAATATAGCAGTTTTTCGATATTTTTGAAATTGATTGGGGACACTGCGTGCCCTGCGTGCCACCACAAAAAAGCCCGCTAGTACCCATTTCTATTCATAATTTTTCCACTGTATCCAGACATACACTTATGTATGGTATTTACAATAAAAATACTTATTCATACGGATGTATGAAAATATAAAATCAAAGTCAATTTAGCGTCAATGTAGCAAATTTGGCCTCATAGCTGACCACGGGGCTATTGTTATTTAAGCCTATCTCCCATATCATCGCATACAGCTGCCTCCCGCCACTCTTTTAATCGTCGGTCTATCGTGAATGGGTGGACCCGGACATGGAAATGGTGCAGAAATAATTATAATTAACGAAGGCATTAGCAGATACGTAGTTGCTGGGCTGCGGTTATAAGGAGTGGTGGCGGAAGTCCGTTTTGTTCGTTAATTCGCCCTGCCCCATTTAGATAAGCGTGATTAGTTTTACTTTCAATTTGCTAAAGTAACTGTAAGAGATATCGTTTATTATTTAGTTTATTAAGTATCCTTAGTTTGTGATTTTTTTTCTTTTTCTTTTATTTTATTTTTTTAATTTTTTGCGTGCGTTGGTTCGTGATTTCAACAATGAATTGGGCGCCTCTAAAAATCATACCTGCAGAATAAATTCCTGCAGCATTACGCTGAGGTGGCGCCCATTTCAACTAGAAGCATCATCCAATAACAGTTATTATAACTTATTGTTTTTGTATGTTTTTGAATTGAATAAATATTTTATTATTTATATTACAATAAAATGTTAGATACAAAAAATGAGCAAAATTTTTATGACCTAGAAGGGTATAAGCAATTCTCGTATAAGCAATTCCTGTGTGATTCGTGATGTTATTTTGAAACCTTCGATATGCTGAGGCAGATAGCCAATGCGATGGCTGTATGGTACTATAATAATTAAGGTCTAAGAGCTTGTTGCGATGGAGTATAGTGGTTTTCTAGGCTACATTAGGCAATCAAAAAGTGCTTGAGCTTTATTCTAGAGTGCATAAGATTTTGAAGGTCTTTGATTTTTAGACCGAATTCTAGTTCCTGTTCAACGAGTTTACACTCGGCAGCAAATGTTAAGTCTACAGTCACAACTTAATATAACAAAACCTTAAAAATATCTATGGATAGGAAGTGTCTAGCCTCTTGAGTTAGTTATCTTTATGGAAACGAGTGGATATTGAGTGGACCCTGTTTATTATTCTGATAGATTAGGCGTTTTACCAAATTTAATACGAAACGATATCCATCTGACCGTCGTCACCCGTTTAAGGTTAACAGGTACGGTTTGCTCAAAGAAACGAGAGCCGTATTTTTTTTTTGGTCACTACATTACCTGGTTTTGTCTATGAAAGTTTTTATAGAGACAAGCTGGCTTGCAGTTCAACTGATCATAAGTGACTGTCATGGCCCATTGACGTATACAAACATATGCGTTGTCGGCCTTTGACAATAGGCTAGTTGCCTATTTTTAGAAACTAGTTAATATTATGCGTAGCAGTGAACTAAACCTAAAATATAAATATTTCAGCGAAAAACATATTTTCACCTAGTTAATTTAGCGTTTTAATAAATACCCATAAATTTTAGCGGCAAAACGCTCTGGTTAACAAGGCTTCTTGTATTGACGTAACACCTTACCAAACAAATAGCTGTGCTTAAGTGTGATTAGATAGTACGTCATGCGGTCAAACTGTTGTTCAGTGTCACGTGATTTATATCTTTAATTAATTGATTTATATTTACAAAATCTAACATAGAGACGAATTTCTTAGCATTCCATGGATTCACCGTGCGGGTGCCGGGTCCATCGCGTTGCAGAGGAAGGAACCACTCCCTCTGTTAGTTGTTCCAGGTTTTAGAGAATAAAATTAGTATCTTTGAACAAAAAATTGATATCCCTATATCTTCTTAAAAATTGTAAAATTATACAAGACCTTAGCAGAGACAATTTCTTTTTTTTTATGAAATTGTTTTTATTACGACTTTTTTTATATAATAGGCATGTTACGTGAATTTCATAATTTGTGATAATATTATTACTTAAGCCATAAATCTAGATCTGTAATGAAGTAATCCGGACGACGTTTATATTAAAAATATTTCATATAGATACAAGCTCACAGTACAAGATGTGGTCAACGTCCTTGTACAAGGGCAAGGGAGCTTACGTGGTTTGCCTTGAAGAAACCTGTATGCAGAAAAAAAAACAAACGCAACTAGACTTATAGAACAGTTGTTTAGCTAAATATTAGTGCTGGATAAACCTAGATAAGACATCAAGTATTAGCGGAAACAGCACCAAAAAATATTTGCAAACACGTACATATGTGCAGGTGTATAAAACATCGTACCGGATACGCATCCCATGGGTTCAGTACATGATTCTAGACTCCCCAGGGGTGAAATTTTTCGTCGGCTTTTTCTTGAAATGTACATTTTTTTTCCATTTCTTGAACTAAATACTGTATAATTTCATTAGTACTATCTGTGCGAAAGCAATTTTAAAATAGAAACAAATTTCTTAAATACTTTTACATCAATGTAAACGAAACTTAAAAGTACATAACAACGGTAGCGCGGCGCTGGTCGTTGACTTGTTTTGGGCGTCAACATTTTGTTGGCCATTGCTTTCCAATGTTCACGATACAATGCGCGCTCAAAATGGGATGGGGATAGTAGTATCTGTAACATCTCATTTCCGAGATGAATGATTTTTGTGATTTTATTTAGGTCATTAAAGTTTGCGGTACGATGTCTTTTATACCCTGTATATATTATTTTATGTTAACCCTGCATTAATCCTCATAACAGTGTACAGCATACTTTAAGAAACAAACAGCGGATGACTCTTATTCAATCAAAACTGAATGAATGAACAAATTACAAACGCAATCAAAATACCCCATAACGATTTCCGGGCGAGGCGTAATTTGTTTTTTTTTTGTTTCATTCGCCACCTAGCTCTCGTTCTTTTTGGTCCGAACGAATCCGTATGTTTTCGTAAATCGGAACGCGATTGTGAGAGTACTAATTGACGAGTATCCGAATTCGTCGCGGTGCGTTCCAGTGGAGGAATCGGATAAAATCGGATGAAAAAAGGCAAACGTATCGAATCGATTCAGGCGGCTGTCGACGAGCGATCAGTTCGGCTCCCCAGATGGCACCGGGAAGCATTGACAACATGTAATTAATTCTGTTTGTGAACATGTGGCCGCGAGATAAATTAAATGTATTATTTGTTTAATTAGTCGGGAGGGAGATGCGAGATTTGTTATGGACTCAAAACGAAATGAACGAGGACAGCCATTTTTAAAAATAAGCTTGTTTCTTTTTACGTAAGTCATTTCTAATGATGTTTTGCGTGAGATAATATGACAATTTTTTTTTTACAGCCTGAGTACGTGTGTAGTTTAAGACAGGGGTAGAGCATTAGATATATAGTATATAGGAAGTACCTGGCTGGTTATAATACTTCTACCCTGCATAAAACCATAGACAAACAATGCTATTAGCGTAGCATCGTGTTCCTCATGAGTTACAGCACCTTCAACGGAGAGGATAGGTTTAGCAACGCTTAACAACCATAAGTTTTTATCAGTGACAGGGTTGTTTAGTATCTAGCGCACCGTGCGTATGGGAGATTCTATGTGTTTCGCGGATTAAAAGAATTTTTTTATTTGTGATCTGTGAAAATACAATCGTAATACAAATACAACGATCAATAGTACTACGGAACCCTAAAAATGACATAAAAAAAGTTATAATAATTTTGTAATGCCGGCCCCAGACATAGCTCAAAGTAATTGTACATTGTTGTCCTTGAAGACTACAAAGTTCTAAAAAACTTTGCGCAGATACACAAAGTCCCCGACCACACTACAGGATTATTGAAATGGTCATTCAAAAAAAGCTATGTCTGGCGCCGGCAATTACGCCGGCAAGTATGCATTAGCACACAATATTTGCAATATTTGTTATTGAAGTAGAATAAAGAAGAAAACAATACATAAATTGAAATATATAAAATTAACAAAAGATCAAAACGCGTATTGAATTTATTTAAAGGCTTGCAACGTTAACGAATATGCATGATGGTTAGACGCTTAGAGAAAGACGCTTTGATCTTATTTGACATATATACATATATTGTTCTATTCACAGAAAAAAAAATACAATTAATATAACATAGGGTTGTAACGATTTGATACCCTTTAAGCTATTGGGGCTAAGAGGTCAATGATAAATTAGGTCACACGTTCAAGGGCTATCACCAAAATTTGACATTATGTAACAGGCAGGCGGTTAAATCTTTGGCCGTCACATGTCCAAAACAATTATTGAAAAAACAAATTGTTCAAACTACTGCTTTTCTTTTCATTAAATAAATTACAATAATTATATTTTGGACATCCTTATCACGTAACAGAGCTCTGTGGAAGTCAATGTAGGAAGCCTATGTCCAATAGTGGACGTCATCGGGCTGAAAGAAGAAGAAGAATTATATTTTAAGTACATCCATAAAATTGAAAAATGTGTGATGACACATCAAGGGTTTTCGAAAACGTGACAACCTGCGACAAAACGTGACGAAGACGGAGGACGGGTGGAATTAAAAAATCATAAAATTCGTGTGCCTAACTGACCCCTAAGTTCTGTTGTATTACTTGCGTTATGTCGATTTATTTGGTTTTGACGCGATTCAAACGCTTTGGTTAGCATTCAACACGTATAAATTCCCATGTAGCGATAACCGAATCTATCCGATACACCGCTATTACCACTATCGCTTCCTGACGATAGCTCTGTAATCTATTGTTCTAAACCGAAGCGCTTGTGGTCAGTTACAGAATAACAAATAAGGGTCGCAACACATTAGGGTGTTGCAGCGCCGAAAACACGCATTGTCCATTAAATGTACTTCTCATCAGCAAAATCGAAACAGTTCCGTGTTTTTTTGACATATATTTCTAAATATACACATTATTCTGATAATCCTCACAAAACATAAATTTTCAACGTGTTTCGATTTTTCTGATGAGGTAGTATTTATGTATTTATCTATAGCATATATATTTGAAAGATAAAGATGAAATTTGACAGGGAAGTAGTTTATAGTCACGAGACACTTACCCACATATCCTTCATCACATCCCATGCCCATATCATGCTAACCTAATGCTCCTTATTTTCTATTGGTGCCAACTTTAAGGGGCACTTTAAAGGTGGCACCAATTGTACAGCACAACACAGGTGGTATAAATAGTGGTACACCTAGTATTCTATATATGATATAAAAATTCTTTAAGCGTTAAATATGAGGCTACTGTTTTTGGCCTCTTTCCATTTTAGACTGGTTTTAGTCTATCTCTACGACTCATCTCTATAAGAATAAAAATTTGATGAACAAAGAGAATATTTATTTTTAACGGCACTGGAGAATTTATTTAGGCACCTAGACACAATATAGGAAGCAAAATAAGTACCAGAGTCTTGCTTACGCTTTGTGCTAACATATTTCTCCTTGAATATTTTTATTATTCTTTTGAGGACACGCTATCTTGAAACATAGGATTTTTTCATAATCCATTCACAAAGAACAAAAAGTTCTATGCATTAGGGAATTCTAATTATGCACTGCATTCTAAAATTCGATTAAAATACCCTTAAAAATACTCGGATGTAGGTCAACTTAATAAATAGGGGTTGCTGCTCATTAGCGTGGGGAAATTTAAACGGACTTAAATAAGTGCTTGTATTGCGGTAATTGTTTAATGAGCAACAACTCTAATTTATTGTTCTGTTGGTGACCACAAAAGCTTGGCAGTTCAATTTCCAGGAAGCGTTAGTGGTAATGTCGGCGTATAGTCGATTCGGTTATCACTCGAGGGGAAATCGCATTTTGTTATACGCTCCGTTGGAAAGTGTCCCAGAGTGGCTTCGTTTTATGGTCGATTCAAAAAAAAGAGCTAGAGGCAATTTGAATAAAACATTTTTTAAATGTAAATGAAATGTTAGTTACATTAGTAACAGATTATATCTTCTTTTAAATCAAACAAGAAATTGCTGGTCGAAATTTGGACACAGCTGTTTATATTTGCGTACCATATATTTCTCCTCGTCCTGCTTGCGGCGTTTTCCGCAATGTTGAGGGTCGTGACCTCACATGACTTTTTATATGCGGATCATTTTACGCCATTTGCGTCGATCTTCTGCTGTATTTATGGCTTCTTGGACAGGGATGTCGAGCGCTGAGCGGATCTGGTTGGACCATATATTTAAGCTATGTACAATTTTTTATTCGCAGTATAACGATATTAGCCAATGTAATTATTTAAGGGGTGTGTTCCGATATATACTGCGAGCACTGCTCAGTGCTGGTGATAAAATCGTTCCGTTATACACTGCCAGTATACTGCCGCAGTACCCTATGATTATACAAATATTTTTTCTGTTTCAGTGCGGTGGCAAAAACTGCAAATTCGACCAGGGTGACTCCGGCGTTCGAGAAATTAACCCATCATCCTTACCGTTATTGAAATTAGAATTCGAAGCTGAGATCATAGAGTAAATTAAAAATTTCTGTTATCCTCTTGTTTTTTTTTTCAAGATTCATTTGTTCTTCAATGACAAAATTGTAGGTTTATTTGACCATGTGTTTAGGCCCCGAGCTGGCCATACAGAATATAATTTCATAATCTAAGAATATGTCTACGGAACGTTTTTTAAAAGATGACATAGTTTTAGAGTTGAAAATTAGGAGAAGAATAGAGGTGTATTATATCGAGGGGTAAAATTTAATTTATTAAAAGCTATGAAGTAAAAAGACTTTTATTTACCTACTCTTCATCCCACAAATTTTCGGGGGCTCTTATTTTCGAAGCCCAAAATGAGGCCACATTAATTGAGGTCTGATCTGAAGTGGTCATTAAGTCCTCCTGCGTGTATTTGGGCACGTAGGGCACGATATAAGGAGAGTCATTGGTTTTCACCGATTATACACGCCAAATTGGCGCCATCCGAAATTCATCATTCATTTATTATCGTGGTACATACCCATTGTAAGTATAATACAAACTATGGAAAAAAAAAGAACGACGTTGCAAGGAAAACCCCTAATCCCTGCTCCGCGGCCACCTGTAATGCGATATGCGATAGATGTAAAAACTTAGAGGCAATGCAGATGCAATTTTATTATTATTATATCCGCTTCATAAATATGAACCGTTTCTGCTATATTTATCCCAACAGTCACACTCTATGAATCATATCATGAATGATTCTCAAAATCTATGAATGAGGCAGACGCTGTCCAGCGAAAACATAACAGTATAAAAACCAAACAGTTGTTATATATTGCAGTAAAAAGCTATGAAGGCATGTCACTCTACAGAGAAATGTTTCGCCTCACATTTTCCATATACAAATCTCAGCTTTAAAAACTTTCTACACTCATATATAGCCTGATATAAATAGAAAACTTGAACTGTATATTCTGTACTTGTACAATACCACTCCCACTTAGTTTCTGTATTGTATGTACCTGACTTATACAATCATTTGTGCCCAAAACTGAATATGTTCCTAATAAGTAAGGGAGATGATATAAATAAATGATGTATATTGTATGTATAATTATGTATTAAAATTGATGTTTAACATTAGCCGCGTCATACTGAGGGTAGTGATCAGACCAGACACCTCCACCTTTGCCCATTCTCCCATTTGTCACGTGGAGGCACTGGAACGTGCGACACTGAAAGTGTAAAGTATATCTACATATAACGTTTTCAAATGTTTTGATATTGACATCGTTTTGATAGCGACAACAAAAGCTTAGTGATAAACTGCTTAAGTTTTAGGTCTAAAGTGAGTTAATGATACAGGAAGCTTCGTTTCAACGTCCTCTATCAGCCGATCAAAGAATTATTTCAATATCTCCATCCATTACTGAGATACAGCGAGTTTTGTCTTTTTGACAAAAAACTTATATTGGTTAAAAACACAAACATATAATAAAATAACATTCCAAAATCATTTATGACCTCCTTAACTATTATTAAACTATATAACTTGTAGCTATAATGTCGTTTTTATCGAATTATATAATATATTATATAATAGCGGAATAAGTCGTAAATTAAAAAAAAACCGATTTTGCTATTTTCCAAAAATCCACTTTTTTGAGTTAGGTCACTTTATGACTAAGAGTGCGATATATTAAAAAAAAGCTAAGGTTTGCGTGGGTTCGAGTAGTTATTCTTTTTTTTTAAGAGATGAGACATAGGAGATATGAAGTTAAATTATTTTGTTAAAGCACAAATCTATAGACATAATAGTTTTTAGTAAAGAGTACACCAATTTTTTTTATGCTACAAGGGGCAAACGAGCAGTCGGCTAAGTGCCTATTGACGCCCATCGACCAACGGGTGCGTTGCCAGTCTTAACGACGAATTTAAGCCAACGGGAAAACAAAACAGCTCAGGGCGTGAGATTGTATTAATAATAATAATTCTTCTCGACATTCCTTCGAAACGACTAGCCTAATTATGATGATATTTTTAGGTTTACAATAAGAGTGATAAAATTTATATATACACTACTCTTTTTTTTATCTTTTTTACTAAAACATTTCGCCACGATCAATAGGAGATTCAATTGCTTTTAATTTAATTACTTCTTATAGGACGGATATCTATCTATCAATTATCAATTACCAGCGTCTGTATTTCCCCATTTTGTTGTGTCATTTCACTTATGTTTTCGTTTAAAACTCCCCTTCTAGCTTTGTGAATTCGAAATTGCATTTCTTTTAACTGTACATTCTTTCGTTTATATGAAAGCGTGTAATTAATCCGACCAGGAGGTCAACCGGGATAAAAATAAATTGAAGACGCAATTTTTCTGCCTTTAAAACATGTTGGAACGTTTTTAATTGTGTAATAAATATATACAAAAACGAGTCGTCATCTAACATGAAATCTCGGAAACCGCGAGACGTACAAAGATGAAATTTGGCATGGAGGTAAGTAGTTTATATTTAGTAGACATCCTATAAGAAGGGATTTTTCAGTAAGGCCAAATGAAAGTTTCCAATTTGCAAGAAATGCCTTCATTTGCAAATTGGAAACAGTTTAGTATATGAGGTGGTACTCTTTTTTAGAACACAATAAACTACACAAAACTACTTTTGTGATTTTTTTTAATTTTAACAAAAAATATACTATGATGTAATTAATGTAAGTATATTATGTTCTTAAACAATATGTATTTTATAAAAATCCCAACTTATTTCCTTAAATACATTCTATTTTTCTTCAGAAAAGTAAGGTACATAGTTTCAGTGCAGGCTTACGAATATAAATTGGATTTAAACCTCACATTCGAGAAAATGAGGTTGCAGTTACTTCTCTTTACACCTGCATCCTTCAGATGAAAATGTTTCTAAGGCGTATATTCTCTTTTATTAAATCGCCGTAGACAGACGGTTAAAACAGAACTCTCAGGTGTAAAATTTAGTTACAGTATTAAATATTGTTAGTTGAAATAATAATTTATGTTATAGAAGTACATGTATTGACTTATTTTTAGTAAATGGTTCTTTCTTGTTATCTTCGTTAAATGTCTATGAGTATTGCCACAATGACAATCATGACGTAAGACGGATGCTATTGGTCGGTTGCAATGACGACATTAGTGACATATCGTGTTTGCAGTGCTACCATCACTATTGATAACAGTATAATGTTTTTATTGGTTGTTGTTATGGCGGCAATGATTTTAAATAGAGGCTGCCTATAAAAGCAATGTATTGGATGTATCCGCGCTGAATAATTTAGATTCCTTGGAACTTCTTCTTCTTTTTCCTATCGCTATCCCGGTTGAATGCCAGGGTCCGCTTAGATTGTAGAGGATGTGGCTGTGGGGCGAGTTAAGATAACCAATTGCCATCTGACCTCATCCTCGGAACCCCCACAATTTCTACAACCTTACCACTAATGTGCCAAAGTGACATTATTCGGGTCCCACTGTTTTACGCGCCTTCTGAAACATGGAGGAGGTCGGATATCAAATATAAACCATTTCTATAATGGGTCACCCATCTATCACCCAGTCGTAGTAAGAGCAACTTAACCTAGCGATCACTGATTAGGAATCAGTGATCGGCATTTGGGTCGATCGCTACGGCCACAGCCACGACCTCACTTAGGTCCTTGGAACTAATAAAGGCAAAGTGCAACCAAGTAGATACTTCATTAATTTTACCGTTAATAATATTTATAGAATAACCCCACATCTAAGTTTCAAAGATACCCAATTGGTGGGGTAACGTAAGTATTAGGAAAATCCAAAAGAAGTATTCTTTAGAAAGAAAGGAAATAATTCTGACGTAAGAACATGTTAAACCAACAAAGTAATATGCATATAGAATGGTTAAGAAGAAAACAGTGTAGGACGGGACACTCTTTTACGTTCGCCTTAACATTTTAATTACAGTCTTTATTGGGCAATTTAGAGCTGTTTTAACGTCATTTTGTTCTGCTATTTGCACGAGCTCTTATTCGAAACAAGGAAAATCTTAAATTTTAAAAAGCTTTTACTTAATTTAACAAGTAAAGGCTGCTTTTTATCTGTATTTTTTAACGTATTTTTCGTTGAGAAATCACTATCAATGGTTTTTTTTTATGTTACAAGGGAGCAAACGAGCAGGCAGCAGGCACCAAAGTGCCTACCGGCGCCCATGGACTTCTGCACGACCAGAAGGCCAGCAGACGCTGCATCGCTTTAGCGGGGTATCATTTGGCTTAGTACTACCGACATAAACACATTAGTAGGTGTCTACTTAATCGTATGAAAGGACTAATTATTTATTGTCTTTTAGTTCCTTGGTGCTTTCTGAAGGCGGTTTACTTTTTATTTAATAACAATATATTAATATCCCAATATCGAAAAAGCCGGGTCTTGAGCTAATGACATTTTGTAAAAATTTCCTCTGTATGTGTGATCCTATTATTAGAACGTTTTATCTTATATTGTCAATTCTTCCACTTGAAAATAAAGATGTTTAAATAAGATAAACGATAGCCCCATTTTCAATCTGTAGATCATTTAGGGTACCGTCATGATATAATATGATATTAACGTATATTTGCAAATTTCAAATAAAATCTGTTACAAAATTAGTGTTGCAGTAGTCCTCAAACTAGGAAAACCTATATTTTGAGAACTACCTTCCGTAATGAAGTAACACTTTTAGCAAATTTATTTTAAAAATACCGTTAAACAAAATTAACATAATAATGTGTGTGTGTGAGAGTGAGTCTGTGCGTCTCTCTATCTCTCTGTGTATGTTTGTGTGGGTGAGTGTGTATCTGTGTGTGTATGTGTGTGTGTGTATGTGTGTGTGTGTAATGATGAATGCATTGGAAATCCAAAAAAAAGATATTTCAAGGTACGTTAAGAATTTTAAACTATTTGCAATGAGAATAGAAAATAAGATATTAATTGCATCAAAAAGCAAATACGTTGTAAGCCCAATTTAGCTAAGTTCGCAATTATAATAGAAACCAAATAAAATACAAATTTTCATATTGTTCGCTAGTCCATTCTCTTGTGTCAAAAACGATTGCATCAGCATTAAATATTGTAACGAATAATTGCCTTAGACATGCATACTAGAACAATGCATTTCGTTTTGCAACAGTTCTTGGCAAATCTGAAATATTTGAACTATATTTAAACCGGCCAAAACTTCTGATCATCGAAAAATAAAAGCCACGATTCTCGTATACGACAACTAGATATTACGATATTATTTTCTTTTTGTAGTTACGTTTGGAATTCCATAGATTCTCACAAGGAGCGATGTAAATTCCTGAGTTCACTGTGGATGTTGCCTAAAAAGAGGCTCTTCCTATAGGAAGAAACGTGGGTGTTGAACCTTTCTTCTCATAGGAAGAGTCTGAGATGTCTTATAAGGTGACTTAGGGACTTTCACTATAAAGGCACCAAAACTCATCAATATCTATTTTACATATATACTTCGTCATTACATATGTATTTACCACTAGCAGTAAACCGCGACGCGCGTTCGCGTTTTATTCAGTCATTTTTTTAAAGTTTGGGGGCTTCTTTTGCGCGGAACTCTGATTAATTATCTACAAATAAAGTAGGCTGTACTTACGTTTAATATCAGCTATTTGCCAGTGAAAGTCCCGTCGAAATCGGTCTAGGCGTGTCGGAGATTTCCCGGAACAAACAGACAGACAGGCGAAATTGTTTTACCTTGCGTTGGAGTATATAATATGCAATTAGTAAAAATAACATTTCGACGTTACAAACGGATCCTTTAATTTTAATTATCTGTATAGATAAAGACCTAAATCACCTACTCCCAGGCTTTAACAAAAACGTCATGTATGTGAACATTAAAAATGGCGAAGAGTATGTCAAGACACTTTTATATGGAAGGCTTCCGTATCTGATACGCTATAAAAATTTTGTTAAATAACTTCCAAGTTGTTATTCGATTTCCTTCAAAATAATTTTCCTATTGTGTCTTTAGCATGTTCTATTATGGAATACGGAAAATTTTAAGTCTCTATGTCTAATAGTTTGGAAGTGCTAGGGGGGAGGGACCACCTTACTGGCAGAAAGACGGACAGACAGAGAGAAATTATAAGGGTTCCTTGTACTACAAGGAACCCTTATAATTTCTCTTTATCCGTCCGTCCAAACTTCTGTCCACCCGCAAGCTGGTCTTAGGATTTTCAAACTATTAGATGTAGAGACTTGTAATATTTCACGTTGATAGGACATGCTAAAAACTCACTAGGAAAATTATTCATATCGAAATCATACGGAGCCCTAAAAAAGGCCATTAATAATTAGGTATCTTTTAATTCGGCAACATTCACCGCATCACCCCTATCTCTGGCCTACTCCACATGTAACGTTCAATGACACGACGAGCGTCGTGTCACCTGCTAAAATTAGCGCCTGGACTCTCCGGCCAACTGTTTTGTATCGCGTTGAAGATAAACAGACAAACGGATTGCATGTCTTGTTTTTCTATTACATTCCTAGTCTAGCTAGGAGTTTGTTTATTTGTCACGCTTTCGCGCCATGTTGCATTTAGCAGTCGCTCGTTAGTGTATATTGGGAAGTTACTCAGTACACATAATGAAATCTTCTATTTATAAAATATAAAAATGAAATTCTATTTCTACGTATAACAATGAATCGCAAAATGTGTTGGTAAGCGCATAATTCAACAACGCCTAAACCAATTTTACCAATTCTTTTTTTTTAATGTTCGTCGAAGTCCAAGGATGGATTTTAAGGCGAGAAAAATCCGAATAATAGCCGGGAAAACCCTAAAAAAAGCCTTTTCTTTTTCCCATACTAACGTTTTCTAATTAAAATGTAGAGTCAATTTGAACTTTATCACAATTCAATAAAGTTCATATTAAATTACAAGCGCTCACCGTTGTCTTTGCAATGTATTCCTAACGTCAAAGAGTTAATTTGCACTTTATTACCGCTGAACATAAAGCAGAAACGATTGGTAGTCATTCGTTATTTCTAATAATACCGAAACGGGAACGAGAAAGGGGATGATATAGGATAATAGAAGTAAATAATAAGTAGCCCAACGTTCGGGCAGGACATCCTCTGCCGGGTTCGCTGGTGTTGGCTCGTTCGTTCTTGGCTACTGAAGTGTCTAAAAGACACGTAATAAAGGACATGACTGTGCCTTTTAGAGCCCTACCTCACCGAGACGACATGGCGACGTTGCCGGTTACGTATCCAAATATTTCATATTAAAATTTAGGACGGGTAACACGGTTTGGCGACGTCGCCAAATTAGAAGCCACGGTTACTACTGGCTACTCATTTGGCAACCGCAGATATCCATGGCTAAGTATCCAGCGACATCGCCATGACGTCTCAGTGAGGTAGGAGCCTTAAGCAAAAGGCAATGTCAATGTGAAAGTGAACTTACATATATATTTAATAAAATTGTATTTCAGGTGGAAATGGCGTGCGAACTGCGGAAGCCACTCTTTGTCCACGAAAAGGAAGCACAAGACGATCTAATAAAGATCCTGGACGAATTCGGCAACCGTCTACCCCCAGTCGTCATTCACTCCTTTACGGGCTCTATAGAGCAGGGCATAAAATATATAGAGAAAGGATTCTATTTGGGTATCACTGGATACATATGCAAGGATAAATCTGATGGTGGGATCAGGCGGTTGCTCTCAGAGAGCATATTGCCGCTGGACAAATTGCTGGTTGAGACGGACTCGCCCTTTATGTACCCAAATATGAGGGCTTCCAAACTGCCGTTGCACGTTAAGGATTCGCTAACTGAAAGGTAAGTTACTTCTTCCTACTGTTATTTCGGTCCAGTAGTAGAGGGGGAGTTAAGTTGACCAACTGCCGTCTGACGTCATCCCCTGAACCCTCATAATCTCACGACTAATATCACACAGTGAAACTATAAGAGACCCACTGTTTTACCTTCAGAAACACGGAGGAGGTCGGATATTTGAAGACCAGTGTTAGAAATTTTAGACACAGCTCAAGTATTTCTAGTGCAGATAGACAATATATGAGTTGATATAATGTAATATACTATATATAAATCCTGATAAACAATTTTATTACGTAATTAAACAGATATGTAGTAATTGCAATATATAAAAAAATACATTTATACTACAGTGCACTCACTTTTATTAACTTTTGACTCCCTAAACACTATGCTATACCTTCTCCGTTCGCGTATATTAAACGTATATTTTATTTCACCCATACAATAATTTGACTTCCATTTATTTTTACGACAACATTAATCCCCTTTTAATTTAATATTTACTTCATTCAAACTCTAATACTCCCAGTATCTTGGCCACTGCACCGTACTCTCGGTACATTCGTAGGAATATATAAATACGTACATACAGATAATAAACCCAGACTCGACGCGGAAATAGAACCCACGACCCCCGGAGCGGAAGGCAGGGTCACTGCCCACTGCGCCAACGGGGCAGTCATTCTTATAGCTATTGATTTCATTGACTCTTACAAACAGAGGCATTGTCAAAATTTTATCAGAGTTTCAAGTAACGTTCGTTATCGATCACAATTGTATAATATCGGACAGCTCATAGGGCCACTTATCTGCGATAATCAGCGACGATACCGGTTTTTATGAAGAAAAATAGACGCATTGCCTTCCTTACATGAAAAACAGAAATTAAAAGATATGAGATTGTTTAATTCGATTGAAGTGTAATCCCTTAATCACAGTATTTAAAAAAAGTGGGGAGGAACGTTTCAAGACGCGCTTACATAGAAGGGTTCCGTATCTGATACGCTATGAAGGTATTTTTTGAATAACCTCAAGAGCTTTTTGGCTTAAAATATGTATGTTTCCTAATGAGCATGCCCCATCAACATACAAAGTTTCATGTTTCTACATGTAATTGTTTGGAAGAACCTGTTCTCCCTCCCTGGAAAAAAAATCAATTTGTCTGCCGAAAAATAGTAGGTTGTAAAGCAGATTCGAACATGCCGTTTTTGAACCCTTGAACTCTATTTAAAATATTGAAATATGAATGCGAGGTTCCTGTACACCATCAATCATATTTAAGAGAATTGCTTAACTTAGAGCGTTCCTGAATTCGATTGGAAGTTTTATACTCTCGGACTTCCAGTAAAGTTGACTAAATACAAAATATAACAATGATAAAAAAGCATTAATGTATATTAATACTAACAAGTCTTATATCAGAATAAAACTGAACTCTTATATCTATCGTAAATTGATTCCGTGCCGTAGCCAAATTCGATAACTTTTAGTCCGAGATATAGACGGGCAATTCCGCGATTGCATCGATACTGTTTGCGGTTCCGACATTTCTCCGAAATGGATGACGGCAGGCAATTCCGTTTTCTAATATATAGGTACTGGAAAACGCCTGCTAAAAATTGGGCTTTTTAAAAAAATGAATCAATTCCAATACTCACTCCACGTTCTATTTATCGTATATATGTTAAAGCGAAATACTTCATTGTGACGCACGGTTTTTTGATTTTTCTTTTATCAAAAAGGTGTTCATGCCAAGGGACTTTTAGTTGAGTTTTCATCCACATGTTCTAATATGACTGCGCAACCAGGGGAATCTGTAGTAACCATAAGTAGCGAAGATGGAAAAATAACTTTTAAACTATTTTCCGGTATAAAATTTGTCCTACTAATATTATATCTGAAGTAACGTCAACTATGACGCAGACAGAAGCTAATTTACTTATTTATACCAATTTCGATTACATTTTTGTGCAACATATCCCTAAGGCGACCTATTTTCATAGAAACTATACTGTGAACATAATGTCATTGTGTATTTCCTATCGTCGACTATTGTAACATGTGTCCTTGCTTTATACTGAAAAAGATTGATCGCGTGTTTGTTACATTAGCTCTAGATGTCAAGTCGCACCAATCCGTAAGATGGACGGCATTTCCGATCGTGTTTCTAATCGCGTTAATGGATCTGAAAACAAATATATTCACTTTCATTTAAAACATATAACACATAAAAAAGTAGGGAAAGGCAATGCGTCGAAAGCATTCACCATAGGACATCCCGTCAAACTTTAAAATTCCACCCTCATCACCTCGAGGTCCTAAAGTCCACAACTGTGCGCTTTTCTAGACACTTTTTGAATCGCACAATTTCTCTGTGGAATCAGTTCCCAGCTTCGGTATTTCCGAACGGATACGACTTAGGGACCATCAAGAAAAGAGCTTACTCATATCTCAAAAGCCGGCAACGCATCTGCGAGCTCTCTGGTGTTGCAGATGTTACATGGCGTCGGTAGTCACTTAGGTGAATCGCCAGCCCGTTTACCCCTTATTTAAAAAAAAAGTGTATAAATGAAACTTTATTTGAAAATACTGATTCGAATTGAAATATAATTCTTGTATTGGATAGTCATTTCTCAGGAAATACTACATAACTCCGTAAAAGTCATATGAAACCTTCGGGGTACAGGATTCGACGAAAAAATTCGCATCTATCCACAATTTTCGCACGCATCTCCGCATTTTTCGCCGGGCCTTCGGAATGTAACTTTGTAAAAGGTGTTTTCTGTTGGCTCTCCTCCAATCTGTGATTCAATGTGCCGAGTGACAACGTATCAGCAGAGTCCCATGTAAATGCATTTAAACATAGCAATAAATAATCTTTATTTATACGATACAAGCTTTGTCTGTGAATGAGATCATGCGTGATATTGCATCATTTTCTTGATTGCTCAAACCGGGATTCTAATGGAGACACTCGATCTTATTATTGATCTAGCTCAGCTCTAGGATTTATTCTCTACCAGGTGTTGCGCATTTGCGAATAAATCTAAATATGAAGCTGAAGAGTTAGTTTGTTTGAATGCCCTAATCTCGGGAACTACTGGTCCGATTTGAAAAATTATTTTAGTATTAAATACCCCATTTATCGAGGCAGGCTATAGACTATATATCATCACGCGAAAATTTTTCACCTAATTTTACGTGGATGAAGCCGCGGGTAACAACTATTGTAAAATAAGCCAAGTCTAGAGAGAATTCCCTCGAACAAGGTCAAAGAAGGATTTGATTGGATTCAAACAAGGACAGGATGTATCGTCGACCAAGAAAGTGCATTAACATTTTGGGTGACTTACTTACTTACTCCTCTGGCGCAACGACCCAAAGTGAGTCTTGGCCTCCGAAAAAAGAGAACGCCATCGGCCCCCGGTCGACGCACTCGGCAAGCGCTAATAAAAATAAGGATGTCGTCAATATGCTGGCAACTTGGCACCGCGTCTATCTATGTACAGGTCACCCATTTTGGCTACTCCGTTACTACGGTTTGGCGTAGCTGTGACCTTATTTGTAACACTAGTTTAAACAATGATAAATATCTAAATGTAATCAGAGCCTCAATGGTTCTAGATTGAAAAGAGTGGGTTCAAATCTGTACACCTGCGCCTTGCACGGCCATTATTGCAAATCCCGACACAAGCTTGATCCTTAGTAGGAAGGATAACAGTAATATTAATAAGCATATCTAGAGTATTCCAAGTATCCTTTAAAAAGCGTACTAAGTAACCACAGCAACGTCTCAATACAACAAAAATAATACAACTGGAATGATATTTTTTTCAACAGTAACCTTGAACCACTTTTCCGATGCACCGACTCTGTTTTTACTCAAGCAAACTACTCATTTACTGCTAAATATTTAGCGCGATTTATTTCTGGTTGCGTTTGTTTTAACAAATCACTAACACTAGAATGGTTTAAGTTGGAAAGCACGTGTTTATTTTGTAACGACCACAATGCAGTTCCCAGATTAAAGAACGGTATTATAATACAATATACTCGTACAAGTCAGCTGCTCAGTTACGTAATCGAATTCTCGCACGGCACAGCACAGCGTCAGTAACAGGATTATTTTCCTTATAGAAGTATGCATTCTACTCGCATTTTCTGACATACATTTCTTGTATTTAATACGCGGTGATGAGCGAAAATTTGCAGGCACGTAAGAGGTCGACGCTCAATGAATGTTGAAATAAAAATATAATTTGGTGAATATCAACCACTTCGATTACGTACGTTGGCACCAGCAACCGGCGTTTTATGTAATGTGTGATTAACGTAACGTTATGCAGGCGTTGCCACTAATGAAATTATACATTCGATGATAAGATGGGCATTCGATGCGTAAACCTAGTTACAGGATGAATAGTGCTCGTCGCGTTCACACCTTACATAAAAACAAACAAACTACACACTGGCATGCTGTTCGTTACAATTAACTTATAAGTAATACCTTTCATTGCTTTTTCTTAAACAATTGCTATCGATTTCGAAAGTAGTTCATACGGAACTTTCACATAAATTACATTCGTGTGTCAATCAACTTTTAATTACAAAACGCGTTGTCTTAGCTGTATATCTTTAATAAGCAAATAATACTATTTTAACTGCAGCAATTTTTTTTTTACATATTTAATCATTATTGTTATATCGAATTAAAGAGAAAGGGGAGATTTAGTCGAAAATAATAAAGAGACGTCAATGTACAATCGAAAACTTAAGGCAGATGTTGATAAAGAGATAAACGCGGACAATGAACGTTTAAGCGATGGGGTCGTTGTCGACGGGACCGCGGCGTTAGACTGAGGTTGCGCGCGCGCCCGCTCGCCTGGAATAGATGCTGGCACACAGCCAATCGCAAAACTTCACGCCGTTCCTTCATTCATAAGCCCTACAGAGCTCTATTGTTTGTATACTTTATGACACTTAAATACAAACAAACTAAGATGTTCATGAATGGATACAAAATTTAGAAGGGCGTTATATTCTGACAACCAAATACAAAGGCAAGCGTATGTAGCGGTGCCAGGGTGTTTTAAATTTATGCTGAAGATTGGTGATAACTTAATAAGATGATTAACGGACTTTCAAAAACTATAGCTTTAATTTCATAATAAACAGCGCAAGAAATCTTTAATAAGCCTAAAGATTGCAAATTATTTCAACGTAGGTATACAAAAACTGAAGAGATCGGTATCTGGTGTTGCATTATTTATAACTTCCATCTTAAAAATACTTCTTGAAACGACTTGTAACCTTTTCCTACCTAATATATAAAAAGTATTCACATAATATTCAAAATAGAAATACCATTCGTCCGCTTATCGCTACGGTTTACAGGAAGACAGCATTAAGTCACACGCATGAAATGACTAACAAAGATGACCCTCTTTGATAAGTACAAGCATCTTAATATTTGTATTATCATTAAGACTATTTATAGAATAAGTCGTTATAACCGGGACGCGACCAGGAATATCAACAACTTTATTTTTACGACGCTCACGAGCTCTTTACGTACAGAAATGATGGCTAACATGAGAAATATGATGGAAGAGTTAAGATAATAGAATAGCTGCTTTTGGTGGTAATCTGTTTGGTTTTTTTTTTGTGTGGTTTCTGCTGTTGGCCCTATCGATCACGACAGCGTCACCCGTAGTTGAGGGGGGATTGCCGCCACTTCACGCCGATCTCATGTGAGAAAGAGGTACTGGTACCCGGACGCGCCGGCCCGATTCGGCTACAAGTATGGCGCTACCTCTAATTCAGTCAGATGTCAATCGGTCATCTTATCTCGCCCCACAGACACATCCTCTGCAACCTAAGTGGACCCTGGTACTAGACCGGATACCGCTGGAAGAAGAAGACTGATCATTTCAAGTAATATTTTTGAAATTGTGCTATTTTAAGTTTTTACGAGTCTGACTAATGATAGCTGATTTGGATATATTAAAAAATAGCCATAGTTTCTTACAATAATGTTTCAAAATTTCTCATACAGAAGAAGAACTTTTAAAATATGCAAGGAACAACCTTGTGGTTTCGTAAGAAAACTTTATGATTTGAATTAGACCTACGCTTTTAAGATGTAATCGAAGTGCTTGGCACGTCGTTCGTAAAAGTCGACAAAAGTATGACAAGAGTTCGCGCACGCCTGAACCTTCCTAAACTTCCCAAAGGACACGACGTTATTTTTAGGGGCGCCTCTGAAAGGCAAGGTGTGTCGTTTTGGAGCTCCAGGGAATTTACAGCGTTTTAAAGCCGGTAATTTGATGTGAGTCTTTCGAGATTTTTCCGTCTTCCTGCGATCGTTAAGGGAATAGGCGGATTAGAATACGCAGAGTTTTCAGCACGGTGTCGACTGCTAGATTAATATCGTGAGCTTTGTGGCTATTACCGCGTTACAGTTTTGGTGCAAAATGTTTCATTTGTATACTATCTTAGTAATGTTATGAGACATTTCGTAAATTTGACGTATTTAATATAATCGTAGGTACCATATGCGCTAATATAGGAAATAAATAAATGTGAAAAAAAAAAAAAGTTTAAGAAGCCGTATATTGAAGCAACTTTGAATTCATTTAGCCAAACTAGGAGTACATGAGCGAGGAACTAGATAAAAGTTTTTAGACTAACAAAGTTCCTCCTAATATGAACTTGTTCTCGAGACGTTGATAAGCAAGATACGAGGTCAGAGTATACAACGTCTAGAATAAAACAATGAACATGCGTGTACGTTATACACATGTATGTAACCGAAATGTAACTAACATGGAGACGGGGCATAGGAAGAAGGCAAAGTCATAAAACTGGCGCCCACCAATCGCCAAATAAGGCCGGCGTGGCACCGACGAGCCGCGCGTCGTTGTCCTTGACTCCCAGCCAAATGACATAAGTTGGCCCATGGGCGCGGAGTCTTAACTAATCAATAGACTAACCAAATCAACCTATTGTCCGACCCACGCGTCAACATTACCTCGTCCAAATGACTTCATGGGTAACAGAACAACGCTAAACATAAGCGATTTGAATACACAAGTTATGATTCAAATGACCGTTATGTACAAAACTTAAAATGTAAAGCGAATAAACGACTTTTATGAACTTTTATCCTTGGACAATAATTGCATCGAACCTCGGATCGATCAAGGGCGACTTGTAATCATTCAAAGTCCGTATAACAACATAGGCTACTTTACTTTTAGAGAAGTGATTAGAATTCCCCACAAAAAAACAAGACGAAGAAAGAATTCAGTGACTTGTTAAATTTTGAGGGATTTTATTTTGTTTTAGGGTCAACCCTAATTACTATTCTAAAAGTAAAGTAGCCTATGGTATTCCTTGTAACACTAGCTACTACCAGTGAAGGTCCTGAAAAATGACACCCCTCATTTCTAAGATAACACCTATGCAATAACACACAGAAAAGCGGGCACATAGATAAATACAAATGTTTTAACGTGTGTTTTTGTTATAGATATCGTGTATATAATCATATGCAATAAGAAAAAATAATTCAACGTTACGAATATACACTTCGGTTTTATTTACATGTAAAGGTCGTAACTTTTTGAACTTTTTAATCCTTATACCTATCTTAGAAACGGTGGCTCTTATGCCGGAGCCAGACATACATAGCTTCATATGAATGATCATGTAGTGGCCGATGACTTTGTAGAACTGCGCAAAGTTTTGTAGAACTTTGTAGTCCTCAAGGACAAAAATGTACAAACACTTTGAGTATGTCTGGCTCCGGCATTAGGAAAAAGAATTTGTAAATTATTTATAGATAACTATGTAACCTTCAATTCCTACCTGACTGATTTGATGAAACTTAATGTTTAGCTGAAGCTCACGAAACTGATTTTTATGACCTTAAATATCGAAGAACGCATTAGCGGTGAGCACTGTGACTTTTGAGACAACATCTGTCAAGCTAAAACTAAGGTCTATACAAAAATACAGCTGGTAGTGTTGGGGTTTTAAACGGCACCAGTACCGTAACCGGGATGGATTTCATTCTAACCTTTCTACCGCTGATCTGTTGAGGCTCTCAAATAAATTGAATAAAAAAAAATATCGATACATCTATCGCGCATCACTACATCGCCGCCGCCCGCCCTCCCGTCGTTTCCGCCATTCTAAATTTACAGCCACACATCATAACGTCTAGACGGGGACAAGTTAAGGGAAATAAAACTCTTTTATTAGTAGGATAAAGTCTTATTTTCTTTTGGAACGCATTCAGAGCGATAAAGAATTCAGCGTGACTTACATTATATGCATAACGCTTTAATATGATTCACGCGAGTCATTGTGTCAGACGTACTACAGACGTTTGGGATTTTGACATTTTGCCAATGAGTGCGCTTTCGCGAGATGCGATTATCGTAAAATCCCGCGGCGGACGCTGACATGACAGTGACCTATATTGTCGCAGGTTACGGACGATGATTGATAATGCGCCGAATTTTTGACAGTATCGCTTGACCATAAGAGCCCTACTTCAATAAGACGTCATGGCGACGTCGCCGTGGTGTCTTGGTGAGGTAGAATATTAAGGAAGTCTCCTTAATCTGGCCCCATCAAGAAAACGTTCCTTCTTCTTTATGCGTTCCGCAGTTTTCGAGATTTCATGTCACTTTTCGCTTTTAAATATACTAAAGATGCCGCCGGCTCGTTGAAATTCGGCCACAAATCTTTAATGTGTTATATTTGACAATAAATCTACCAAAGATCGTCATGACTTCGCTTTGAAACCATCTTTTCGTAAAATATATAGGTGTGTGTGTAAAAAGTTTGGCATTGGTGTGCGTGTGCTTTTACTTTAATAATTTAATATGATTATAATGCATTTTTTTTTAATCTTAGGATTCGCACTCGCGAGGATTCTATATAAACTTTAAATGTGCCAAATGTCTCTCTCTCTCTATTCCGTCCGCTTAATTTTCTTAAAAGTAAGGTACCGAACTATGTCGCTTTTAATATACATATTTTTATTAATATACAATAATTGTAATGACCATCACTGATATTGTCTTCTAACGCACGATCGCAGTTATCAATTCTGCTGACGCTAAGCGATCGGGCTGCTGCATCATTATCATAATATCCATTTCCGTTGCTATCGTGCGCTGAGCTTCCCTCCAGTGCGTCAACCTCGGATGATTTATTGCGTCTAATTATCTGCCACCATTAGATAAGACCCAACAACGACATTACAGTACGAACGGATCTAAATTGCGTTCCTCAATACCCAAATAGTGTATATCATTAATCAACTATTGTCCGTCATCGATTTTGGGTGGTCTAAAAGGCAGGCGAAAGAAGGCGCCAGTTCGCGCTTTTCCTCCTATAACCTTGAATCCATTGGCGTATGTATTTCATCTGGGGCACCAAGGAAGTATGTGCCATCGCGCCACTAGTGCCCTATCCAATTATTTTAGTAGAACTAACGAGTCTCGCACTCCTGTTCGCAAATTTTGCTAGGTTATGGGACAAAAAAGAGGTCTAATAGGCAAATGTCAACTTAGAACCACTCGTCAAGGATGACCGTATCAAATCAATTAAAAAATTTTAAACCCTTTTTTTAAATCAATAGTGTGCGTGTTTGAGAATATATTGTAATTCGCGGATATTAAAATTCCTCGCCGAGGAATTCATCATTAATTTTATTTATCAATTTTCGCTAGATTGTACTCGTAAATCTTTTGCAAGGAAGCCAAATTGTTGTACTAAACACTAAAATATATATAGTAAGTATTCATTATAGAATCACCTATCTGCTGCTGGTTCAAAGATCTAGCTGTTTTTACGATATGCCAGTACAAACAGATAATACTATTCGCTGATGTCCTATGTTCTTCCTGTTTATCACTATACTTACATAAAACCCAATTGCTGATCATTTTGACTTCATCAAGGAGGCAATTTGTAACCAGCGGATTAGGTTCTATGTAGCGGTGTATTATCGTGGCCAATATACGGGCAATGGATGGCCGCCCGCGGCTTAAGCGGCTGTTGACAAAACATTAATTGCCCGAGATCTGTATCGGCTGTCGACAATGACAAAGTGGCAAGACCAGCTAAATAGATACTGGTACTCGCGTGGCAGAAATATTGCTTTGTCCTTCAATTAGGCAAGTCGTTAATGGATATACGCCGTTGTACGATGATTGAGTGGCGGCGAAAGGCGACATAAAATGCAGAAATTACATTACTTTCCGGTCCCTAATTATAGACTAAGAGTCCCCGAACAACCAGACCTACCCCCGGCGCTCTGCCGATCTCTGGGGTGAATTTTAGAATATAATGGGGGGGGGTTTGGAAAATATCACTGCCGGGGAGGCCCGCCCGGGGGGGGGGGGGGGGGGGGGTTATTTTTTATGGATAACCCCAAAAGCTGTAAAGGATGAAATTCCTGTGCAAACAACTTGTTGATTTATTTATATGTGTTTAACACTAAATTAACATCTTAAAAATCTTAGATAGTCCTATTTTGGGCTTAAATAATAGTCACCATACCTTCTAACAAGCCTAACACAATAAAAATACATCAATTGCAGTACAACATCCCAACGGCCTATCTATTTCACGCCGTATTGTTATTTATTCCTTACATAATTGAGCCTATAATTGCATGTGACACTTATAAGTATGGAAAGAATTCGCAATATCCGCGTACATGATGTTAACAGAGACGTTTTGATGAAATAGATTCGAGGGATTCTATTCTTTATGCATACACGGAATTGGGATTGCGTTCGTGTGAATGGATTGTTTTATATAATTGTGTTCGATGATGCAATATCTAACAGTGTTTATCAGAGAAATGGGATGCGTTTAGAATTTTTATTGTATAACTATAAAGCCTTGGAGTTTTTATTGGATTCTGTGATTTGTTACATAAGAGGAGGCATTGAAGTGGGTGATGAAGATGTTCAATGAACTCTATTCGACTTTCTTTACGCGGCTTTACAAAAAAAAATATATACTCGTAATCTTTGATTCTTGATTCTTGAGTTTGATATAGCGTAAAGGATTCTACATATTGATATATGTCTATATACTGGTGTGTATGTTCTGTATAAAATACTAGCTTTTTCCCGTGATGTTGTCCGCGTAATATTAAAGTTTCGAGTGCCCGTAGAACTGCTTACCCCTAGATTTGAGCCCTATTGAATAATCTGTTCTCAGCGAATGTTCTTCTTGCCAAATATCATCTATCCCGCGGTTTTGAGATTTCGTTTTAGGTGACCTTTCGCTATAGATAATTAGTTGTTATCCGCGACTTTAGAAAATTTTTAGCGTGATATATAACCTATAGCCTTTCTCGATAAATGAGCTATTTAACACTATAAGAAGTTTTCAAATCGAACCAGTAGTTCCTGAGGTTAGCGCGTTCAAGCAAACAAACAAACTCTTCGGCTTTAAATATTAGCTTACTAGTATAGATAAGAATGACTAAACCACATTTTGATAATGTTTTTCCGTGCATCGCGTGAATGCGCGTGTTCCATACTACGGCTCATTAATACCATGATTTTTTCATACAATTAAAAAAAAAGAAAAACAATCGTGAGGTCATTGACCTCTAGCCGCGTATTGCCGCATACCTACTTGTGATATCGTTATCAGTGGCCCTGAAGGTGCGTTAGCCCTTCGTTTTAAGACTGAGATAGCCGGACAGTGGATTCTTTATTGTTGTGCAATAAAAATAATATTTATAGCTTTCATATTGCGCATGTCGATAATATTTTTTTTTATAGTCGGTCAAGGCCAACGCAAAGGTCTGAATGATAAGGTAACGACGTTTTTTTAAGCATTTTACCAGCAAACCTTGGCAGACGTAGTCATGTCTGAACGTTGGGTTACTTCCTAGTTACTACAACCTGTTATATTATTTCCGCTCCCGTTCCCATTCCCGTTCCCGCTCCTGCTCCAGTTCCCGTTCCCGTTCCCGTCGCCGTTTTTGATGTTTTGACGGATAATTTTCTAAATATTTTTTTTAACTTTGTCCGTCTCCTGGTTCTAAACTGAGGTAGTTCACCACCAATTTTCAGCTAAATCGGTTCAGCAGTTCTTGAGTTATAAACAGTGTTACTAACACGAGTTTCTTTGATATATATGTATAAATTACATTACTATTATATCTGACTAGCTGTTTCTCGCGACATTTAACATATCTACCAAACATTAGTCAAACCACAGCCTGTTGGAACACCAGGAAAGGGCCAGAAAAAAAAACAACGAAAAAAGTTGAAAAATCTCGCTTCGCCGTTGGACATTTCTTTTTCCAACTACCCAATTGTACTTTAAAACGAGCATTCATACAGTATGCATGCGATCGCAGGTCACGATCAAAAGCTTGCATTTTTATAGTCTAAGAGATGGATGTTACATTTTTTTATATCAACTAGTAGACCCGACAGACGTTGTCTTCCCCGCTAATAGCCAGGTAATCACTGGCCGTATGTTCTTTGAATGATATTTTTACATGGCACGTCAATCTAAAAATCTAGTACGAACTTCATCTGTTTGAAGTATATATTCTAAACTAGCGATCAAATAACATATATTAGCAATGTTTTGTGCACGTATATCTGGTATTTAGATGCGAATAATGTTTTTGATAAGGGTTTACTGGGAGTTACATCGACGGCGAGCTATTTCCCGCGAGTTCGTCCGCGTAAACGTGCTGTAAATTACCTTCCTGCCACTTTTCATCGCTGTGAGTCTCGCGGTTTCGGAAATTTCGTACTAGGTGACATGTTGCTTTTATATAAAATATAGATTATTATGCATAGATATTTAAATTGTGATTTTGCATTGGTGCGATACAAATCCATTGGGTTCAGTTATGAAGTACATACTTCTGTGCTATTTTAATGGTTTGTATATTTATCTTACCCGCTTAAATTGTGAATATATGGGCCTGGGATAATAAAGTGCTAATATTTTGCACTTGTATTTTAAAAGGTGACTAAAGATTTCTAGTTCAAGATGATTGACAATGCATTCATCTGTATGTCGAAAAATTATTTGGGATAGTTTTTTGCTAAGAAGCACCTGGTTACATAAAAATCATAATCTAGGACGCTTTAAGTTAGATATATGATATTATATTAAATATCCGTACAAGAGAGCTACTTAAAGTTTTCTAATTAATTAGTTACTTGTAAACTCCACTCTGGTGCCTTCCCTTGGACTTGTAATGAAATTAAACTAGAACCAAATGCAGGGGAATGTGAGATATACTCTATAGGGGATAGGGTTAAAGATTGCTTGTCTGAAGAAACTTGTGAGAGTAACAACGTAATTGCCCCCATAAGGGGAAGCTTCCATAGTAAATGGTTTCACAACACTTAGCAAATGTACATCTTATAGCATACAGATATAGTGTTCAGGTACAAGTATACCTCAATGATATAGAAGGAATATAATAAGCTTGGAAGGGGCGGGGATACAATCTACGATATCACTGAAGGAGTTCATCAGTAAGTTTTTCAGTGAAAGTTTTATTTCACTGCAGGAGGCACTTGAAAAATAGAGGGAGAAAGGCAGAAACAGTTTCTATATGATGAAGAAGAACGCCTGATGAAGACGTACTGATTCCTTAGAGTGATGCCCATATTATGCCAAAACATCATCATGATCAGCCCTTAATCGCCTATTGCTTCTATTATGCCACTCTCCCCTGTTTCTTGCCAGTCGCATCCAGCCATCTTCTGTCACCATCTTAATTTCCTCCATCCATCTTGTCATTGGACGACCTGGATTTCTTCAGCCAAGTCACCACTCCGTTATTGTCCTGGACCAGCTGCCATCACCAAGTCTAGCCAAATGTCCATATTTTATCGAAGAGCTCTGATAAGTGTATTGACCACTATGAACACAAGCCTACGCGAACTGTATTTCATACTATGAATTTGTATAGAGTGTGGAGATATGTAGGTACTTCTTCGGTTAGACAACCCTAAATTATAAACCTCGTTAAATCTCGTTAGCTCCATCTCCATAATATCTCCACTAAAGAGCTCGTTAACAAAGACGATGAAAATGAGGTTTTCTTTTCCTGAACCTAAATATATTCACAAAACCCGGCTGAATTCTGAACTGTTGCCTCTATGCTTCACATGCAACATCTCAGCTTTATTCCAAATATAATATGCATTTTATCATAATAAATTTTATATATTTCGCGCTCATATGCGATGCTTCAGAAATTTCTAAACTCAAGGCCGTATGTATTCAAATCCATTTCCATTAAAATAAATGGCAACTACAAAATAAGAGCTTTTTAAGGGCAAAAAAATGAAGAAGAGATTAGAAAATTTTATATTAAGGTTTAATTAAAATAAGAATTTAAGTAAATGGAAAATTCAGGCACCTCCATTAGTCCAAACGAGGTCCAAACAATTGAATGCTTCAACTAACAACCTATACACACAGGTAGATTACAATTACATACTATTTAATGGATTAGGTAATTGTATTTATAGCGGCTACAAACGTTTCGATAAATTATTGCGAAAAAAGTGTACAATTAGAACTGCGCAGTTTTACGCGTGTCTATGCCAATTTGCAACGATTTAACTGCACAGTTTTTTCGCAACGATTTAAATACACAGTTTTTTCGCAACGATTTTACTGTACAGTTTTTCGCAACTGTTTATCGACACGTGTGTGTATACGGCTATTAGTGCGAGTGTATGGTATTACGTAACCTTTCACGAAGTATCCATTAATAAGGACATCCAATACCAGGTGAAAACGGAATTTCCTCGTATTACGGAAAATAATTCTAACAGGGTTGCGTCAAACGATCTCTAAAGGTAAAGTGATCACGTTTATTTCGTCGAAGGGTGGGCGTATCCAGAGATCGATACTTGTAATCGTTACTTATAAATCGACTCTGTTATGAGTCGACGAGTCTGATATCTATATATATAAACAAAATCCAACTGTCTGTTTGTAAAGTCAAGTTAAAATTCTATTAACAACGAAGGATTATTTAAACACAAAAAAATAAATTATGTTATTTTACGTCTGTCTTTGTTTGTTAGATGGACGGATTTTGATGGGACTTTCAATGTTAGATAGCCGATGTTATAAATAACATAGGCTGCTTGGCTTTTAACAAAATGATGGCCGAGGTAGCTGAATTTTCCTTTTTTTTTTACTTTTATTTAAATAATTGAGGGACCGTCATTTTGTGGTTGTCAATTTTCAAGGATAACAATATCCTTGTAAATAGACAATCACAAAATAATAATAATATTACTATATCCACTAGCTGTTTCCCCTGACTTCGTCTGCGTAAAATTAATCTTGCGAGATCCCTTAGATTCTCATATTCCTATCGAAGAATCCGTTCTTAGCGGATCTCTACTAACGTTAACTCATTGTACGTCTTGCGGTTTTTGAGATTTTCTATTAGATGACCATTCGCTTTTGTATATAGGTCCTAGAATTCGCTCAGGGGTTAAAATTCGGCCACAATATTCAATTTTAAACTATACGCACGAGAGTTAAAAAAGCGTTGCGTTAAATCACGGCGTTGGTGCTTTTAGGGCGTCGTCACTACTAAAATATACCGTATATGTATATATATATAGCGTTGAAAATAGAACATTGCTCGATAAAAAAGCATCGCGTTATAAAAGCGCTGACGTGTGAATAGAAACTTGGAAATCTATATGTTCTATTCGAACGCTTTTTAATCGCGCGGTAAAATGGCTCTCGTGCGAATGGGGCTACTTGTTCCAGATTCCATATTCCTCCGTCCGCATTCCGTTCGCTTCACGCATTAATATGTGGTTAGATTAATATAATATAGAAAATGATATTATTATATATAAAATCCTTAGGTTTTTATATTAAAACTATAAGTCCTGAAATTCATCTCAGGCGAAGCCGCGGGCTATAGTTAGTGGGTCGATAAAATCGAGCTGCAACCGCCGCGGGCTACCGGGCGTCGGCTAAGCGACGATTACCCGCAGTCGTCTTTTTTTACCGCCACCGCCGGCCGCTCGATGCGAGATCACCGATAAAATAATTAAATGGTTACTCTCGAAATCGATTCCAGAGTGTTGTTATCGGGGGCCGAGCGAGTTTGTTCCCTTCTTCGGAGCGCAATAGTTGGTACCTGTTTTCGACTTTCTTAATCTTTCTGTATTAGTGTTGTTTGTTTTTTGACGTGAAAAAGTCTGATTAATCGATGAACGCCGTCTGCATGCACGTAAAAGCATGACTCATTGTCACGTTCCGTCTGAGCCGAGCGTGCTAGCGACAGCGCGGAACTAGCGAGAGCCGCGATCGGACTAAGTGTTCAGCGTTATCTCGTAAAATTGTCGCCCGTAAACCAACTTTACATATAACCAATTTTTTAGGGTTCCGTAGTGACACAAAGAGCCCTTATAGTTTTTCTGTCCGTCTGTCTGTCCGCTCGCAAGGTTCCCCTCCCCCACTAACCCTAGTTAGAAAACTATTATGTTTAGAGACCTGAAATTTTTCATGTTTATAGAACATGCTAAAAACTTATTAGAAAAATTATTTAAGAGTCAAATCACACAACAACTTTGGAGTGTTTCAAGAAATAACTTTATCGCGTATCATATACGGAACCCTTCTATGTAAGACTGTCTTGGCACGCTCGTGGCCGTTAGTTTTTACATGATAAGACGTATAGGAGCAAGTGGTTTACCTGCTAAGTGACTAAGGACGCCATAGACAACAATACAACCAGAAGACTCGCAGATGCGTTGCTGGCATTTGAGGAATGAATATTCTCTTTACTCTTAGTGATATCTATTTGGAAACAACGGAACTTATAACTAATTCCAAAGAGAGTTTGTGCGAAAATTTTCTTATAAGATTAAGACGAATACATTTTTTAACATGCTATTATAATCCAAATTCCAAAAGAAGAGATGCTAGTGACCCGGTATCGCTATATTAAGTAGCTCTTACTGCGGCTGGGTGATAGATGGGTGACCAATTCTAATTCTCGTTTTTATATATCCGACCTTCTCTGTGTTTCGGAAGGCACGTAAAACAGTAGGTCCCGATTAATGACTGAAATTAGTCTTCTTTTTAATATTAAAAATAATTAAATTATTATGTTGGGGTGATAGAAAAATTTAATTAACTTTTTTTAAAAATTAAACATTTTTACGTATTATAATTATTTTCCAACAAATTGGATTTAAAATAAATTTAATTTGAGTTATTATTAGTTTGATAGGTATATATATATATAATAATAAAATAAAAAAAGTCAGTTGTTGTCAAACTTCACGATTACGGGCCAACGGGATGTTTTCGAGTATAGGTTTTGGTATGGGAAATGTGAAATAAACGGCCACATCTTATAATTGTAAATACTTGGAGGGTTGATTTTTTGCATAACTTGTCGAGACATTATACTATTTTTAACAGACTTCAAAAAAAATAGGAGCTTATATGTTCGATGTGTTTAGGTCTTTAATATGCATGTTCACGAATTTCTCCGTCATTTTTTAAACGATTTTAAACATTATCTTTTTATTTGAAAGACTATATTTACGAGGTGGTCTATTGCCACCAAGTCAGGATCAGAAGATGGAACAGCAGGCAAATCGAGAAAAATCCTAATATTTTTAAGTGGTGACGCCACCATCACCGAGTAAAACCTCTTCGGTTTTTAAAGAGTAATATGGATATACATTGACATTTGTCAAATTTACGTCATGTTAATAATAAGAAATAATCTATTCTTCTTACTTTACCACTCCAAATGAGGAGTTTATAAAGTGAAATAAGTGATAATTGATTGGTCTTTTGTGCTCTTAATAGATGTCATAAAATGGAAAGTTAGATAGATTCCCTGCAGTTAGCGAGGGGTCCACCGGAGCCAGCTAAATTTTGAAAGTGGTCTATGAGGGAAAAAAGTTTGGGAACCTCTGTTGTTTATAAAAATGAAAATGCAATCATACCTTTTTCGGGTAAATAAACAGTTCCAGTATTCACGGCGAGGCTGTATTCCTGCTCCAAGTTTTCACAGAGTTTCTCATAAACGTTTTGAAGGTGACGCTGAAATAAAGCATTTGCAAACATTTTTTTTATAAAAACTCTTGTACTATTATTTGACTTTTAATATTAATAATTTATATTAAATTAGTAGCGACTAATATTATTTTTCTAGCCTCATATAGGAGCAGATTTTGGTTTTACTAGCACATTATGTACTACTAGCTGTATCCAGCGTCTTCGTCCGCGTAAATTAAGTTATTTTATCAAATTTTGAAAGTATTTATTATTTATGCGGAACGCAAATTATTTTTCTGAAACTGAAGTAGCCTATGTTACACCACGCAACATCACCTATCTGTCAGTGTAAGTGTCGTTGAATTCGGTCATGCCGTTTTGGAGATTATCCGTAACAAACAGACAGACAAAAATGTCTTAACCTAGCTTTTTGCTGTAGATATCGTATACCTATATAGCCATATTTAATTATATATAAATATTAAGATATCTTACCTTTCGGACAAAGAAGTTGTCCGGGCTAACGATGTGAGTAATGTAAACTTCTTCAACTGTATTTCGCTTATAATCGTTGTTGCTTATAAAAAGTTTCGGTTTTTCCATAACGCCCATCATTCTTGGATACTGTAAAGAGAAAGACGAATTTCTTAGCATTTCATGGATTCACTGTGTGGGTGCCTAAACCTAAAATATTTTAGCGACAAACAAACTTTCACCTGATTCTTATTGCATTTACATTTTAGTGCTCTAAAACACTCTGAACTATCAAGGCGTCATTTTGACGTAACTCTTGCACAAACAAGCTGTTGTACTCAAACGTGATTGGAAGTTAGCAATAACAAATTTGTTTGGCAAGACGTGACGTCATGCGCTTCTATTTTAATGTATTTATATTTTCATAATATCAGACAATTCGAAATAATTTAATAGTACCGCTTGATCTTGACCGCAAAAATGTAATTGGATTTATTTCAGTCGCAACGACCCCCTTCAAAAGCGGCGCGCACTACGGCGTTTGATCCGGGCACCTTGCTTGCTTGATTTTAGTCCATCCCCTCTATCGATGAGCTATTAAGGCTCTTTTTGGATGAGCCTGTAGATATACTTACCGACAGATTGTGTGGGATACGAGCCCGGCCGTGGAAGGCGAGCGCGTGCGCGAGGCTCACTCCGTCGTCGAAGCTGGTGATGTCGCACTCCAGGGTCACCGCACCGCCGGGCGTGGAGCGAATACGTCGAATGTGGATCACAGCTTGCTTGCTGTAGAAGCGAAAAAAATAGGAAAATCCTCCTCAAATTAATTTAAAAAAATTTGAGGAGGTCGCGGCCTAATCAGTGGTCGGCATTTGAGTCGATCGCTAAGTTGAGTTGCTCTGGCTGCGACCGGGTGATAGATAGGTGACCCATTCTAGCACTGGTTTATATTTGATATCCGACCTCCTCTTATGTATGTTTGATGGGTGTATTAAATATGGCGACCATTTTGAAATGTTCTATATTTTACCACATATTGTATTGTAGTAGATCATCGGGCTAATTCTAGGATAATAAAATAATTTACTCTTTGATAAGTGGTCGCGATTTTTCTACAGGATTTGGTTATAAAAGCGCTTTTTTCCCTTGATGGGTTATAATCATGTCAATGCCCATTTAAAATAAATTATTAATTTATTAATTTAAATAAATTAATAATTTATTTTAATTAAAAAGGGTACTCCTTGAACGAATACATTGAACTAGTCGTTACCCATGACTTCGTCCGGGCAAATTAGGTAAAAATTTTAGCATGATGTTGTACAGCCTATAATAGCCTTCCGCCATAAATGGGCTATTTGACACTTAAAGGTCTTTCAAATCGGACCAGTAGTTCCTGAGATTAGCGCATTCAAGCAAACAAACAAACTCTTCAGCTTTTATATTAGTATAGATTAATTCTAATATATACAAAAAGTGAATACTATATGAAATGATTATTTACACATACTACATGTAACGGGTGAGGAGGTCGTAGCTTAATCAGTGATCGCTACGTTAAGCAGTTCTTACCGAGGCCAGGTAATAGACGGGTGACCCATTTAAACACTGGTTTTCCAATAACCGATGTCCTCCGTGTTTCGAAAGTCATGTAAAAATACTGGGTTCCAATTAATGCCACAGTGATATTAATCGTGAGATGGCAGAGATATTGAGGGTTCCGGGGATGACGGCAGTCCGTCATCTCATCTCGCCCTACATGTTGGTGTACAAGTTATGCGGTCGCTGGTACTAGACCGGTACAAAGCTGGATAAAAGGAAGAAATCCTGAATACCATACTCTCCTGTCCTAAAATATCCATAAATTTAGTATATATAATCTTATATATGTATATCCTAAAATATCACTTTCTCCTTTAAACTAGGAAATTCATCAGACTAAAAAAAGTCGTGGCGCCTAACGTTTAAAAAGGGTTTTATTTTTTGTGTTCAGAACACTAAGAATGCTTTGTCATGTTTTTACACTTGCAATAATTATGGGAATCAGTTTGCTGTCGTTAGACTTATTAACAAGTTTTTCAGATTTGAAACGATTTCTAAGCGAATTTCCAAATGAGACGTATTCAATATTTGAACTACTGATATGTTGCCATACAATAATTACAAAATTTTTACCCAAAAAAAAACTGACTAAATCGTCAATTTAACAAAAAAAAAACCCGACTTCAAACCGTCAAATTAACAAAAAAAACTGTCTTCAAACCGTCAAATTAACAAAAAAACGACTTCAACCCGTCAAACTAACTAAAAAACCCGACTTCAAACCATCAGAACTGGACCAAACTGTAATGGGACCACACGGGAAGCACCAGCTTTCAAATAATAAAACGAATGTACTTAAAACCACACGACTGAAGTAAAGCTCCTTTTATATATGTATAATTGAACTTTAAAATGAATTTACAATCTTATTCACTTAAAACGTAGTATTTTTAATGTATTGAACAAAATATTAATTTAGGAAATTGTTCAAGAACGAAAAGACACTACGAAATAATCAAGATATTTCCGCTCGCGTCACACTTTCACCAGCTTACTCCCCAAGTGAAGCGTACGTAAAGAAGTTTTACTTCTAAAAGAATCATCAAAATCGCTTTACCCAATCGAAGATTCTGAGGTAAAAACCATTAAAAAATGTACAGTCGAAATAAGTACCTTCTCATTTTTTGGATGTCGGTTGAAAACACAGGTTGACGCTCGACAAAATCCAGGTCGTATTCAGTCCGACATATGGGCAACGATAACACCCTACAAGTGGCAAATTACATTTAATTGCATCTTGTCACAGTCACGGTCCTCAAACTGGAGGTGTCAGTTGCGGCGATGACCACTTATCTCACTATAATGATCGCCCTGAGTTTGCGGTCGGTATTCAAAGGGGTATACCTTTGTTGGGACAGCCAGAATAATCGCTGCGCCATATGTGTCCGACTGATCTGTTGTGAGTGAAGATAATGAAACGTTCGGAGAGAAGGGACTGTTATGCATCCGCCCTTTAATAGCACTTTTGGCTGCAGTTTTTTTAAAATGACAAATGGCTTGCTTAATTATGACTACCGATCCTTATAATAAAGAAACTACTTCTGCCTAGCGTTCTCCCGGTCCAATACCGGGGTCCGTTTAAATTTCCGCCTGACGTCATCCCTGGAACCCCCATAATCTCACGACTAAAGTTTTTCAGTGACTTTGATCGGGACCCACTGTTTTGCACTTGTTTGCTATTTTAAGAAAAAGGAACAACGGTGTATTTATTCATAAATGCTTAATACTACCTAGAACACTACCTCCTTGTATCGAAACTTTTTTAAGAACAAAGCAACTCAAGCAATAAAACATTAAAAAATCTATAACTTGAATGAAAAAGTCAGTTTGATTACAGGTGTCATTATGTGTCTTATTGCGGGGAAATAAGAGCCATTTTATGAGCAATTATGTTGAAAAAATTATTAATATTACGTTAATAGTAAAAAGTAATCTAAAAAAGTCTAATTAATTTAAGTAAAGTCTAATTAGAGGTAGCGCCATGCTGTTCTTAACGTCCATATTAAATTATTTTACTAATTGCATATAACTACACTCGGGTGCAATGAAATTTCACAGGAGAGCATTTTTTTGTATAAAATTGTAATTTTTTTTTTATTTTAAAATATATATATTTTTTAAATATATATGACATTAAAGATCATTCACCGGATAGGTATTGAAATGACCTTTAATCTCATATTAAAAAGATATGTATTTCTTTAAGTAAAAAAAAAATTAAATAGTTTTGCAAAACAATGTTCTCGTGTGCGATTTCATTGCACCCGAGTGTATATATCGGATACTTATAACAAAAACACAAATTAAAACATTTCTGTTTGTCTGTCTGTTCCGGGTATCCTTCGAAACAGTTGGACCGATTTTTATTGGCGTATGCTTTTAGGGTTAAGGACAAAAAAATTAAAACTGAATATTTAACAAAATAATCGAAGTCACGCGGACGAAGTCGCAGCGTACAGCTAGTTTATATTAATATTCTCTTTACAGAAACATCACTATCGAGAGTTAGAACGGGAGGTACGCGATAGCCTCGGAAAATTGCCCGATGGGTTTATCACATACTGGCTGAGCAGGTTTCCCCTCCTGTTACCGCATGTTTGGCTGCAGATGCAACAATTTAGGCACGAGGACCTCTTGCAAGTGTACTATCCCCACACCTTCAGCTTTAGCCGGGACGATGTCCTTGAACTAAGCGACGATCCAGACTACGAAGAAGAAATACCAACCCCAATAGAATTGGACAAAAACGAATTGTTTGTTAAGAGTAAGGTTTACTATGACGAAAGTGATAAGGAAAAACGGGCCCACAAAAATGGATCGCCCCGAAAACGCCCCGATTGGAGATCGGAACAGATCGACTTTAAAACCAGACACGACGACGTGAGAATGAGAGACAGGCATTACTATAAGAAAGAGAGGAAGAGGGAAGAGATACCCGTATGGAGTTTACCTCCACAATAGACGTACGTAAGTTAATTAAGGCTTCTGTTATACATAATTACAGGTGCGTAGTTTTATTGTATTACACGAAATTACTATACGGAAATGGAGATACTAGAATTTAAACCCCCCTTTAACGCGGTAGACTTATTCCGCACTATAGGAATACGCGTTGTGGGTTTATTCTCGTATAACGCGCTTGTACGACCCCGAATGCGCTTAATATATTATATGAGTTATCACATTATGTGTTATAGAATAATATTAATGCCTTATAAGAGTACCGTGTTATAGGGGGGATTGCAGTATGCATTGACTGTTTAGATAATAGGGATCATCGATAAATGACGTCACACGCTAACGGAAGGAAAGGGCATCTCCAAATTACGACGGGCAGGGGAGGGGGGTCAAAAGCTTTGTGACGTGACATTACAAAATTATTCTTTTAAATTGATATACCATAAAAACTATGTAAAAGAAATTACTGTTTTCTTGATTATGTACTGATGTACAAAGTGGCAGGGAGCTGGGGGGACAACGGGTGTTGGGGAAGGGGGTTAAAAAATCGTAAAATTCGTGTCACGTAATTTAAGGATGACCATCCCGTCTCCCCCCTTCTGCCCGTTATCATACAATGTCACATTTTGGTGTTGCCCTCCCCCCTTTTTGCAATTCATTTACAGTTGAACCCTAATTTAATATTAGATTGTCGATGTTAGGTTTACATGGTACAAGTAGAAGTTCTATTTGTTTTACAAGCATTTATGTTGTCAAAAAAACAACTACCGGCAAAGATTAAGAAGACTATAATTGGTATTTCATTGAAAAAAAATTAATTCCTATGTTCAGGAATGTTATGACAATTTGACAATCGTATAAAAACGTTATCGTATAATATAATCATGTAACGATATAATAGGTATAATTTATCCATACGGCTGCTTTAAAAAATGGCAGATTTAACAATTGCTTGTTCCTGTAATGTGTCATGACAAACAATTAATCAAACGTAAGAGAAATTAGATCAAGATATGATCTTATATTTTAATTCAACACCTTATTTTCCTTAGTATAAATTTTGTTAAATAAAAAATATTAATTTATTATGATTTTTTATGCGCTTGTCTGTTGCTTCATAATTTACTATATTTAGAAAATTTAGTATGTTTTGTGGTGTTTTAAATTTTTTTAAATGCTACTTAGATGATTTTCATTAAAGTATTCACAATTTTGGTATGTTCTATATTCTAAATGGTCTCGATTAAAAAAAGATTGCCATGTTTTGATTAGTGTTGCCAAATTAGGGTTGTGATTGATCATCTTTCGAGTGAAAAAGTTCATTTAAATCGCATTATAATGTTTTATGTGAAAAAGTTTGAGCATTTTTTGATAGCGTCTTAGTGTGATTGGTGTTGCCAGTTTGGTTGATGAAAATTTATTGCCGTTACAAAAAATATTTTCGCACATGCAGCTTGTGAATACTGCTTAACTGTGCAAATGCATATTTTTTTATGAATTGTATGTAGAATGCAACCGACTTATGAAATAAGTTTTTAGACAATATACTTTAAGTTTTATACCTTAAATATTTTTAAATATGAAATGGAGATTACGTACAAAAAAGGTTTTACCTGAGCATCTTGGTTTTAAGTTTTGATGTCTTGATTAAATCAATTTTAATTACAAAATTAATCATGTTATAGATTATTTCTAATAATTTTAATATTGTATGTGATTGGTACCTGATCTCTTCGATTTTGGGCTATAAGTTAAATAATATTTTATAACTAAATAAGTTACTTTCTAAATTATCACTATAATAAAATTGTGTTTAAATGGTCTATGAGATTATCGCACATTCTAGTAGAGATAATTATCATTCCATGGATTAGACGTGCGGCCTCGTCTTAAGAATAAAATAGACGAAAGACAAATAAAGTTAGCACAAAATATTTTATTCTAATTTAGAGTGAAGAGTTTGATAGAGGTTTTTATTTGTAATTACATAATAATTATATCTTATTAAATAAGCACACATTTTAGATTTAAAAAAAAAATGTTTTAATAAGGATTGTTAATTTGAATGGCAAGAATACAAATGGGGACCAATTTTTTAAATGGTTTTGCAACTATGGTTTCTCTTATGGTATGTTTCTTTTACGCTATGTTGTCATTACAAATGCGTAAGTAAGTTATTTTATCGATATGTTTATTGTATGGTTATTAATAGTGTCTATTTTATTTCAATATTCTCCTGTTGACATTTGCGGATGTTAAAAACACTATTATAGTACTGCTCTCTTTCATCTAAGTTTTTAAATATTTTGATAGTGTCTGTCTAAATTTTCACTGGATTATGAAGGTGGAGTGCGTTCAGTCCAAAAATGCACGCCTGTCCAGATCCCTAATACTCGGCTAAACCTATCCCGCGATCAGTTGACCTTGCAGCGCCTGGTTGAGTTTCTTTAATAAAATCGCACCACACGCACAAGCAAACGTTGCAATTAATATTGACTTTCACACTTTAAAGTAATGGATATTGGTGCGGGGGCGTGTATTTTTAGACCGAACGCACAATAATTTTGTTTATATGTATAGCCTCCTACACATAAGACACTTTTGTAGCGAATATAATGGATTCTTTGTAGTAAATTGCAAATTTAAAATCGTATATATGAACTTATGGACATTATGACATTTCAAACCCTAATAAGGGACACTTTTGCACTGCAGACTCTCCCACTATCCTCTCTGCTTCGTATATTTGCCATTATAAAACCTGGTACTTAATTGACCATTTTAAAACCTTAGAAGTCTTACAAGAGAACTTGCCAAATTTTGTATTTGGTAGGAACTTACCAGATTATCAAGATATGCAATAAAACTATTTTTGTTAAGTGTCTCTTACTAGGTTTTGAAATGGAGCAACCGAATTCAGTTAGTGTAAAATAAATTTTAAGTTTTGATGTAGCACTTCAAGTAGACATGTACCAACGCGTTGTAGATGTACATATGAATATTTTTAGCCTGGTTGTTCCTTTTAAATTTAAAGATTTTTAAGACCTTTTTATGGATGTATTACAATATTGTTTGGACTTTTTAGAGCTATATATTTATTGTTTTAAGTTCATTTTATTATGCTATTTATTCTTCTATCAAAGCTTACACATAAAAATAACACAATTTTTTGAAAAAGGCCTATACATCTACTTATTGATTGAGATGAACCAAGTATAGATTTTAGAAACAAAATTAATCTGATTTTCTTACCTGTTCTTATTATATAAGCTGGAAGGGTAAAGAAAATAGTAACCACTGCAATACAAACTTTAAAAAAATTTTAGCCAGACTAACCGTATTTGGGTTTTTTCCAAATATACACAAATGTAGTTGATTTTGTACTTTGACCAGCGGTCGGTAACTCATGGGTCGCGGGCGGCATGTGGCCCGCGAACTCTCTCCTTATGGCCCGGGACTGACTTGTAAATGCCAATTTAATTCTTAAAAACATATGATTATGTAATCTGTGATGTCACAGAGTGTAAAGTTTTGTTGTGATGTACTAAAATTAAGCATTTTTAATATCGTTTATAATGTTTACTACATAAATTGATAACAAGATAACTTTTTCTAAATAATTTTTCTCACCTACACTTTGTTAACGATGTGGCCCGCCTGTATCTGAATTTTTAACGATATGGCCCTTACCTGTCAAAAGGTTGGCGACCTCCGATTTAGACTATTAAAAATCTATATTTGGCGCATCACTATCATTTTTGTAATACTTAAAACTTGTATATATAGACGTAATACTTTTATTATAAGTCTAGAGGTAGGGTTTTAATGTTAATGAGAGATCTTGTGATATATTATTTATTATATAAGAGTATATAAAAATGTTTTCACAAATTACATAAAATTAAAATGGCTTTTTAAAAGTTGTGGCATTTAAATAATCCATTTTACTATTAGATTCAAAATAAAATGTTTGTGTTATTTAAAAAAATAACAATCAGTCTTCTTTTTGCGAAATAATTAAAAACTAAACACTATGATATGGCACAAAAACAAATATCGAACAAACAATATGGTCGTCTTATTTCAATAACAAACATGGATTGTAAATTTTTCAATGGCAAAATAGAAAGAAAAAGGCTGTCATTCATTTATTTATTATCTTTTCAGGTTTAGGTTTAATTAATATTTTTAAAGAGTTTTTCTTGCTGATTCTTCTCGAGGCTCGCAATTTCCGAATCAGTGGTAGCTTTTATAATATTTGACGATTCAGAAGGCTTTGTAAAAATCTACTTCAATAAAACATTTTTTGTTTGTAGATTTAAGTACCACTAATCTAGAATAGCTAACCAGTTACATATTTGCTACTTTTCGCTTTAATTAACAAATAATGTTATTTGGCGAGTCAGTTATATTACTTTAGTCAACGTTTACGAAAATTATTTTTTAATGTTTTTAACGTAATTTTTACTATCAATTCTTTGGAAATAGTCAAAAGCATGTAGTATCACTTTGGTTGACAAATATGTAGAAGATATTAATTGCATGCACAAAACCGAACTATACTTATATTCAGAGCCCTTCCCTGTTTATAAAATAATTCATAGACACCTATACCCATTTCGGTAAAATTTACCTGAATACATTTACCAGGATTAATTGTAATTAACTTAAATTTATTGTAATTAACATTTTGACACCTTGATATTGTTTATAAGATAACCATACTGATTACAACAACTGCAATGCATATTCTTTGCAAATTTTAACACAAAAATTCTTAACAAATTACCACACAAAAAGCAAAAAATACCAACATAAACATACAAATAAATCCAAAACTTGTGCTAAAAAGTCATAATGGAATGTGAAAATAATTTATGGCATAGCACATGAAAAGCTAACACAGTAGATAGACTTCTACTGTATAAATATTGGTACTAAAAGATAAATGTTACATCTACATTGGTTTCCTGCATGGAGACTACATAAAGGAGTAATATCTCTGTACATTAAAAATATCCGTCGCATTACGTAAATCACAACAGCATCAAAGTAGATTTTAAAGGTCAAATCAGTGCTATTATACAAATCATATATTGCTTTCTGGAAGGTTATTGTCAATGCATCTACTATTAGCTAGCGCCTTTCTAGACAGTTTTTGAAGTACTATATAAGCTATAAGTTTGGACACATTCAACTTTTCTCTCATAAGAGATGTTCCTCCATAATATATTCTCCATAGTTTCCTGTTTGTGTATTGACATTAAATTCTTACGATACATTGTGTTACATGTGTTTGAGAACAAGCAATATATCAAAACCGCATGCCTTTATTCGCCACTTTTTTTTATCGCGCGTTTAAAAAGCGTTCCAATAGAACATGAACTTCCAAGTTTTTGTTCACACAACAGCGCTTTCATAACGCGACGCTTTTTTATCGAGCAATATTCCATTTTCAACGCTATATTTATGCATATACTCTGGTAGAAAAAGACTTACTAAAACCACAGATAACTAAAATAGTTACTACGTAACTAAATTTACGTATATACATACTAATTAACGTAACTAAAGCATTTATGTTCATACATGCATAGAAGAAAGCTAAAGTCAAAATCTTTTATTAATATATACTTTTTTTATAAGCTCTCATGAACTTCATATGTATAATATTATTATGAGTTTTTGATCATTTAATAATTTGGTGATAAAATTTACGACTTAAAAACTAATTTTATAAGGGTTCCTCGTGCCCTGCACCAAGAGAGCCCGCAACAATCTCAGTTGGGTATTTTTTTTGTTATTACCATTTTCAAAATAATTCAGATTTGGTTAGAGCATTTTATTCCCAAGCATTACCATCATTAAAATAATCATCTATATTATAATATACTATAGTAGGATTTTTGAATGAGTTTACGTTTTATAAAACATATACATACTCGTATATACCTTATATAAAAGCGAAAGGTCACCTATCACGAAATTTAGAAACAACTGGTTTTCATACATACCAGCTTCTGATCAGAAATGAATGTACACAGAGCAACAAAAGTGGCGGATGAATTTTACAATAAACTATGAAACCTATACTCTTAAAGTTACTGAAAGCTACTATATATTATTGAATTTTTAAAACGTAGGGAATTTATGCTAATGTGCCAAAATGCAAATCATACTAGTGCATTCGAAAGTAATAAACGTCACCTGCATGTCCGCCGCTGTATTCAAATGCTTGAAAATAGCATTTTTGCAACATTGCATTTAAGACTCTTGTCCACTTGATCTTGAACGCTATAAAATATATGCAGACATGGCATGATTATATTATGTTCTTTGTTCTTCCACATTATAATAATTTATAAATATAACTGACTGGCTGGCCCGTTGGCGCAGTGGACAGTGACCCTGCCTTCTGCTCCGGAGGTCGTAGGTTCGATTCCTACATCGAGTCTGGGTGTATTATCCATATGTATGTATTTATATAATTCTAAAAAAAAATGTGTATAACAGGCGGTTGTTTTCTATAACACAGACATTAAGTTGTCTACCTTAGGAACAGACGTATGTGTGTCATATAGTCCTGTATATTTTTATTTATTTATAACTGATGACATCATACACGCTTGAAACTCTGGCTTGCCTTGCTAAAATATTTTCCTAGAATAATGATCTAAAATGATATGGATGTATGTCCGTCACAAGAAGAGAAATGTGTTACCTACACATTTCTCTTCAGAAGAGTTATAGAAAAAGATTTTAATTATGGAAATAAAAACCTATAGCTTCGCCTTTTTTTTAACTTGAAACATACGCATTTTTTGTACTTATTTAACGATAATACTATGCCTTATATTTCTAACCTATATTAAGCATAAAGCCTGAGTCCGAAATAGGTGTGATAATAGACCAGTGGTATTGGGGTCACAGTAAGGTACATGATCCTATGGATTTCAACCCGAACTTTATTCTGTCCAAGTATTGCGACTTAAACACATTTCTATATTATAAGAGAAATATTATTCATTTAATCATCATATTTCTATCCCACTACTGAGTATATGCTTTTCCCCGTTAGTACTATCTTTTTCGATCACGGGATAATCTGTTCCAGGTTCGACTCGTGACATATACGATGTCATCAACCTATCTCGCTGATAATCATTTAGTCCAAGATAAAGGTAAACATTTTCAGCGACGCTATAATAATTTATAGCTCTACATAAATACTGGAAAGTGACTTTAAAAGAATAGCATGGCGCGAGCCAGATATTGGGATGCTGGTAGTATATTAGAGAAGTCATCTCCAGCTGCATATTTCGACTCCTAGATATTCACGAAAGAGAATAAGATTTTATTTTTAAATTGCAATTTGCAGGTCATGTAGACAACCGTTTCCTAGGACTTTTCTCTGAGTATAGTTCAGTTTCCACTGTAATAGCAATTTTCTACTATGTAGTCTATTTCATACTAATGTATAAAGCTGAATAGTTTGTTTGTTTGCTTTAACGCGATAATCTCAGAAACTACTGGTCCGATTTGAAAAATTCCTTCAGTGTTAGATAGCCCATTTAACGGGGAAGGCTATAGGCTATATATCATCACGCTACAATTTTTCTGCCAATTTTCCGCGGACGTACTCGCGGGCAACAACTAGTGCTTGATATTTTCAATTATCAAAAGATAGCATTAGTTAGCACCCTACAGGTTTTCACATCTTTATACCTGATGTAAATATGTTGTTTTTATTTTATTATCAATAATATATATATATATTATGGGTGAACCATTATAGCACTGGTTTATATTTGACATCCGATCTCCTCCATGTTTCACACGATTAATCTCACTGAGTGATATTAGTCGTGAGGTTGCAAAGAACGTGGGGGTTCCGATGATGGCGTCAGATGGCAATCGGTCATCCAAACTCGCCGCACAGCCACATCCTCTGCAATGTAAGTGGACTCTAGTGCTTGATCGGGAAAACGCTACGAAGAAGAAGAAGGTAAAACTTGTAGGCAAAACGTAGAATAATTTTTGTCGCAATAATGAAATTTGAAAGTGGTGAAATGGGGTTAACAGTATGTATGGAAGTCGAAGAAAATAAAGCGGACGAAGCTAGTTCATTATTAATCCGTATATTCAAAGGTAAATGCAAAAGTTCGAAACACTGTGAGGAAACCAAAATAGCCCCGTTACCGTATGCGACAAGCGAAGCGATTCCTAATTATGGTTGGCAGGTCGTTGACAGGTGACATCTGACAGCCCTTCGCGGCCATTTTTCTAAGAAATAAGGTAACTAATTGCTTTATTTATAAGATTTATGCAACGTAACATGTAAAAATAAATAATTAGGCGGCATCAAAAATGTTTAGAGCAGCAAAATGTGTCAACCACTAATCTACATATGTATAAGAAAAAATATTTATTTGCATATCAAAAATGCATAAGGATTTATTTCAATTGAACTTTCAGAAGACGTAGATTTTTGCCGAGCTAAGTTTCCATGTAAAACAACTAACAGTGGTCGTCCCTTGGAAAAGTAAGTATAGTTTAAAATACGTAACATTCTTGAATAACTAAAATAAGAAACAACAAAAAATTCTTGCAATTATTAAGACCTCAATTTGTATGTTGTTTAGTATACTTTTAATAAGCAATCATAAAACAGATAAACATGGATTTGAAGCAGTGGTCAGCAACGCGTGGCAACGGACACGCGGCGCACACGCTTTATGTCCCACGGCTGTTTTATAAATGCATCAATCGATCTTTTAAAAACAAATAATAGTTCGTTAATTACATTATGATTTTACAAATGTGGCCCACATACATCCAATTTGAAATGAAATAATTTAATCTTTATAAATACTACAACAACAAATAAATATATGACAATAAAATAGAAATTTAGCAACCACAAGCACAAGATACACATAAAACATTATGCTGATTTTCAGTTGTGACTTATTGTACCATCACAGTAATGGGTGAAAAAGATAATGTGTACAAATTAAAAATTTCTTACTAGTGTGACCTGCCGGCATCAAATTGTTTAACGATATGGCACTTGCCTTTCAAAAGGTTGCGGACCCCCAATTTAAGGCATAATTAATTGCACATTACAATCAATTCTAATATCCCAAAACTGTTTTCATCCGTCAACATAAAAAGAATTACTTTCGCCTACATCCGACGTGTGATGGGTTAGAACTCGTGTTTATTTGTGCTCGCATCCTTTTGGAAATGCTTTGAAATACTAGATGCGTTCCAATTCACCGATGCATTTATAACTTTGCACTTTACGCAACAGGTCGGTTAAGGCGCAGTTAATATCGTGTTTTTGAAGTTATGACTGTTTGATAAATATAAATGCCATTTCATGATTTATTCCACTCTAAAAGGAGATACGTCAGCTAAATGTTTATGTATGTTTTACAATTTATCTCGAATGAGAGCATACAATTTCTCAATCACGTGAGAAAAATTAAATTAAACTAGCGGACCTGGCAGACGTTATAACTACCCGAACGTTGGGTTACTAACTATTTACTACATTCTATTATCCTTTATTATAAAACCTTTCCCGTTCCCGTTCCCGTTACCGTCCCCGTTCATATGATGGTTAAGTATTCTTAAATTTCAAATTTTCCGCGCAATTTCTTTAAATTTTCTTTCACGAGAACTTTCTTCCGACAATAAGAAACACAACAAAATGAGAATTAGCTAAATTTGTCGTACCCTCTACGCGCGATGACCGTGATCAAGAGAAATTGGGATTAAATTTTATCTAAAAAGACTTAAGAAAAACGTGTTCCACTGCCAAAACTAATATTGAAATATGATAATTTTTTTCGTAGAATTTCTAAGAAAACAGTAGTTGAAATATATTTTACTTAAATTATTTTATAAGAGTTGCAAAAAAATGTGAATTCTGCCTGTCCTAACCTATGGTGCACAAACTTGGTCATTAACCGAAGAGCATAAGTTCACACTGAAGGCGTTATTTATTTTAGTTAACAACTAAAATAAATTTCAATCAAAATTATTAAAATGTAGAAAGTAGCATTGAAGTAAGTGATCCTAGAGATGACCGCAGAGGATAGTCTGATGCCATCCCCAGAACCCCCACAATCTTCTTCTTACGACTAATATTACTCAGTGATATTAATTGGGACCCACTGTTTTACGTGGTTTCTGAAACACGGAGGAGGTCGGATATTTGAAAACTAAAGGCTCACCTATTTATCTAGTGATCGACTCAAATGCCCGCCACTGATTAAGGTAGGAACTTCTTCACTAAGGCTCCTACCTGACCGAGACACCATGGCGACGTCGCCGGCTACGTCGCCATGGATATCTGCGGTTGCCAGATGAGTATATGAGTAGCCAGTAGTAATGGTTACGCTTCTAATTTAGCGACGTCGTCAAACCATCGCCAAGAGAGTTACCATACCTAAACTTTAATATGAATTGTTTGGATACGTAACCGACGACATCGCCACGGCGTCTCGGTAAGGTATACCTCCAAGACTAACTATTGAAGATCTAAACGTCTACCTATAACTCGTGTTTTTCTGTTTTCAGGTGATTTTAATGATGAACTTTGCTCGGAAACATTTACAAATTATTTCAAAGAAATGCAAGCTGCTTGTACTAATGAAAATTACAGACGCGTTGACAAATTTAATGAACAATATATGGGAATGCCTGGATCGTTTAGAAAACTTACCGTCGACTAGATGGAAGAGAAATTAGTCTTAAATTGGAAAATATTTTTGAGGGCTTGGGGGTAAAATAATTACTTTTAATTATTTTTCTCTACTTGTTATTTATTTTACTTAAATAGTTATTTATAAACAATGGAATAGTTATATTACGTGAATATAATGGGCTGGAAACATAAAATGAAATACTATTAAGGCTGTGATAATAATTTTGTAACTTTTTGTAAAGCCGGGGCCAAACATAGCTCAAAGTGTCTGTACATTTTTGTCCTGGAAGACATCAAAGTTCTACAAAACTTTGCGCAGCGACACAAAATCCCCGGCCATACTACACGATCATTGAAATGATCATTCATATGAAGCTGCCGGGCTCCGGCATCATGTAATAAATGTCTTCACTTTTTGTTCAGAATAAAGATAATTAATTATAAGCTGAAACACATATATGTAAATAAAGCGATTTTTTGTAATTTGTAAGTGACGGTTTGTTTTTACCCTTAGAATGAGTCTGATGGTACCCTTAAAGACCTTTGCGTGAAGGAAGGTTTCTAAAATATAAAAAATGGCCAAGAGCGTGTGAAGACACGCTTATATAGAAGGGTTCCATATTTAATACGCGATAAAGGCATTTGTTAAGTAACTTCAAAAGTTTTTGTCCGAATTCACTCAAAATAGTTTTCCTAATGAGTTTTCAACATGACTTATCAACATGGAAAATTTCAAGCCTCTACATTTAATAGTTTGGAAGGATTTCCAAACTATTAAATGTAGATTTTTAAACCTGATGATAACAGTAATGGTGATGTTTATTATGATGATGATGATTATGATGGTGATAATGATCTTTTTTCAGACTTTAGCCCCATCCGACTCCACGTGCGAAATTTCTGTCTGGGCGTGTTTACGTCTTATATTTTCTGTTCTATGTAACTCCTTGCTTGTCGGGAGCATTTCTAGCTGAATTCACGTTGAATTAAAAAAATATAGTAATTTAGCAACATCACGTCTTTGCTAATATTTTTTTACAGGCACTGTAACGGACACGTTGGTGTCTTTTCCGAGTTATATTGATGTGGATGAATAATAACACCAACTTGTCAATATTCTTCTCGTCGACTGTTTTACTAAGCACTTTTATTTACACGGATAATCACTACGTCAAGGGAACATGCCGTCAACAACAATTTGGCACAATCCTATCTACTAAATGGAGGCTGACACTAGTACGTACCCTACACGAGTATAATTTCGTGTTTACACGAGCGAGATAGCACTATCGCCGTCTCTTTCTAACAAGACGTGCTTATCTCGCTCGCTATGTTTCGTACTAGTGCCAGCCAGGCTCAGTCCATCCGACGGCGTCCACGATGGAAGACGCCTTCATTTATTATCTATCCCCAACAGACACTAAAATAATATGATTCTATTAAGCTTCTATAAGGATCCAATTAATTATTATTAGGTATCCAATATAGTGTTATTGTGGTTACAAGAAAACAATTAGAAGGAATTGATGTACGCATACCTTACTAATATTATAAACGCGAAAGCTTGTACACATGGATATGTGGATGTATGTATGTTTGACGCTCTTTCACGGACTAACTACAAAATTGAATTTAATACAACTTTACAATAATATTGTTTATACAATTTCATCTTTGTACACCCCGCAGTTTTCAAGATTTCGTATTAGGCGACCTTTTGCCTTTACATATATAGAAGATAAATGAAGGTGAATAAAAAAAAATGATAGTAGTCTCAAAACAGTCAAACTGGTGTGACTAGGTCTGAAATAGCCAAGGTAAATAACGTCATGACCTGTAGAATTATTGACGTAGACTGCAGAGGATATATCTTAATAACATTAAAATAAATAATATGCTGTTATTATTTATTGCTCTTATTATTATTTATGTGCAGGAATTATTTATTCCTTTTACAGTAAGTGTTAACGTACAATAACATTCGATGACATCAAGGTTACATGACTCACTTGGTATTATAAAGGTGGGCACTATGAGGTACGTATAGTTCGCTTGCTAAATATGAACTTTGCAATGGCGTTCTGCAATATAGCAATTTCGTGCGTCTCCCGGAAGGCATTGGTTCAACATTAGCGGACGGTGAAAACTTTACGTCATTTCATTTAATTTAATATTTCCTCTAGACCCTGGAGACCAGCTCAAAGCGTGTACAAATTATTCAGTACTGAGGACAAAAATAACGTACATAAGCATTCGCAGCAGATGAGATTCTTGAGTACTGATGGACCCGTGGGAGCAATTCGTAGCCTGAATTATCTGCGGTATACATTTTTATTTTTTAAGACCTTGGCAAGCCTCTTAAAATTTGGCTTTTAATGACTTTCTGCTGGATACTTTGTAGACAAATACATATATGGTTACTATAAATAATATTATAAACATTGTTCATATAACAAAGAACGCAAACAAAGTTACAAGTCTCAAATATTTCCCCTACAAGAACCATTTAATGAAACGAAAATGAAAAAGGCCCGATTAAGTATCGTACATTTTACAGTTACTTGGAAACGGCATTAAAACAATAATTTTAATTGTACATCTGGATTACCGAGGTCAAGTTTCGGTCGTTTACTTTGACAATTAAGGCTCACTTAAATTATGTTACTTTGACGGAAAACATATAATCAAGCGGTTTACCTTGTTTTAGGTCAGTACCGATGTCTATAGACAACTGGTCTCCGAATACATACGAAAGAACAAATACAGCGAACCTTTCAAAAATAAGCTATGCTCGTTTCTCGAATGCTACCAAATCACATCGTTGTAAAAACATCGGGAGAAATAGTGGCCGATAGCTGGGTCCATAGACATAAGGGTTTAGAAATTACTAGCACACACTGTGTCGCACAGTGCTGTATTTATGGACAACTAGGTGTAGGTGGAATTTAAAGTTGTGGCGCGATGTCCAATGAAGCTTACTAGAAGAAAAATAGGAAGGTTGTATATATACCACAATCGATAAATTTCGTTGGGAAAAAGTTGTTTTTATTCTCATTTCGTGGGAAGTTGAATCTATTTTTATAATAAATTATATTATTAAACATCTCGGACGAAGACTCCCAAGTGCCCACTTAAGATTCTGCGTAAAGCGGGCCTACGTCAGATTTTTATATAATGTCGCCAAATTATTCAGATTGCCGTACATAAGAGATGCTCTAGTTAAAGTGTCGCCAGACGAAAAGTTCACCACTTGTCTGAAAGGTCACAGGATTCTAGAAATTGGTTGCGGTGCTGGATTATTGTCAGAGGTAAATAATTAAATCAATTTTAAGATTTTTATTATAGTAATAAAAATTGTTTCTTTATTTGAAGAAAGGTGCCGAAAGACTTTCATATTACAACATTACAAGCAAACAAGTCAATTAAGCTGATGATAAAAAGCATACGTGTCATAGACTTCTTCCATTAAAAACAAAAATTAAAACCATCGATAATTGAACATTTTAAACCTATGGATTTATATGAATGAATTCAAATTAGATTATTTTCCAGGGCTTAGCTAGATTGGGCGCCGAGGTGACTGGAATCGATGCGAATAAAGATCTGATTGAAATGGCTCAATACAATATATCTAGAAATGAACATTCCATAGACAATTCACCTACATATCACTGCACCACAATCGAGGTCGGTTATAACGGTACTTTTGTTTTATCAATATTTATTTAACGAACATTAAATGATTCTTTTTTTTCAACACTTATTTAAATGACTTGTCAATGTTTTAGATTCTTTACTACTACCCAAACAATTGTCTGTGTGATTGTTCGTGGCTATATTTAGATGGCTTATTCAAATTCAATACTTTGTTAGGCTATACAGGATGTAAAAGACATCGTACCGGATACCCATCCCATGGGTGAAATTTGCAATGTACATTGAAATGTAAAATTTTTTTCCACATTAACTGCAACACTAGAGGGCTCGCATATGCGTTGCCGGCCTTTGAGAAATGAGTGTGCTCTTTTCTTGAAGGTCCCTATGTCGTTCCCTATGTATTTCACAGAGCAATTGTGCAAGGAAAAAGTTTCTAGAAAAGCGCACAGTTGTGGACTTTGGGACGTCAAGGTGATGAGAGTGGGATTTCAAATTTTAACGAGATGTCCTGTGGTACATATAATTTCACCATCACCACTTTAAATCACTTCGAAGGCCAGCAATCATGTCATTGCCTTAGGAATATATTTCCTGACTAACATGAAGAATACTTTCGAATTTAACAATCATTATGTCATGAACTCACGAGATCTCTGACTCCTGCATCACTCACCTCACTCCTTCACTCACTTCCTCATTCACTCTCTCCAGCATCACGTGATTCAGATGATCAGATGGTGACTGTGTTTTATAACCTATACGGATTAGGAACAAAATACGGCAACGAATCTACGAACTATTTAACACATTATAAAATTTTGTAGTTAATAGCTCATATAAGCGAGAGAGTGGCTGGCATTTGATAGGATCGCAAGGTTAAGTAGCTCTTACCGCGGCCGGGTGATAGATGGGTGACCCATTTCAATACTGGTTTTCAAATACCTGTTTCATTCGTGTTTCGAAAAGCGCGTTGAACAGTGAGTCTGGGTACGAAATCGGGATATTCACATTCACCCATCCATCACCAGGCCGCGGTCAAGAACTGCTTAACCTAGCTATCGACGCAAATGCCGGCGACTGATTAAACTGCGACCTCCTGCTTATCATTGTATAACCGTGATTAATTGTAAATAAGAATTTCCCATATGCCAGACGTCCGGTGTGCCCATTTGCCAGTTTCCCATAAGCCAGAAGTCCGGTGTGCCCATTTGCCAGTTTCCCATATGCCAGACGTCCGGTGTGCCGATTTGCCAGTTTCCCTTATGCCAGACGTTCGGTGAGCCCATTTGCCAGTTTCCCCTATGCCAGATGTCCGGTGTGCCATTTGCCAGTTTCCCATATGCCAGACGTCACTTGTTTAGTACATACAACTATTATTTCAGAACGCAGATATAGCTGTGGCGTCTATGACCATAAACTATGCAAGAGAAGCAGTTATCGACTTCACGAAGCCCTTCATGAATTTGGGGATAGGAATCCTATTCAAGGTATCAAATATTTTTGCCAACGTATTCAAATTCAAATGTCCTTATTCCGAATTTGGGTTTTTAAAGCGGATCTTAAAGCTATAAGAGGTTATGCAGGAAATAGTAAACTACTTTGCTTAAATCCGCGAAAGAATATGAGGGAAAATCGGTGCAATGCTGCAACCCGAAAGCTACATCACCGAATTCGTCACGAAAGTACAGCACTGCACTGACGTTCCGATGTGCTTCAACGCACGTTTCACTTCGACACCGAAGCATCATCAGGAGATAGACTCTACAAAGGTTATTCGTAAAGTGATTAGTAAAAAAGAATTTAAGTTAAGAATACTTTGAGTTGTGTTTTATATTCTAAATACTCATAAATGTATGCTTTTTTTATTCTGAACACTGAGAGAGGAAGCAAAAAACATAGGAATGGACTGGAATCTGATAGATATCAGTCTATTGAACTTTAAAATGAACTGTTTTTAAATAATAACGCATGTACAAAATTTTACCGAGTCGCTCCAGAATTGTACTTTTTAGGGTTCCGTAGTTTATAATGTATTAGGAACCCTTCTATATAAGTGTGTCTTGACACGCTTTTGGCCATTTTTATTTATAGTTATGTGAAAATGTAATAAACTAATTTTTTGCTAGGACTATTTTTAAAAAAGTGGCTTACGAGTTTCTTGACGATTCTTTCTAGTGGCTCAAGTTTTCCAAATCGCTGGTAACTTTTAAAATATTCGACGGCCCAAAAGAGCTTGTAAAAGTTTATTTGAATACAACAACTTCTGATTTGATTTGGGCGTTTTAAAATTACTAGAGAACGCCGGGTGGTCGAGATTCTCCCATAAACCCTTTTTGCGTACAGCGACACATATTGTTCCATTCTTAAAAGGAAAAAAAATGACAATTAATATAACATACGGTTGTTACGATTACGCTGTTACATCATTCAATAAATGTGTGTGTAAATCGCTCCGCTTTTGTGTGCGTGTGACTTTATTTTAATAAGTAAATATATTAATATCGTATATCATAAAAAAAAATTAGCATTCACAAACCTTCCTCTATGTGAATTTCAGTTGTGCCAAACTTTATACTCCTCCATCCGCGCACTTTTCGGTAAATGGTACCCTTGTCTGAACAAAAGCTTAATGTCTAGAATGGTCTCTTGTATCGCAGCTGGCTATATCAGCGGTGAAAGGTTGGACCGGCACGCTGTGTTGTGACGTTTATCGCAACGTTGTGCGTTACGATCAAGGGACCAAATCTTAAGACATTTGATTAAAAATCCTTTTTGATTTCTCGTTAGATAGGAAGATACATAGTTCTTTGAGATAAGTGATTTTATTGATATTTCAAATCAGTACAGTGATGTGGTATATGAAATAATTTAGACGTTGTCTGCGAAATATATACAATTAAACGTGCGAGAGCGCTTATACATCACTAAGTAGGCACTATCGAAACATTATCATCCCGATGTTATTTTCTACAATTTAATTTTTTAATAATTTAGGTCTATAATCCAGCCGACTTCGACGTCACGCAGGTTATATGTAAAAATAACCTCGACTTAGAAAAAAGTTCCGGAAGCGGGAAGAACCTTAGCGGCCCTTCACGAGGGGTCAACGCACGTTTTTGCTAAGCGATATGGGCCCTACTATAACTATAAACTACCTACTTGCTAAATGTCATATTTGTACGTCAAACGGCATTCAAGATTTCGTGTTAAGGAAACTTTCGCTTTTATATATACAGATTACTAATTATTAATAAGAAATAACTTAGCTCATTTTATTGCTATATCAAATGGTACCGCAACATCTTTGTTTCATTTATACATCTTTTACACACTAATAAATTACAGCCAACGTTGGTACTTTCGGAAATAAAAACGCCTCATTATTGTATTGGCATTGTACAGAATTGATAAGAGAATAACCTTGAAACAGTCAAGGAAACACTCGATTTATGCGCAATGCGCGTTGATAATGTTAAGGATCTTTTGAATATGTATCCACATGTTATGATCTGTTCGCAAAGTTTCAATGTTGTTATTGTAATGTGATTTGAATAAGTAGGTACGTTACATGCTTGCCATCAGATTAGTTGATAATAATTTATGAATAAATGCAATCGTTATTATTAAGTTCGCTACTCAGTAAGAATCACTGTTATCAGTAAATATTTAGAGAAGCCAGAACCTCAGTTATAGAACCAAACCCTATGGTTCTATACTGACTTACTGCGATGGCGCATAGACCCAAGCTGGATCTTGGCCTCGGAGACCAAGTGACGTCACTTCTTGCGGTCCTGTGACGTTTCTGTTTATGGTTCTATAACCTAATTATTTTATGGTAGGTTTTGGTTACGGGAAACATCATTTTCTCGCTACTTAAGTGTTGAATTTTATTGGTACTGAAAATGTTATAAAATATTTCAGTAAGTACCGGAACTGAACAGAAATTTTTCATAGGCCATTTTTGTTATTATAATTAGCTGTTTGGACAGACCTGGTTATCTCAATCGTTATTTTTTATATTGAAATAATAAATGAACTATGTTTTCAGTACTATTATCGACAACAAATATGTTAGCTTGTAAAAGTCTACTTATATAAAATATAATTTGATTTTGAATTAATTATATCTTCGTCATTGCACATCTGTCATTCGAGTATCGTATCATGCTCCACGTACAGTCGACCAAGAAATTGGTTTGCCACCCTAAGGTGGCAAATCAATCTCGTTTGCACGTCAATTATTAAAAAGGCTTATTTTTGCTTGAATGAATTCCTCAAAAATTTGTTCTTTATGTTTTTTACCTGTTTTTAACAAGTTGAAGCCAGGCGAGCTTGGTGAGTTCTAGGAACGCAAATATCGATGGCAGTGTTCAAATGTCGTAGACGTCGAGGAAACTTAGTACAGTATTACGTTCCGTCAATTTTAATTAGACCCCTGTCTGTCTTACTAGATAAAGTTGCTATTCACAAGACGGGTAAATAGGCTTCCTTCAACTTATACTGTAGTAGTACTACTATTGTGAAAATACCTCCAACCTCTCTCCCAATGCAGCAGAAATAATATACTGATGGCTTTGAATTAATGTTACAATTGCATATTTATTAATCTTTGAATCCTGATTGGCGTACAGTGAATCAATCACGTTTATTTCTAAAAATAACGGTTAGCAAAATTTTCTTTAACTGGAAGCAGTCATCCAGAATGCTAAAGCACTTTCTTGGTAGACCATACGCAGAATGATAACCACTCAAATGCCACCCATGGCTTAGGTCGTATCACTTCAGTTTGTTCGTATCTCTATATCATATACTTTTTTTTTTATTTTACAAGGGGGCAGACGAGCAGGCAGCAGGCGCCGAAGTGCCTACCGGCGCCCATGGACATCTGCACGACCAGAAGGCCAGCAGTAGTATTACGTAGAATAGTTATTTTTTCGTCGAAAACAATACTACCTACGGAACAGTTACAAAAAGAATTCAGATAACCCTTAACCGACTTTATTATTAGAAAACCTCGAATTCAGCTATGCGGTATTTGAATCCGGTGGACTGTTTTTGATGCTTGTTTTACAATTTAGACACGAAATTTTCCGATTGAAATGAAAAATTATACGTAGAAATATAAATTTATTTTAGTTTTATGCTTAATTTATAAAAGAGTCATATCAAAACCGATAAATCTTTGCAAAGTATGTGTAACCAGAGGTTAGTTGGCAGTCCACTAGATTATAAGTGGTTACCGATGGCCATGAACAATTAAACTTTCAGAAATCTCGATGATGTCTTTCTTAAAGGCCTCCCATAGTCTGGTACGAAATAGTATCTCTTTGGAATACCGGAACAGTCTACCGTCAGGCAGACTATACTAGCGCTGTTGGCGCAGTGGGCAGTGATCCTGCCTTCCGCTCCGAGGGTCGTGGGTTCGATTTAAGCCTCAAATCTAGGCGTGTTATCTATATGTATGTGTTTATTATATTTGTCCAAAAAAAAAATTTCTTCCCCTTAGTGTTATTCCGATCTTGTACCAGGGTCCACTTAAACAACAGAGGATGTAGTTGTGGGGCGAGATGTCCGACTGCAGTCTGACATCATCTGCGGAACCCCCACAATCTTTACAATCTCATGTGTCACATTAAAGTGCCATCCAAAACACTGAGGAGGTCGGATATTTAAAAAACAGTGATCGAGTGGGTCACCCATCTATCAGCCGGCCGCGGTAAAATCTACTTAACCTAGCGATCGACTCAAATGCCGGCCACTGAATAACTTACGAACTGATATTAGAAACAGGAATGTAATTTAAGAAAAAAAAAGCAAAATATTTACAAAACACTCGTACATCAACTACGAAAACACTTGTTCAGTACCATATAATTATTTTAAATGTCAGCATACGAAATAACATTACGTGTAGCAATGTTGATGTGAGTGCGTTATCTAAAAATATAGCACTTAAACGTCCCGTAAATCAAGAGGCTTTACGTTTAGCGATGGACAATGAATCAAGTTAATTGTTCACGTCATTTTGGCCAAATATCAAGAATTTGACAAAATTTATTTGCAATTTGCACCTTGCGCGCGTATTAGTTCACCTACGCGGTCACCTGTTTGCTACATTTAAAAAAATAATGGTTTTTCTGACTCTGCTGTACATATTGTATCACGAGGAATAGTTTGGAATAATGACATCAGCTGAATTTCACCACTGGACATTGCGTCAGAACTTGGAGTAACACCCACAGTCAATTGATGACCAAAAATCCATAACTGTGTGATTTGCGAGAAATTTTCCTGCCTCACACATCACTTTGCAATCAGTTGCCAGTTCCAGTAATTGAAATGAAATGAAACGCTTATTTTTGATTCTTATATTATACATAAAATAATAAGATTAAGTAATAAATAATAAAGAAATAACATTTACTTATTTATATAATTTTAGTGCGCGCAGTGTGATACCCCAAAAAAAGTGTAACCCCTCAGCCTTTACAGGAGTGGGTATATTTTCCCATTCCTACCGTTGATTTTCAGACGTCGCATCACGTATTTCTAAATCTATATGTTAGAGACATTAGGCAGGGTAGCGGACACTTGTAGTCTAAGCGGTCTCGCGAGTATCAACAACTATATATATGCTTGTTTGATCTATTGTTCCACCCCAAACGTTGGATCCAATGTGTTAGAAACATTAGGCAGGACAAGGGACATTTGTGGTTAAGGCGGTGTCGCAAGTATCAAGAACTGCTTAATATGCATGTTTGTTCCAAGATTTTGGGTTTATTTCATAGTACCATTACTGTTTTACGAGAAATCTCGTCATACTCTCAAGCGGCGAGTCCTTAGAAAGGAGTGATCGCTTACATTCGATATTGACAGGATCTGACAGCCGCCTCCTACATATATATCGCTATCACTCAATAACTCAGAGCGGGCGCATTAAAGTAACGAGTAAATAAATGTTCGGGAGATCAGAGGCGCTCGACGGACGGACACCGGCGATGACGGGCTAATGCGTTGACGCCACCAGTGTGAACGGACCCCGTGTTTACCTTTGATACAGTGTAGCTACAATCATATGGAAATCTTTACATTCACATAAAATTTACTTTACGTGTATTACTAATGAATTTTGTTATTTTTATTTATTTGTGCTTTCTTGGATACATTTCATGGGAAGGACGATCGAATTCCGTATTTTTTTCATGCCACATATGTCAAGTAAGTAGGAGAGAATTGTGCCATCTGCGAGCTATTCTGGCGTGCGCTGCAAAAACCGTTAGACTTACACGTATATAGTGTATGAAGGAAATGTTTTTCTTAAATAGTTCTACAAAAAAAAAGCCAGCAACAGCATATATCTATCATTCATGTTGAAACCATTAACGACAAAGTAGTGAACCACAATGGAACGGGAAAGGGAAAGGAAACAATGTATACACAAGTGAATGTATTGGTACAGTGCACACTTTTCTCCAAGATGTCTGTGGCTTGCAGTTGTTCTTAGGTATTGTCATACATATAAAAGGAAATATGTATATCTTATTGATTATTTACTAGGCTACATACATTTTGGCACCTAAAATCAGCCACAATGCTAAACGCTGCATACGCAGCAGACAATACAAATTGAAATAGACTAAACATTCTAAATTAACATGATAAATGACGGCCAATCCTTAGCGAGTACTGCGGCGCTGTGTATTTGCATAAATTGTACTATTATACGACCACTGTAATAAGCACCGATACCAAAATTCGTGTTTACTAGATGCTGTCTCTAGGTACATCCACACGGACATCTCAACAATGTAAAGTACGGATTTACATTTCGAAGTACTGCTATATAAATCAACAGGGCGCTAGGTAGCGATGGAATCGCAAAATTGTCTGTACTATATTTTCTGTACATATTGGCACTCTGTATCTATATCATGTGTTTGTCCAACCAGAGGGCCTAGCACGAATATTCTCGATAGTTTTACTTACTTTTACGTTCGAAATTAAAAGTCAAGTGAAGATTTGTGCTTCCATTTTACACGACTTTATGGTCGTAACATTGAGTATTTGATACGTGCAAGTTGTTTTAAGCGGCAGCATTAGTTTCATTTGACGTTAGGTTACGAATCTAAAAGTAAGTAAAACTATCGATAATGTTCCTGCTGGGCCCTTTGATCCACTCAGCGCTCGAAATCCCTGTCCATGAAGCCGTACATGCAGCAGAAGATCGACGCAAATGGCGTAACATGATCCGCATATAAAAGGTCATGTGAGGTCACGACCTTAGCATTGAGGAAAACGACGCAAGGAAGAGGAGGATCTGTATCATATTACCGTAAAATAAAGACTATCAATTATGATATTTATTCCTTTATTTATTTATCAGTCCATTTATTCACAAAAGGGCTGACCTGAGAGGAGGAGATCTATGAGGTGATTATGTTCATTCAAGCCTTGCCTAGAAAAGTCTTTATGCCTAGCTGAAAGAGACAAATCATATACAAAAAAGCTTTGGCATATATAAAGAGTCTTCAAACGTAACGAAAATATATCTGATTTTCTTAGATGTAGATTTTTCTAAAAAGATAAAGGAATAGTACAGATAAAACCCATAGACAAAGAAAACATTTTTTATCCATATGTTACTAAGCATCTTTTATACATACCTATTTTGTTTTACATGGGGCAAACGAGCAGATAGCAGGCACCCTACCTACCACCTACCGTCGCACATGGACATCTGCACCACCAGAAGGCTAGCAGACGCGTTGCCGGCCTTTAATGACGACTTTAGGCTATCGGGAAGTCTCACAAACCGGACGAAACGGGACAACAATACCATCACTTGACGTGGCATCATTATGTGAGAAAGAGGTACTGCTACCCGGGCGCGCCAGCTCAATTTGGCTGCAGACCAAAAAGGCTGCAAGCCTGGCGCTGGGTAACCAGCTGGAACACTTTGGAAGCTACCGGATAAACCGCTTTTGAATCGAGAACCATACGGACATTTCTTCTTCTTTTCGAGTCGGCAGCAAATCAAATGGTCCCGACGCAAAACTCGGTCATTCGGATAGCGTCACCCGCAGTCTGCATTAATGCTTTTCTTTGCAACGTTGTCTCGTTTCTTTCGGCTTGTGTGAGTACCCGGTGGCCTAAACCCCTCTTTAAACGCCAGCAATACATCTGCGAACATCATGGTCATGCTGATATTCACGGTTAGTAGTCACTTAGGTGAATCGCCTACCCGCTTGTCCTATATAAAAAAGACCTGGATATTTAATTTACCCTATTAATACCTAACACCAAGACAGCCAATAAACGGGGAAATCAAATTGCTGGCGTGCAAACACAGGACGAAATTTTCTATTACACTTAAAGAATTCTTATCGGAAAACGTTTGTGTTGCAACAAAGGCACCATTTGCGGCGAGTAGGGGAAAGCGACAATTTACTGGATTTTTGCCAATTCTGTTTGGACAGATACTCTACATTTCCTCCCTGAGATTGTTTTAAACGCCTTTCAATAGTTCCAAAACCAGAAGGCCTCGTGTTGGTTCCCTCATAAGTAACCAGCACGTCATAATAGGCAACACCTCCGTCCTCGACCCATCTTCGAAGCGTTCTCTCAGTGTAGCCCCACACTGACGGTGCTATTATTTCGGTGTTACTAACCGTTCCTATATTGATTCGCCTCGTCTGCGGTACCACATTATACCAGTCGCCTGGTCCTCCCAATATATACGCAATTAAGTGTCCACGCTGATCATCATTGTTATTTGGGGTATTGCGATTCATACCCATAGCTTCACAATTCCGTCTTGCATTCGAAGCAATGTCGCATTGTTGGCGACTGTTTTATGCCCGCAAATGAGATCGAGCTATTCTTGCACGTATTCTATAGGGAAGCATGACCCCATTACCTAAATCTCGATATGTGTACTCTAAAATAGGGCTCTGAGGGTTCACGTATGACCGCACCGTGGTTAATCTACGATCGTTATCAATATCTTTGTCATAATCAGACACGCGTTTTCGAGGAGGTCTGTTTTGTCGTTTAACCCTGGTAGTATGCTTGGGTCGTTCGTTCGGACAGTTGTAATTTACCGCAGACCTAGCGCAAGGAACATCATGCACGTATTGATTATAGCACCAGTAGTATGACCTACCTTCGTGAGGGTAACATTTTCCATAACACCAATCGCCGTCTTTCGTTCTCGCATCTTCTTCGTAAAACCAGGTCGTGTCACACTTGTCCCAATCATCGTGTAGTGTATGACACCAATAATAATCGTAGCCACGCTTTTCACAATCGTCCTTACATCTTCCCTTTTTTAGAGTGTATTGGTACCATCGAGTGGTGTCTGTGGTGTCGGGATTGCAGTAGTCCCACGTGTAATCGTTTTTAACATAACACCACGAATATTTATAGCCAAAGAAACCACATTTGCTCAAACAACGTGGGATTTTCGATTTAGAGAAAGAGGTATAATAGGTTGGCGCTTTTTCATATCCTTTTATGCAATTTTCTAATTCTTTGTGTCCGACATAACAAATTTCATAACAATCTGTTAAACACGGTCTCCCGCTAGTACCGTAAGACACTGTGGTATACGCGAGATTATCAGCATCGCCAACATGAAAGTATTGTAGTAAAAATAATAAAAGAAATGTGAGGTACCACATGTCAAGATATGCAGTATTATCCTCCGAAAATTTTAACCGAAGTGAAGTTTTATCAAGAATAAATTACTGGGATTTACACAGTGCTTTTATATAGAGACTGGGTCGGTAGTGCATAATAACACTGGCCTTTTAGATAACTTCCAAAGTATATTTTAAAGATTAAATAATCAACGATACGTTTACAAGCTGTCGCTCGTTTCTACGTCCGTGTGGAATTTTATAATTTTTTGGATAGTAGTAAATTTAATCGGTTTTTTATTGTGAGGTTTTTAACCCTTCATTCAAATATACCTAATTTAAATTAACCTACTTTATTCCTTAAAACATCTGCTATCTGCCAGGAATAGTTTATATACGTAGAACTATATACCTATACATACATAGGACTATACGACACACGGACGGTTGTTCCTAAGGTAAACAAATTATTGCCTGTGTTATAGGTAACATACGCCTCTTATACACAACAGTATATCATATAGGTATAGATAATATACCCAGATTCGCGGCGGGAATAGAACCCACCAGCCACGGAGCGAAAGGCAGGGCTACTGCCAACTGCGCCAACGGGCTAGCTACCAGTTTGTAGTTATAATATAGACATGTTCTTTTTGGGTCTGATACCCTAATAACTAATAGTGGTGTAACGACTAGCACCTACCTAATCCCGTTTTAGATTTTAGTACATTCATCATTATTGTCCTACTTTTCAATATAACCGTTTATATTTTAAAAAAGGGTTTTTACATATTTTCCCTCTATCGCAGGTATCGACACACTCGAAAGAGGGTTTTAAATCCATGTTATCTATGTTAGATTTAATAAAATAAGTTTCAAGAAATATATTATTTTGAGGACACCAAGCTTTCTAGAGACTAATTTAGCCTTCTCTTCCAAGTGACCGCAGAACTGAACGTCACTCGATAGGTCGACTCCCAGTATCCCGATGCTGGCTGATACATCCAGAGAAGTGTTCTGGAATCGAGGAGACACAGGGACAGAGACAAAGGGGGACTTTTTAGCGGTGAAAAGCGCAAGCTTGTCTTAGAAGGTATTTACAAAAAAAAATATTTGTGTATAACAGGCGGCTGTTACCTTTAACACAGGCATTAAGTTGTCTACCTTAGGATTAATAACTAGCGGACCCGGCAGACGTTGTCTTGCCCGAATTTCAGCTCATCTGCAATTAGCCAATTAATCTCTTTTGTAATGAACTAACGTCTTGGTAGAGGCACCGGCGGGCACGTGCCCCAAGATTATGGGGAGCAAGCTTCGGTTGAATTGCCGACTGTCGTGGCCGCATAACACGAACATCGAGTTCTCGCAGATCGCTTCCTCGTAATGATTTATTTCACAGGCGTGTTTCGACAGCCATCTCAGAACGGCATTCTGGGGCAAAAACTCATTAGCGCCTAGTAATTTCAGTAGGTATTCCAAATTATCGCTATATTGGGCGAGGAGACGAATGGGACTTTTGATGTCGGTCATGTAAGCGACGGGAGCCAAAGCGAAGCCGGCTCTCAAAACTTTATTGTATTGCGTTTTCGTGGACAACATGGCGAACAAGACAGTTGTGCCCATCGAGTGGCCGATGTAGTTTATTTTCACGTCCCACCCTTTCGTTTCCATGATGTAGTCTATGACGCCGGGCAAGTCGTGCTGCGCGACCTCGTGGAATGTGAAGTTCCAGAACGCGAACGTATCCGAATTTAAGGACACGTGTGCTCTAGAGTAAGTATTGCCGCGCACGTTAGCCAGCCAGACGTCGTAGCCAGCTTCCGATAAAATGTACGCGAGACCTTTTTCCGGACCAGGTATGACCCAGTCGGCGGAACTACCCAGAAGTCCGTGATGAAGCAGGACCGTTTTCCTAGAGCTAACGCGATTTGTGGCGTTTCGAGAATAAGGTATCCTGTGTACTGTAAGTATGTACCCGTCCTCTGTGACGATTGTATGCGACTCGGAAACGTACCCGTGTAGCGCTATCAGCTGCGGTGTGGTCATACGAATGCTTGGGTCGTTGTCGTCGCAGGTGAACTCAATTTTCTCGGATGCGATAGCGTCAAAGACCGTCTCGTCCTTCACTTGAGCCTCCGTCACGTAGTCCTTGAATTTCCTTTTGATGCGCACCTGGTTTTGATCCGGAGTCGCGTCGGTTTGATTATTGAATCCCAAGTACGAGGTAATCCTATTCCTCACATTATTGAAATAGAATTGTTTGAGACTGCGACCCTTGGATCGGACGTAGTTGGTGATATCGGAGGTCTTGTTTGTGAGCGCCTCGACGATGTTTTGCGGAAACCATCCCGTGTGCCGGCTCTCGGCGCATTGTGTTAGAACAATTAACGTAAACACGATTATTGAGAGCTTCATGTCAACACCGACTGAGGACCGCCCGCCGACCGACGCCCGCGCGACTGAACTTATTGTTCCACTTATACGCAATTCATCCCAGTGCGTCGGGCGTCGGGTCAAACGGATCCGAACAATGTACAAACTGAATGAATCACACAGAGATAATTCCTTTAATAACGTAACAAGTCTTTAATTGATAGATGTTAGGGCAGTAAATCTATTCTATTTTAACATATTGAGAGATTGCTATTTTATATTTGCAGGTAGTGCAGGGTTTCGTTTTCCCATAAAAATATTCAAGTTGTTCCACGCACGATTAAACGGTGATTACCTACTCGAGGTAAGCCTCTTCGTTTAATCTACGTTTTGAGATCTCTCATCTTTTAAATTTATATTTCAGAAAATAATAATTTGATAAAATTAAGCGTTAGTTTGCAGAAAAACCATAACAAGCAGAAAAGTACATATTTTTTTCACTTTATGAATAACTTTTGTATATTCGGTTTTGGCATAACTTACGTTGAAGGATGAACAGAACTTAAATTCAGTGTTGTGTTTTGGCATATTTCTGATCTTAAGCATAAGCTATCCGCATATCTTAGATAGCCCAATTAGCTTAACTTTACGTATTGAAATCCGTAAGCTACACGGTTCCAACCGCGACGAGCTGACGACGCTGGCCTATTGTCCAATACAGCTAAATTATGAATAGAGATATCTTCAGACAACGTTGTGTATATGTATAATGCATATATCAGAAGTGTAACTTATTCATGAATTGAAGATTCAGATGCTATTGTTGGGAGCGGAACCGGCAATGAGCAAATCTAAGAAATAATCACAGTAATAAAAAAGATAGATGAAAAGACTCAGTGGATCAGCGCAGTTGATAAAGCTTTAAATCTGTTTGACCCAATGAAGAAAGCAGTGCCCAGCAGTTGCGTGCTAACAGAGTTTTATTAATCCTACTACAAGATATGTTATATTTATATATATATTTTTTTCAAACATCAATTTGCACCACAGGCTAATGCCCGTGCCATTTGATAGTGCTATGTTCTAATTAATTGAGATCCGAAACACGGAGGAGGTCGGATATCAAATATAAACCAGTGCTAGAATAGGTCACCCATCTATCACCCGGTCGCGCCCAGAGCAACTTAACTTAGCGATCGACTCAAATGCCGACCACTGATTAGGCCACGACCTCCTCAGTGTATTACATTTAATTACTTATTTCAATTTATGCCATTTTAATAAATTACTGTAAACTTTATCTAGCTCGCTTCCATAGTTTTATTTAAAATAAGGAACAATTTGTACACTAAAATGCTTTTATTACTTAAAGTAGAACATAAACAATATTATAATATGTATTTAAATTAAATTCCTCGTATTTCATTGATCACTCCAGTTCCATGACTGGAGTGATGGATGTGGGGAAGGCAAAGCTGAAGTGGGAATGGGCTGGGCACGTGGCAAGGATGGACCCGCAAAGGTAGGCCAATGTCGCGACAGTATGGGCTCCCACCAGTGGCCGCCGACGACCAGGTAGACCGAGGAAGAGATGGCGAGACGACTTTGGACGCCTTTGCGGGAAAGAAGTGGATCCTGGTGGGTCAGGAAAGGAAGGTGTGGTTAGAAAAGGGGGAGGCCTTTGCTCAGCAATGGGACAGTATAGGCTAATTAAAAAAAAAAATTCATTGATCATCCCTCAAACCCATCTCCTCTTTGAACACCTCCATTTGGCGGGAAATTTCTTAAGCGATAGCTAAAACACACCGATTAATAAAATGTCACCTGGTGTGGACAACCTTAATTATTTCAATTTATGCTATTTTAAACTCTTGACAATATATAACATATTAAATTTGATTCTGACTTTGACAATATATAACATATTAAATTTGATTCTGACTTTTGACAATATATAACATATTAAATTAAATTACAAATTTCGGTATATTTTAAACGTTTGATATTGTGCGTGTCTGCCAGGCATACTTAATTTTACTTGAAAACATTTTTCTCCAAAGTAAATTCCCAGGCAATTGGAAATACGCGTGAATATAAATCGCACTTGCGGCCGCTAATAAGAAAACGCAGCGGCTACTATGTAATTTTTAAAAACAAATGAGTATTGTAAATCTTAAAAAACTTCACAGCGTCGCAACCGTACTTGGACAATAATAGTCACCGAAGATGGAATGAGCTCGCAGCGAGATCGCGGCCTGTACATGCTAATGTTCTTCATTAAATGCCCGAGGAAACATCAATTTGTACGTTTAACATTACTGCTATAAAAAGACACTAAAAATATAAGATGCCTTCGTACACTTACCTGGATGGCCTTAAACTTCGCGATTTTAATTAGCTACCTGGGAATATTAACTTTATCTCTCTAGATGATAAAGGTTTGCTATGAAAATCATATGTCATATTACAAACGAGTTGGAAATATTACACACGATTATCTTTGATTTAACACAAAATTTCTTAGTATTATTATAAATGAGGTAAAAAATTTAATTTTATCCCTTTAAGATAAAGCTTTAATCTGAACTAAAATTACAAAATGCAGATGTGAGATGTTTTCTTAAACTTACGCGTCTTCGCGAACGTTATAACTCTTTGTTTTTTTGCTCTTTTAAAATTAGGACTGGTAGTGTATATCAATTGAAATTACAGTTCATTAAGTCATTTTAAAATATGATAAGAAATTCGATTTAATAGCTACATGTAGGACGGTTCTTTGCTTCTAATCTAGAACTCACAACAAACTCTGTTACGTTATTAGATAAGTTGTAGTTAATAAAGGTATAGGACCTAATTATCCACGTTTTGCTACACGAGAATGAAATCCGAAACGCATGGAAAAATCGAAGACAGACCAATAACCAAGAATGAAACAATTAAGGTTAAATGAGATAAGATAAGAAGTTATTAATGTAATATTTATAAAGCTAATTTCAAAGTCAAGAATACATTGGTATTTTTATTAATTTATACACGAGTGACTCGACAAGACGAGCAGATTATTTGCCTAATTAGTAACAGGGGCTTTTATTTTTTATTTTATACCTTATAGACGTGGACGATTACGACGTTATAATACTTGATTTATGCAAATGTTTTCTATAACAGCGCTGATCGATGTCCGATGTAATTAATGGTCAGTGTATTGAAAAGTTTTCAAACTTGTTTTCGGTTAATATTACACGCATAGTTCTATAACTTATCTGAGTTACACGCGTTATTTTTTTTTAATCTACATTTTTGAAATTATTTATGGAATTAATTTTTACTTTTTTTTTTTTGTTATTGCACTCTACTGTTCCGTAAGTTTATATTCGCTTAAAAAGGAATGTACAATGTTTATATAAAGTTATGAGTTATGAGTATTTCAGAAGGTTTAATATGTAGGTATGCGTTTTATTCTGCATGAATAAATACATATAAATTAAATTATGTACATATTTTTAATGACCTTACGATATTTATTCACGTTGTTTTGTAAGTTGTCTATTTTCAAATTATTTTGTTTTCGTTCCATGTGTTGACATGGCGATTGTGATATCTGAAAAAGAAGAAATTAGAAGTTCTCCATACTATAAAAGTATTTCAAAGGGTTTATATTATTCACTGTTAGTGGTATTTTTATATCCAGTCGCAACGATCGCGGGCATTAAATCATATAATATCACACACAGTCATACCTCTAACTGGTTTCTCCACGGAATTTTTCCAGAACGGTATATTGCCTGATGGTTGAGTTCCGTTGATACTTTTTATCTCGACTTGGGATACTACTAGGGTTGATGCGAGCAACAGCAACAAAATATACAATATAAATAAATAAACAACATGTTTATTCAATTAAGTAACCTTAAACTTTAGCACACAATTATCTTAAACCTAGAACTAAATACACATTAGATACAAATATATTCAAAATATCATACAAAGTAAAAATTATAATGGGGTTACTTAATTAAAAAAGGTCCAGTCTCAGCATAGTTGCTGCAGAATTCAAAAGAAATGCTGCAGCGCTGATTTTCAGACGCAACCCAATGACAATATCGTCATAAGATTACAATTATACAATAAATAGCTTAATTTTTAAAGGCCAGTAGCTTTCAAATTTTTACTTGCCCCACAGCCACATCCTTAGCAATTAAGTTTGACTTTGAATTTGTACCGGCATAACGCTAGGAATAAAGAGAAACTTCCACAGCTTTTAATTATTAAAAAAAGAACCACATAAAAAAGTGTTACTAATAATTATTTTTATGTGTTTAGACAGACAGCTTGTCTGTTAGCTAGACAAATGGCTTTATATTTTGACCGCCAATATTTTTATATGAATAATTAATAAAGTAAATAAATAAAAAATAAAGTTCCCACGAAAGAAAGTTAGGTAATAATTAAGAATTCATTTAAATGCCAGCGAAGAATCTGTTTACATGTAAAGTGTTAGACATTAATAAAATTTGAATTAATATATTTTTAGATACGTTGTTATGCAGATTGCTTCGGCTTATATGTTAAGTATGGCGTTTTGATATCGTGGTAACATCCGCCAGTGGGCTCTTAGCGTTTTATTAATGCGTTTAGCAATAAACATGCAAACATACACCCAACACTAAACGTAAAATGGTCCGCGTAACAGCAGTAAGCAAATTAAAGATGGTATGATGCCATTGAACTTATCGAACACTAGTTTTTCCCTTCGGATCCAACTTTTGCAGCTACGTAAAATTTATAACGTTTCTCTTAACAACATTTTCGAATTTACTTTATGACCTTAAATAAAGGTCCGTTTACTGCGTGCCGATTGAAAATAAATCTAAAGTATATGTTCTTATTTTATATAACCTCAATATAATGATATTGAATGTACAATATACTAAAATTACAATGATGACATAAAAATTATGCTATAGAACTAGAAATAGCGCTAAATTAAGCATAAAAAAGAAACACGATTATACACGTTCAAACGTGTTCCAATAAATCAATTTAATTCAATTTTGAATTTAAGATAAAAGTCACACGAGTAGTCTTTGTAAATGTCTATTACTGGCGTAATAAATAAGTCCATTAGTGAACTCCTTTTAACCTTTTTCTTTTTATTTTGAATGAACGAATGAATGAAATCGAATATTTTTTACAGCACACATATCCCAAGAACACGAAAAACTAATACATTCTGTAATTAGTATCTTAATAATGTTCAAACGCCTAGAACTTTATTCTTAGTGATTCCTGCCTTTAATAGACGGACGTGTCAGCTACTGAGCGCAGGCTTTAAGTGACCAATAGGATGTACCATTTATATGAGGACCTTGCCCTGCAACAGGCTTGTCTTTACGTTCATTTGCAATATCACGAGACTTGCTAATCTCTGATAAATATTTTTAATATTTATTCTTAACGTTTTATTTATGTATTAATTACAATATATTTATTATCAACGTGTTAGTACTATACAGCTGATGCACGCGACTACGTTCATTTTTTTGTTGTTTTTTCAAAGAATATTTTCATGTTTGCCTAAAATTCTTGTTTTTGGTTTGAATCAAGCACCTTCATACAGGTATTCCTTCCAATGGTTTTAATATATTTATTCTATATCAGATATGAAGATGTGAAAAAAAATCACTGAGAGGGAGAGAAAGCACCAAAAAATCACCAAGATATTATGGAAGATGGACGAATGAGAGTTGTTTCTTCAACATTTTTTTTACACCATTTGCTTAAGCATTTAATATTAATCTCATTAACGATTCATTATTAAAAAAATCCGTGACATCTGCTAATAAAAAAGCGGCAGTAAAAAGTTTTACGTCGGAATTTTTTTCTGTAATTACTTTTTGTCGTTAACGTGGAACTCTCTTTGGAAGACAAAAATTCATAGTGATTATTTTGTTTATTGACATCGCGTCGCTTTTCTCAAATATTCATCACTATAAATAACCACAATTTCAACGAACTAACGGTTTCAACTTTATGGCTCTCCTAACAAATCTCTCGTAAACATTCCGAATCTTTTGGCTGGCAATTTAGAAATGAATAGCCACTAATTTATTTTGACTTCCTGTCAACAACGAGTGTTTCTCTTTGCGTGCTTTAATTACTTTAGTGTGATGGTAAAGTAATTTCGTAATACACACCGCTAATCATTAATACTATATACTAGTTGCTGTTTGCAACCACGCCCACATGATTTTAAATTGGTCGTAAAAGATACATCGTTAGGTAAATTCTAATTTTGTTTTATTTAAAGGTTCTATAAATTATGTGCAGAACACTAAATAGCTTCATAGATAAAGATTTAATCTATGTATACACTTCTTCATTTTACAGTGAAAAGCTTAATAAAGTCGGATGTATATTATGAGCTTTTTTATTTATGTTTTCATTTATTATTTTTAGGCGACAACACGTGAATGATGGAAATGTTTAAATGAAAATTAACATTAGATTAGTTTTGAATAAATATAGGTAATATTTATTAAGTATTAACATAAAATATATTTTTATTTCTTGTTCCATACGGGGAGTGTTTTAGCCTTAAAACTATCCCAACGAAGTGATGCTAGGCAGTGACTGGGTGATGGCCGAGGATAGGAGAACGGAGCATTGGTCGTTCAGAAACCAGATGGGTCGATGATATAATATCTGTCGCGGGTCGAACCTGGTCCAGATTAGCTTAAGACCGTAAAGAGTTGTATCAGCGGGAAGAGGCCTTTGCCCAGCAGTGGAAGAGCAAGGACTGTGGATGATGATGATGATTATATTTTTTTTCTATAACAAGGAGCAAACGAGCAGGCGGCATTCACATAAGTGACTACCGACACCCATGGACAATTGTAACACCAGAGGGCCCACAGATGCATTGTCGGCCTTTGAGAAATGAGTATGATCTTTTCTTGAAGGTCCCTAAGTCGTATCCCTTTGGAAATACTGAAGATGGCAACCGATTCCACAAAGGAACTGTGTATATTATATAGAAATTATTATAATAATATAGTAATACCAGTACAATTATATTAGCAACCGTAGTCAACGTGCGCTTTAGTAACATTCAACGTGCGGTTGTAGTGCTTTTGTCGTATTCCTTTCCCGTACACTCTCTGTCTCACCAGAGGCCCTAGCACGAACATTTCGGATCGTTCGAGTTCGAAGATTCCACTGCATTTAGGATGAAAATATTCGTGCTGCCCACAGGAGGCAAGTCTATATCGTGTAACGCTTTTAATCAATGCTAATGCAACCCGCGTTGAGACTAAGGAGTGTCCGATGTGCGCCCAGCACGAATATTTTTAAAGTCGAATTTTCGACTCGAATGATTCGGTATGCTCGTGCTAGAGCCTCAGTTTACTTGTGATATATGTATAAAAATGCTAGCTTTTTTGTAATAATTTATAGCGTAACTTTAGCTTAGTTGCAGCCGCGCTCAGTGACTAATTTGAATGCCTCTCATGACACAATCACTTTCAGTCTCTGACCACCGAGCTATCTTTGCAGCACATCTTAGATAAAGAATATTTCGTGAGTCGGCTATTAGACAAGGCGGTAAATCACGATTGTGTGTGCAGTTCATGTCAGTTCATAATTATGCGGCTGTGTGTTTATTGTTACTTTATATTAGGTTCTCAATTACTTGAACGTTTGAGAGTGATTACGTTGCTTTTATATGCTTATTTATATACTTATTATATTTTAACTATTGGACTACTGGTTAGGTTAGGTTAGTTAGTAGGTAGTTGAGGAGGTCGTGGCCTAATCAGTGGTCGGCATTTGAGTCGATCGCTAAGTTAAGTTGCTCTGGCTGCGACCGCCTAAAACTGGGGACAAATAAAAACAACAGATTCATAGGCCAAAGTTTCGTTTTATTTAGAAAAGTATTTTGTACAATTTCACTAACTTACATGTTTTCTCTTATTTTTTTTTTTGCAAATTCATAACATTCTCGCACCACTATTTAGGATTATCTCACTCCACAAAAAACGCCCTTTTTTAAATATATTACACCTAAGTTAGTTTTATTTCAAATCGAAAGCTTTACAATACATATTTACAGTTATTATTCTCGACATTAATCATATAGCTGTTTTTATTTACAAAATAATATTAACACACTTTAATCTATGTATCACAGAAAAAATAATTATACGTCGCGTAAAAAATATCATTAACAGCCAAATTACACCTATAAAGAAAAATATAATTGGATGGTGTTAAGCAATAATGTCGATAAAGTATAATTCAGGGATATTGAAGGATTGTAACCTATTTGCCAGTAAAGAAAAGAGTAACTTAAGTTATACAAGTATGAAGTAACGCTATTATGTTAAAACAAGTTGAAAATCATTAGATTCTCAAAAATGAATTGGACAACAGTGTTAAGTTCCTAGTCGTGAAGTAAGAAATTTTTAAACGCCAATTTTTCAAATTGAGGTTATGTTAGACGTTATTGCTTAAGTCCATACATTTACACCGCCCCTTATGTTAACATTTAATGAAAATTATACATTATGAGTGAGTTATACGCGTTGTAAATGGCTGTAATTGATATTTTATACACCTAGTAGTACTAGATTAGTCGTTAGTGTAAAGTTTAGTATACCACTTTTAGTAATAGTAGTTGCTATTTATGTAATTATTACAAAAGAATTGTTATATTCATATAGAGGAGGGATGGCCAACGTGATCGACCGGTTGATCAATCCAGTCGGTCAAGTTCACCACCCCTGATATAGTGGGTTTAATTTATACAACTCATAAAATTGCATTCCATCTTTAAAATGATCTACTTATAATAAGGATAATCCTTCATACCCTATAGTCAAACAATTCAACATTTCCTAATAAAGTTTATAGCAAGTGTATAAGCATTTTTTTCTATTTACATTTACATTAACTAGCGAAAGACCTAACTTTGTGATTTCTCACATGATTATGGATAATTGACAGATCTATTTTTTATGACGTGTATAATTTTATTATTTGACTGGTATAATTGCCTTAAGGCTCGATAGCTCAAAGGTAGAAAAGGACGGATTGAAATCCGTAAGGTACTTGGCTCAAATTTAAACTCCCATTGAGCTATCTTCATGGCTACTAATATGCTCGTTGGTACTCTGGTTGAGCTTTCTTATAAAAGCTTAGCTTAATATTAGGAATACATCAAATTGTTACTAGTTTTCCATAAAAAAAAAAACTTACTGATAATTGATTTCATATTTTTTTATATAATAAAAAGTAATTTTTAATTTTTTACATACAAAAAAACACGAGAAATCACGAAGTTAAAATTGTATCTAATAGTTATATTAATTTGATAAAGACGGATGAAATGAGTTTAGTAATAGATGATTTCCTTATCTATAATATCATGAAGCTTTTCGCGAATAAATTTAGGCCATTGATTTAATTTTTTTTCTTGTATATTTAAAAGATTGCAGGTTGTTTTTTTTTTCTTCTAATTACCCGCTAGAATTAGTTAAAAATAGTCAACGTCTTAGATTTATAATTGTCACGTTCAGGTATAAGAAAATAAACAAAGGAATATAACAACATAAAAGTATGTGCATTTATAACTTTTCTGGATGTTTTAAAATCAAAAACCGTTTTAAAATTTGTATATAGCAAGGTTTTCGATACTGCTGCCAGCTTGCGTTATATTATTCATCCATGTTTAGTAACCTCTGATCTCTTTGTAAATCATAAAACGGTTTTAGACTTATCGAATTCAATCGTTCATGCACGAATGTCATAAAACTTTCAAACTGTAAACAAATCTATATATGAAATAATGACATTTTCGTTTTGTGATATGTCAATAAGTTTGTTAATCTAATCAGTCTTAGATCGAAATACCGAACAGAAAGTTGCATCTATAGGATCATTGAGCACGAGCGACATTATAGAGTTTGATATTTTCGTTTAATAAAATAAATTAAAAGGATCACACGTACATTGCACATTACAAATAAGTTGGGAAGAACGATCAGAAAATAAAATTTACTTAATTCTTTAAGAGAACTTAAATTATACACGATGTAAATATAATTGCATATTAATTTTCTTAGTAGTTAAAATAACTCAGATATTTTACTCCTAATTCGAGTACATTTCATCTGCACCACCAGAAGGCTCGCAGATGCGTTGAAGGCAGTGACTAACTTCAGAGCTTTCTAACCGATACGAGTTAGGAATCTTCAATCTACACTCAAGTGTATACTCATTCCTTAAAAGTCAGCAACGCATCTGCCAGCCCTTTGGCAGATGCTTGCTCAGGAGAATAAGGTAAAGGCCTTCAACGCATTTGCGAGCCTTCTAGAGATGCAAATGTCCATGGGCGTCGGTAGTTACTTAAGTGATGAACCGCGTGCTCGTTTGCCCCTTGTAATATATATAAATGTGAAAATGGTGATAACAAAAAAATACCCGACTGAGTATCTTGCGGGTTCTTCTCAGTGCGGGGCGCGAGGAACCTTTGTAAACTTAGCTTTTAAGTCGTAAATTTTATCACCCTAATTAAACAAAAATCAATAATTTATATTATACATAATTATGACGTTCATAAGTGCTTATAAAAACGTCTATGTGAATAAACGATTTTTCCTTCGACTTTGATATTTAAAAAAAAAACTAGACTGTGATAACGCCAGAATAATATTATGCTTACTTAATATAAATTATATGAATAAATAAAAATTGCCAAAAGTTTGTCAAGACCCGCTTATATAGAAGGGTTCCGTATCTGATACGGTATAAACGTATTTGTTAAATAACTTCCGAAGTTGTTGTCCGATTTCGTGTCAGAATAATTTTCCTAATGAGTTTTTAGCATGTTCTATCCACATGGAAAATTTCAAGTCTCTACGTCTAATAGTTTGGAAATGCTGGCAGTTTTTCTTTTTACGAAACCCATTCTGAACCAAATGTACAACTCACTGCCTCACAGGTTACTGCAAATGTAAAACTGCTCTAAGAATAGTTTTAACACAAATTCAAAATTGTCTAGTCAGGTCAAAAACGCATTTATAATTTATTTATCGTAATAAAATCATTGCAGAGCCTCATATCATTTGCATGAAGATAGTAGACAATTTAACTTAATTAAGATGTTTAAGTGATTATATTTTGTTAAACTGTACATATTGAACTTTTAAAATACCAAAACGGTCAAATCTAGATGATCCCTGAATAAAATATAATCATTTGACAGCTGGTCAAGTATGTATAGCGTGTAATCATAGATTGAATATCACTGAAGCATATTTTTCCATTGTTGTAATGTTAACCTTTCGTAGAAACTAAATCACTTATTATCGATAGTATAGTGCACTGAACCTACCAAATAATTGGACAATAGACCATATAATCCTACAATACAATACTTGTATAAATTACAAGAAATCTTGTAATAACTGTGAAATGTGTGATACTTGGGTATAGGAGTGAGTGAGCACTTGTTCTTAGTAAAATTGAAATTCACAAACTGCTTGATACTCACATATTGTAGTAGGAGGAAGTCGCATTCAGGGCTTTTGACTGTTCATTTCCAATACTTTAAGGAATCAGGTGTTACTCTGCAGAATTTGCAAGCAGGAGAATTAAAATTACTTTGCATTTTTATTAAAAAATCACAATAAAAAGTTTTTATATGTAAATATAATTAACAGTTAATATGGATGCATTATCATAATAAATTGTAGAAAAAATATTTTTGTGCTGTGATGATTTTTATTGAATAAAACTCTTTTGGTAAGAAAATGATGTTTATTTTGTTAATGTTTGTTATAAAATTGTTGAAAAAATTTAATTGCCGCTTCCTCTTACCACAACTGCCCGTGACGACAATATTGGAACAAAATTTATAAATGTATAGAGACCAATTTATTGTGAAAATCTTATTTCATAAGTGTATATCCTCAAACTACTGAATAATAAGTATAAGAGTTAAAAAAAGTTGTCAAAAATCAGTCAAAACTGAGTGATTCAGTGCCTGAGGTCTCGTTGCACTTGTAAATAATCATGTATGGAGAAATCCAGTTTTATATTTGATGAAAGCTCACGGTTGAGAATTGTAAGTTAAACATATATATATTGTTGAGAATTAGTAGTATTTTATTTTTGGTCAAATATCTCATGATACGGTCCAATGTTAACATTAGATGTACAGATATAGGTTATGTTAAGGCGATGCTTCTCGGCCGAACGATTCATTTGAAAGTTCCAAGTTGTATGCTCATTATATTTAGCAATTTTACAGTTTGTGTTTACACAACAAGTTATGTTGTGTTTATTTGGAAGTAGTTTAAATGGAATTCAACGATTTCATCATTACTAAAAGCAATATTACAATATTTGTAAGTCTATGTCTTCATTGATTTTAATTTGTACTGCCCTTTGTTTATTGATTAAATGGCAGGGTCAATACCAACTGCACCAATGCAAGTCAGCCAGATTTTTTATATTTACTAGCAGACCCAGCCATATATTGCTGTGGTTGACTGATTGACGAATGAGTTAAAAAACAAAATTTGAAAAAGGGCCCTTAATTAAAATAGGAATTTCATGAATATGAATTGACTTTTTAAGGAGATCACTGGGAACACACAGAATCTATAAAGGTAACTTAAACACTAAAACTTAACTTGTACGCTAATAAAATAATATGGAATTCTGCTATGATTTTATAGCACAAATATGATACCAGTGGCATACTTTTGAATTCAAATTCAATCTATTGAGGTTTTGCCAATGCAAATGCAAATTTTAACAATGCTGTAAATTTGGACTTTTATTTAAATACCAATATGTTTAATTGCATGTATGAACTAAGTCTCACATTGAGCATTCACATTCTATTAGGACCAAATTTTACTTAGTTTAGTTTCATTATGAGACTTAATAAAAGATCAAAACACATATATAATACATAACTTTTCATATCTATTTTGTAGTTGTATATACAGAATCTAACAAAATCAAGATTAAGTCTTAAATGGTCACCACATATGACAATGCATATGTAATTAAAATAACTTGTCACTTCTGAACTGATTTAAAAAAGTTTTTATTTGTAGATGAACGCATGTGTGGTGTTATTTTATGGAATAATATCACTAGTGCAACTTTTACACCATCTATATGAGACGGAAGTGTATGAAATTTGACATTATTATGTTTTATATTGAATATGTTAAAGTGTGTAAGGAAATGCTAATATTTTTTATTATTTATAAAATATACATTATTGAATACATTAAATTACTAATAAAACCTCACACACACCAATGACAAACGATTTACACACACATGTATACATTTTACTATAAGATTATCACAAAATATAATCTTGAGAAGTATATGTATATTAATTGCCAAACATAGCAATGATGTTGTACAAAGAATTAAAATTTTGTATATAGCTTTAAATAAGTATGTAGTACACAAATTTAAATTTTTATGGGCGAACTTCGACCAGCCAGTGTTCTCTTGTTGTTTTATATTCTGATAAGGATAGTTTTAGATTTAGAAACTATTGTAGCTTGACATAATAGTGCTAAAAAATTATTATATACTTACTATTCACTCCAAAACTCGCTTGAGAGCAAATAAATAAGGTGTTAAATTTATTGAGAATTGCCAATTAATAAAGTGCACCGTAGCTATTCAAGCATGTTTTACATATAATATAGCAAGTTTTATGTTTTAAGCTTTTAATTTTATGATAATAGCTATTTAGTTGTACATTTATTGATATACTTTATACATGCATACTATGTAAAGAAAAATGACAAAAAATGTATGTTGCTTTAATTAGAGGTAGCGTCACGCATGCAGTCCTTTTGGGCTGCAACCAAATTGGGCTGGTGGCATGTCCAGGTTCAGTCCAGTGATGGTATTTGACGCGTTGCATTCGGTTTGTGAAAATTCCCAATAACCTGAACTGAAATGTATAATTAAATAAATATATATATGATGTTCTGTTAAAAAGATGCTATATAAATTGAATAAGCAGATGAGTTAAACATTGTACAAGCTTTATATTGTGTTTACTAAACAAAACTATATAAATTTTTTTATTGGTGTAATGCAGAGGTTGGCGACCATTTGGCAGGTAAAGGCCACATCATTAAAAAATGAGAGACAGGAGGGACACATCTTTAGGAAATTAGACATTGGCAGGCCAGACTTGTAAAATTTGGTGTCTAGTAATAAATTCATGTAGCAGATATTATAAGCAATATAAAAAATGTTGAAATTTAGTAGAATCACGTCAAAACTTTACACAAACGTAATGCAATTTTTATGTATTCATAAGATTTGGATTGTCATTTAAAAAAACACTTGCAGGCTGCTAAGAGAGCAGACACGCATTGCCGATCCCTGGCATAATGAATGCTAATATTCATTACTGCTTAACCATTTTAGTTCTGCGATTTTTGCCATAATGCATGCATTCTATGAAAGTTGCTGATGTTTCATGCACACAAAGTTTATAATTAAAAAAAACTTTAAAGCAGTTTAATTAACTTGGTAATCAGTGTAAAGACTATTAAACTATTTACAAGAGTTATGCTAAATTCTTAGTTATAAATCAAGTCTTTTAATTTTTGTTAAAGAACCGATTTTATTAGAGCTAGCGCCATGCTTGTAGCCGAATTGGGCCGGCGCGTCCGGGTACCAGTAACTCTTTCTCACATGAGATCGGCGTGAATTGTGATATTAGTCGTGAGGTTGTAGAGATCGTGGGGGTTCCGATGATGACGTCACATAGCTATCGGTTATCTTAACTCGCCCCACAGTCACATCCTCCACAATCTAAGCGGACCCTGGTATTTAAGCGGGATAACGCTAGGAAGAAGAAGATAAAGAAAGGATTGAAAGAAAATCTTGCAGATTAGTAAAGGTTACATTTATTTTAATAAACTATACATTATAATAAAGCCTCTTTACTGCCATAACATATAAATTTTACAAATAAAAAAAAACACTTTTGAGTTATATTAATATTATTAAACTAGCTATGCCCGAAACTTTGTTCGCGTATTATTAGGTAGAAAAATAAATTCAATTATAGCTTAATTATATATAGCCCAAGCCAACCTCGTTAAAATGAGTTTTCGAACATTGAAAGAATTTTTCAAATCGTACTAGTGGTGCCTGATATTATCGCGTTCAAGCAAACAAACAAACTCTTCAGCTTTATATAATATTATAGCTTATATGTTATACAAATTCAGGATAGGTAATTTGAAATAATTCTTTTAATTAAAAAAAATAAGTTTTCCGTTTTATAAATTAGAAAGTAAATCATATACTTTTAATACCATATCAGTCAATTATGGACCCCTCAACGGATGAAGGCCTCCACCATTTTGTTCCATATCTGTCTGTTCTTTGCTTTGTTTGTACCAATTTTCACCAGCTTTTCTTATTTCATCAGCCTATTTTTGTCTAGGTCTACCCCTTTTCCTTTTGTTTATTGGCCCTTACCAGGTGGTTATTCTATAAGCCTCTTTTTCCTTATCCGTACCTGAAATACGAGCCGCACATTTCCTTTTGAGTTTCTGCGAATATTCTTGCTATGAATATGCCTTATAGTAATGCATCGTGTTATGTTTTTCATTCCTGCAATCTTACCGCCTAAGCTGTTAAATTATTTAGGCTCAATTAGAATACCAACTAAGCACCGCATAGATAAAATCTTTAAAATCAACGCCAGTGAACAACATTTTGTTATTCTTTGCTTAAACTTCGGATTTTGTTGTTGAAATAGTTTCATAAGGCATTGAGGTTAATTCCTGCTTATGCTAGAGATTCCGTCTCTTTAAGCATTGCTTATGATGACGCAAAATTACAATCTTGCAGTTTATACAAGAAAACTATGTATTATTGTAGGGAAATAAATAAATAGGTTATTAAGTAGTTTTAGTTCAACAGTATTTTGTCATTCTTTGCCTAAACTTCGGATTTTGTTGTTAAATAGTTTCATAAGGCATTGAGGTTAATTCCTGCTTATACTAGAGATTCCGTCTCTTTAAGCATTGCTTATGATGACGCAAAATTATAATCTTGCATTTTATATAAGAAAACTATGTATTATTTTAGGGACTTAAATACTTAATAAATAGGTTATTAAGTAGTTTTATCATTGCCACAACTTAATTATGATGATTATAAACATTTCATAAGACATTATTTTTTTTATTCTTATTCTGGTAATTTAATTTTAAGTGATAGATCGCAATGTTGCACAATTTCAGCAATAAGCCGTGACTGTATGTATTTGCATTAATTGATAATACGTTAACGGTGATTTCGTACATCACAAGTTTGCTTACAAAACACTCATTTGTACTAGTAATGCTTAAGTTGGATAACAATATTGCTTTTATGAAAACAAATTATAAAGAAAACTTCTTAAATTTTTTTACCTCAAAGTAATGGTGGTTGATTGAAAGCGTCTATAGTTAAATCCGCCTTAACGAAAGACACACGTCTCTGTACTATAATCTATGTTGAATAACTACTATTTATGTCATATATCCATCTTTATTATTATTTATTGAAGAGATCATGGCCTAATCAGTGGTCGGCATTCGAGTCGATCGCTACGTTCAGTAGCTCTTGCTACGACCGGATGATAGATGGGTGACCCATTCTAACACTGGCTTATATTTAATATCAGACCTCCTCTGTGCTTCGGAAGGCACGTAAAACGGCGGGACTCGGTTATGTCACTGAGTGATATTAGTCGTGAGATTGCAAAGATCGTGGGGGTTCCGAGGATGACGTCAGATGGCAATCGGTCATCTTAACTCGACCCACTGAGCGGACTCTGGTACTGTAAAGCAATGTATTTTTGATGTAAATATTTAAAAAAAAAACTTTTAAAAAATATGGTCACTATTTTTAAAAACAAAATTGTATAATCTCTCTTACCTGAGCCACCCATTTTATTGTAACACGGAACACTCTATCCTTTCCTTCACCGGGCAATATTACTTCTAGTTTGATTGAGTGAGTTTTTGAATACTTTGCCACTTCAAATATGTTAGTGTTATTTATATTTATGCCGCAATATTTATTATATGCGAAATTGCTAATTAATTTTCAAAGGCGGTTTCATAAATTTTATGAGTGGATTAAATACAATCACTTCAATATTTTTTTTAATCAATGTTATGCTGAAAATTTACTTTATATTAATAATACTATAATAACTCTAATCTTTTATTTAGATTGCTTTTCTTTACTGTGTTTTAAATTTGTTACAATGATTTCCGAATTGGCGAATGTAACCTATTTGGTGGCGAAAGAAAAAAAAAATTCATTATGACATTATGAATTATGAAAAATGGAGTGGGAGATTTTTTTTGGTTTAAAAAGATACATAATGTATTTTTTTGGTAACTATTAAATATTGTGGAAGCCAGAAGGGACTGCTTTTATTTATTCAATCCCAAACCAGATTAAATTCCATTAATGTCATTGCGACACTTCTGATCCGTCAGTGTTATTATTTTTATGCCGCAATATTTATGAAATGCGAAATTGCTATTTAATTTTCAAAGGCGGTTTCATAAATTTTATAAACGCAAACAATGTACTCACTCCGATGGTTTTTTTTGTAATCAATGGCATACTTAAAATTAACTACATATATAAAAGTTACATTAGCTTTAATCTTTCATTTAGTTAAAATTTTCTATCATTTGTTCCATTTACAATGATTTCAATATTTATTAAATGCAAAATTGCTATTTATTTTTTAAAGACGGTTTCATAAATTTCATATTATGTGAAACAAATACAATCACTCCAATGATTTTTTTAAAATCAATGTTATGCTTAAAGTTTGCTATATATTATGAATAATAGAATAGCTGTAATATTTCTTAAAGATAGCTTATACTTTAATGTGTTTGTTTAACATACAATGATTTTATTTTCTAGATTGACGCTATATAATTAGCTGAAAGAACCAACAACGAAAATAGTTAAGTATTGCAATTTCAAGTGTATCTAATTAAATTAAAACTATAATAAATGTAGGTGTGGAAGACGTTCTATATAGAAAAAAAAAAAGCTATTGTGCAAAGAATCTGTGTCAAGTGTTGTAGTTGCTTAATGATCGCGAGCGTTCGTTAAGACCAGAGCGAGTGCCATTAAATGAAAGCAAGAAACACGTACTTAGGTTTTCCTTAGTTCTCTTCGTATTTGCAGTGCATTATACAAAACTATTTTTAACGTGCTTCTAACATCAACACTGACCATTTGAAGCATTCGGCTGCCTGTAACATCATTACGTAGTATAAAATGAAGTCACTTCCCAGAGTTGTAAGCGTAGATATTTCAAACTACGCAACGAATTTCAATGCGGCTTTCATTAATAAACAGAGCGATTCAAGGAGAAGGTTTATATCTATAACACACTCATGTTACATTATTTGTGTTATATAAATATTATGTATGTTATGTTATAGAAGATGTCGTAACTACATAACCTAACATGTCGTAAAAACGTATTTTTGTACACTTACATACGTCGCGTGCGCTCGCTAAACCTTACGAGATAGAACAAAATAACGTACCAATGAATTATACATCTTGAAAAGATCTTTAAAGTCCGCGATGGCATATGTCTATCTCCTGAGTATGACCCACAGTAAGCATTTTTATCTTTTAGACATTACAAAAAAATAATGAACTATTTACGCTAAGCTATTTGAAAGGATACCATATTGATGCTTATCTATTTAAATAAGCTAGACACTTTGTACATTTTATACAAATCGAAATTGCTCTTTACAGTATATCCTAAATATAGCGTAGCCTTGTTTAATAAAAGAAAGAAACAAATGTACATTCAAATATAAACACGCCTACCCCAATGAGAAGTAGCGCAAAAATTTTCTAAATCAATTTTGTAGAATTTGAATTAACGAATTTATTTATATGGCTAGAAGGTTGAAAATCTGCGCTTATTGTGAGTTGGTGAAATATGTCATAATGTCCAAACTTGTGGCGATTACAGAAACATTTCGGGAGGGCTATATTATCCCGAAAGTCCCGGACCGACCAACAGGTGGGTCAAGGACGTTCAGCCCAAGGTTAGTACCGAGAGAGTACATTAAATGTACGACGCTCGAAATAATATCAGATTTTTTAACGAAGTGGAGATTTTTTCGTTTGTCAAAAGTTTCCCATATATTTCATTTTGTTTTCATTATGGTAAACAATTTCTATTCATAATGTTTTTGACTATTATATACCGTGCAGTTTAAGCTGCGCATTTTTATCGATACGATTTGTGCTTTGGTGGCGGATTCGGTGGTGTAGTTTTCGGGTTGCAGCATTACACCGATTTTCCCTCGTATTCATTCGCGGATTAAAGCAAAGTAGTTTAGATTTACATACATGTCATGGATTTCCGCAAAGTAACGTCTGATTCTATCAGTTATCTTATATAGAGCAATTAGGGATGTATTATCTACTGGTTGAATCAATGAGAGTGAAGTGCTCGAAAATGAATATATAGCGATTTTACTCATGTCAACACTGTTTTCAATTATTAATAACCTTGAAAAAAGCCTAGAAAATGTCTCTTTGTCGTCTATTGAATCGAACAATCGACAGAAGACAGTTGCCGAGACAATATATTCGAGTTGTTGTATGTTTGTGATTCTTTACAATAAAGAAGACACTATTATGAAGAATGATAAAATTAGTATAAAGAACATAAACCGAAGAAACTAAAAGATAATAATAAAACATTGAAGGTCTTTTGTAAGAGCTGAAATTTATCGTTAACGTAAAAAAAATCTCAACGTAGAAAACTTAGGCGATCTCGTTCTTTAGCATTTTCAACTTCGACACATAAGTTTTCACTTTAACAGAATAGCTGTGCTCCAAACTATTTAAGTGTTACCGGTAAGTTCACTATTGAACAATTTTTAGGGTTCCGTAGTCCTATACTTCCTTACAGTTTCACTCTGTCCGTACGTCCGTCGGACTGTCCGCCCGCAAGAATTTCCAAACTATTACATGCAGCAAATTTTTCATGTTAAAAGAACACGCTAAAAACTTATTAGATAAAATATTTTGAGTGAATTCGATCCACAACTTTTGAAGTTTTTTAGTAAATATTTTTATCGCGTATCAGATACGGAACCCTTCTATGAAGTGTATCTTTACATGCTCTTGGCCATTTTAATTAATAGCGTGCTGAAATTATGCTTACTTTATGAAAATTGATGTTTTTTTTCTATTTTACAGCACGTACAATAAATACGCTATGGCCATTAGCAAAGAATATATAAGTTGGCCAATCCCGAGGTCAAATTCCCATGACAGTTACCATGATCACGCTTATACTACGTGACAACACTCAACTATAAGAACAAATCGTCATAGTCAATGACAATGACAACAATGACGGTTTCGATAAGTGTTTGTACTAAAATGACTTTCTAGAAAACTATAATTATTATGGCAGCTCCACATTATTGTCGTAAATTCACGGCGCGAATTCTTGCCGCGAATTCATGGCACAAGTCATACCCTCCACAGCCACGGAATGCTGACAGTCGTTCGTGGAACTCACCGCGAAATGGACGTGGAAGATGCTACTTGCTCAACTTTTAATTTGCCTTATTATATAAATAGAACAGTCTTTATTAATTATAAAAATTGCATTTCAGACTTTCTATAAAGAAGCAGTTATCAGAATTTTGTTGATATAAATTATTATATTGAACCCAGTGGCAAAATTTAATTTCACGGGGCCGTGAATGTGGATGTGTACCCGTGAACGCGCGCGAACACCGCGTAAACCGTTCTCATTATCGTTCACGCCTGTTAACGGAGGTTCACGGCACTAATGTGAACCCGCCATTTGAGAATATTTTTCATTTGTGAAAATATGCTAACTTTCAAAATTATAGATTTAAAATTAAATTAATTATGCCAGAAAACTCACATATTTTTTTTAATGGCTGCTTTGTCAAATTTAATAATTGTCAGATCCATCACTTATATACGACTCGGGCGAAATGTATTCTACAACTGTCTTTAGGCAAAGGAAGTTAAAGTTAGGGCTTTGTTTGTTTGTTTGTAATTGTATATTTAATGCTAAATTTCAGATTTCATTTCAAAATTTCATCCAACCTCTATTGAAACCTGGGACTTACGTGACAGGATTTCACATCCATGCACAATCATTCACAGCAATACTTTGAACGTGCTAAAATCTCTATCATAAATGAGTTTCAATTTCTTCAATAGATTCGGTTCAATAGAAACGGTGTATTTCAAAAGCGTAGTAATTACAGAAACGGTAGCGATGTTCCGATAGGAAATTGAACTCAAGGAACAAGCTCAGTAATTAATTTTTAACTGCTCAATTTAATAGATATAAAATAAGATTGTTAAGATTGCTTTAAAAAAAGACTTGCATCTGTAGAAGTTAACCTTTTTGAAGGCTCTTTCCTTCCTTCCTTCCTTCAGCCCGATGACGTCCACTGCTGGACATAGGTCTCCTCCATTGACTTCCACAGAGCTCTATTTTGTGATAAGGATATCCAAGGGCTTCCCGCGACCCAAACTATATCTAAAAATAAAAATATTTCATTTATAATAAAATAAATTATTATAAAAAAATTAATTCATATACCATAGGCGTGAAGTGGCGGCAATGCTGTCATGTCAAGTGATGGTATTGTCATCGCGTTTCGTTCGGTTTGTGATACTTCCCGGTGGCCTAAACTCGTCATTAAAGGCCGGCAACGCATCTGCTAGGCTCCTGGTCGTGCAGATGTCTATTGGCATCGGTAGGCACTTAGATGCCTGCTGCCTGCTCGTTTGCCCCTTGTAACATATAAAAAAAACATAAAACAAAATAACGATTATGTAGATTTTGTTCGAAGGAAAAATACCAATTACATTCTCCAAATTCCAATCTATGTATATACCGAAACTCATCTAAATTGATTCCGCAGCTAAGGCGTGAAAATGTCCCAGACAGAGCTACTTTCACATTTATAATATTAGTATGAAAGCTCGCAGATCAGATCAAATCAAATCATTAATTTGCTGATAAAGGTACACAGCATTGATGTAACTTATTATAAGACCTTAGCTGTATCACACCATGTCAGTATGCAAATATTTAAAAAAAAAAATTAATTTAAAAACTTAAAACAACTAAAATTACATTTTAAGTCCCAATTTAAAACCAAAAAATATAATTTTATAAATTCTAGAAATTATTGTGGCTGGCTCGTTGGCGCAGTGGGCAGTGACCCTGCCTTCTGCTCCGGGTGTCGTGGTTTCGATTCCCACCTCGAGTCTGGGTTTATTATCCATATGTATGTATTTATATATTTCTAAAAGAAAATATTTGTGTATAACAGGCGGCTGTTACCTATAACACAGGCATTAAGTTGTCTACTTTAGGAACAGACGTCCGTGTGTCATATAGTCCTGTATATATTTATTATTTATTTTTAATGAAAGAATTTTTTGAACATCAAGTAAACGCTTCCCTCTCAGTGGATTTTCCTTATAATAACTAACGTAGATAAAGGGGGCGGTAAATAAAAGATCTCTCAATATCACGCACCCCAAATATGACAACAGCGGCATACGTAATGAGGGAAATCAACAGACCAAATAAGAAATTACACTGCGTATAAAAATTCAATTGAATCCATTTAAACTCTTTCAGGCTCTTTTAAATTCTATTAAATCACATTTTTAAAATAAAGCATATCATTAATTTGGAATAGTTTACGGCTATATCTTTGTAAATGTTTGATTATATTACACTAGCAGCGTCCGCCACATGGTACGCGATAAATTATGTTAAAATCTTCGTCGATAAATGTGCTATTTAACACTGAAAACATTTTTCAAATCGGACCACTAGATCCTGAGATTATCGCGTTGAAGTAAACAAACTCTTCAGCTTTATATATTAGTATAGGTACTGCAACCTTCATTATATTAGTTTGATACAGTCTAAAATCTTTATCACATGGAATATCAGCCAAACATTCTTTATTTGTTAAAGAAGTTGGTTGAAAGAGTCCTTCGTTCCTCATAAACAATCAAATTCTCACGCAATAAATTGATGCTCAATAAACAGACGACAAGCGCACGCTCCCCGGAGCGTTTTCTTCACAATAATTATCGGAAAAGTCATGAAAAGAAAAGCTAAACAAAAGCCTGCCTCCCGGTATCGCGCGCCCCAATATGACGGCTGCGGCATACGCAATGAGCGAAATCAACAAACCAAATAGGAATTACCCCTTACCCCCCACGTTTATTCGATAATAGCCTTTATTGTCAAGCGCTTTGGGACGACCTCCTTAAATTTACGCGGGCCTGTACTGAATCGCGTAAAGTGAAATTTTATGTTCTCGTAAAAAATCTACGTGCTAATAGCTTAAGAGACGGCCGATAGAGTTTAAGGAATGGCGTTAAACGAATAAGCATTAACGGTATGTTATATTTTATAGGATTATAAATGCTTTACTATTTTTTACTAATTATGCAAATTTTAATACGTATGCTGCGATTGTCTGTAGAATTAATTTTACGTAAAATTTAAATTCTAACTTTGTATTTCTACTGATGTAAGCATTATTGTGACGCCGGAGCCAAACATAGCTTTATTTGAATGATCATGTAGTGTGGCCGGGGACTTTGCGAAGCTGCGGAAAGTCTTTTAGTACTTTGTAGTCTTCAAGGACAAAAATGTACAAACACTTTGAGCATTGGCATTTAAAAAAAAACCTGAATTATAAAAAAAAAATCAATTCAATAATACAAAATTTAATCTGTGTGATCCGGCGATCTGTGAACCAATAAAAGACCGATTTCTTTATTAGTCCCTGTGATCTGAAATCTGCCAATGTTTCGTTTTGTACAGTTTTGTATAGCTTATAAAATATGAAAGACAATCATTCTTCTCCCTAAGCGTGGTCGTTACTGAATGACCTTCAGACCCAACGATTGTCGAATGTTCGGGCCATATGTCCTGCCCATTGCCACTTCAACTTCCTTATTTTGAGAGCAATATCGGTGACTTTAGCTCATCTGCGTATCTCTTCATTACGAATCTTATCCCGCAGCGAAACCCCAGTAATGATTGCCTAGTAAACTTTAATATTTGCCTGCCTTTTGATATTACCTCAACCTATTATTTGAAATTTTAGTAATGAGAGAAAATCCCTCTGTAGTTAATATAATTTTTTTGCTACCAAATACATCTCCAAAAGATAAAAGCTTGATAAAGCCATAGCTAATATATGCAACTCTTAAAATGTATTTATTGCAAATTCAAAACATAAACAAGAAGGTTGTTCATTAAGAGAAACATAAAAAAGCACGCCCAATCTGTATATCACGCTTTAATTTGGTTATTTACGAGGAGACGAAATTTAATCTTAAAAAGCAAATGAGACTGATTAAAAAAGATATTTTGCCTGACAAAGGGAACCCGAAGAATCGATAAAATAACATTTTTATTGTCGTGAATTAAGTCCGAATGTGGTCTAAACCAGATGCCTTTTTTCTGACTATGGAACGTTGGGCGTGTCACTATAGGTGTAATAAGTTTTAAGAACTTTTATATGTTACAACGGTCAAACGAGAAGGCGGTTCACGTAAGTGAATACCAACACCCATGGACATCTGCACCACCCATAGCAGATGCGTTGCCTGCTTTTAATGGCGGGATTAAGCCATCGGGAAGTCTCACAAAACGAACGAAAAGCGACAACAATATCATCATTTAACGTGACAGCATTGCCGCCACGTCACGCCAAACTTAAATAACAAAAGGCTTAGTAGCATAGTGGTTAATGCGCGTGAGTATTTACAACGGACCACCAATTCGATCCTAGGAGACAACCTATTCTTTTTCTATATCACTGTACTGTACTGTACTACTCCTAGTAGATATTTAAGACAGCTCTTCTTAATAAAGCGTTTTGAACAAAGATCTTTTAAACAAAGCACTTCAATAAAATGAACAGAACTGCGCCATTCAGATCTCTGTTACGTCAGCTCTTGCCTACCCTCGCAACTACCCTCTTCCTGGAGATGGAATATAAAGCAGGGTACGGCGTTTTAGAACAAAAATATTTCAAAATTATGTCATATGTGCTTAAGTTACAATATACATATCATGGCCAAACAGAAGTGAATTATATAGTTAACATAACAACGGCTTTTTAGAATCACGTGTAGATATATCGCCCAGTCCCTGCCGCGGAACCGTTTCTTAGCGGGCTCACGAGGAACGTCCCCGGGTTCAAACCCAGTCGCCCAATCCCAACGTATGTACGTGAGTGACGTGAGCCGTTGTTATATCAAGTGTGATTTTACATCACGAAAGTCTAAGTTTAAAAAAAGAAGTGAATGAATTATATCAAACTTTCACCTGCACTGTTATCTTCGACTAATTTAACGCTAGCGTATGTTAAATGGCACTTATACAAGAATTATGATTATAATTAATTGATCAATCATAGTGAAGCGACGATTATAAATGAGTTTAGTAAATTATACCGATAATTAAGTTTTCAGAACAAACGTAATTGTCGAGAGAATTCAATTTAACAAGTACCTACTAAGTTTGGCCAAGAAATTAGATTCATTGTTATTTGTTAGCCAAACTGCTGTTTAATTAAATTTAAATCTATTTCACTTCATAAACGAGCGTTCCCGAATTAATTTCGTAGGCGGCGGAATACTTTGTCGTCTGTAGAAATTTTGTTTTGTAATTTAACTTTCATGAATGCCTTAATAGAGATAAAGTGTCGTGAATAACTTTTCTTGGCCTTAATACCTTTATTTATACTAAGATACAAAACTGAAGAGTTTGTTTGTTTGTTTGCTTGAACGCGCTAATCTCAGGAACTATTGGTCCGTTTTGAAAAATTTTTTGAGTGTTAGAAAGCCCATTTATCGGGGAAGGCTATAGGGTATCATCACGCTAAAAATGGTATCTATTTTTTACCTAATTTTACGCGAACGTAGTTGCGGGCACATCTACTTTATATATATAAAAAAAAACTCGTATCACGGTGTATGTTCGCGATAAACTCTTATTAACTTCGTAACGTATTGACACTAGTGAAAAATTATTATATGGTCAGTAGTCCCAACGTAATCTATATATCGATGCCTCCCACGTAAGTTCCTGCAATGCGCCTCCACTTATTTCTGTTTTCAGCGTCTCGGAAACTCTGAACTAGGGGATTACTGTATTTTAAAGGTAAAACCTTACCTTTTTGATCATAATTTAATTAAATTCCCTTCCAATTGTTAATAACTTTAAGTGGTAACTTTGTTGGTGCATGTAAGAACTTTAGTTTAAATATTGACTGTATTAATGTAGCTGTTTGTTTCCCCAATAAAGAGAAAAAAAAAATAAAAGCACTGCTTTTATATTTCTAGGACTGTCCGTCCAATACAAAATGTATGGTTCCCCTACTTAATACCGATTTCAGTCACGGATTGCCTTTACCGGTGTCTACGGGCTTATTCCTTAATCACAGCCATTAAAATTCCCTCTAAGATTTACAAATGCAAGCCAACTTACGAACTAATACAGTTTGACAAAAAATTATAATGACGGGTTACTTTCGATTCTTTTACTAATATCTGTGTCAAATTTATAACAAAAATGCAAATTAAAACATTTTTGTGTGTTTGTTTGTTACGAGTGATCTCAAAAAATCCGAACCGAATTTGACAAGACCTTCACTGGCAGATAGCTGATGTAACTAGAAACAGAATGCGCTTTACTTTTGGGGTAAAATTAGGGTTCCACAGAAAATATTATCCTTAAAATTAGAGAAAATCATTCAAAGTCAAAGTCAAAATCGCTTATTCGTTTAGACGATTTTGACTTTGAATGATTTTTTTTTAATTTTGAGGGTAATTATTGAATTGAATTCATATACAGGCGAAGTCGTGGTTTACAGCTAGTCTATCATAAATAAATATATACAGACTATATGACACACGGACGTCTGTCCCTAAGGAAGACAACTTAATGCTTAATTTAAGAATATAAAAATACATACATATAGATAATACACCCAGCCTCGAAGCGGGAATCGAACCCACGATCCTTGGAGCGCAAGGCAGGATCACTGCCCATTGCGCCAACGGGCCTGTCAATCATACAATGTTAGGGGAACAAAATGGTTCTTAAAGCTCAAGTTCGTATATGTGTTAACAAAAGTGTCGCCACACCCATTCACTCATTCAATAACACGCGAATGAATGAAAACCTAATCCATCATCGAAACTGATTTACAAGTAATTAAATTTTACCACCTAATTAATCACAACAAAACCAGTCTTGGTCAGAGGAAACGAAAAAAATGATTATTACTATGGCCGAAGAATGTCTATGGTAATTCAGTGATATTCCAGTGACTTTTTATTATCTGTACCGATTAATAGAATTAGTTTTATAGTCTATGCAAATGTGTTGAGATTGTGTTATTTGTTATTAACTAGCTTTACCCCGCGACTGCGTCTGCACGATTTCAGTGACGGTTTAAATTATGAGTTTTTATTTTTTTTACGCGGAACCCTAATTATTTTCTAAATCTGAAGTAAATCCTCCTCGTTTTTGCTCCTTGCAACATTACCTATTTGCCAATGAAAGTTATGTCGGTTCAGCCGTTTCCGAGATCGCCTTTAACAAACAGACAGACAGACCGATAAAGAGATTGACAGACACACTGATAGAAAGACAGACAGTCACAAAAACTTTAATTTGCGTGTTTGCTATTGGTATAATGTATGCAATGTTTATGCTTTAAAAACGGTAATTTCCGCAGAAATATTAATTTTTTAGCAACAGTTGATACTTTAGAACATTATAAACCTATTTTTCAAAATTTGTTACAAACATACATTTCAATTTTATATAAATATATAGACTAGATAATCCAATATTTTTGTTCGTCGGTGTTTTCTATCATATATTAGCTATGGCGTTAAATCTAATCTTTATGTTACTTCAAAATTAAATATTAAAAATAAAACCGGGCAAGTGCGAGTCTGACTCGCGCACTAAGGGTTCCGTAATATTACATAATACTTTACAAGATTATTTTAGATTTATACTTTTCGTAATAATTTATTTTACAAAGTCACCGCAATTTTTTTTACGATTTCACGGTTTTTGGGATTTTTCCTACACTAGTACTTTAAGATAGAGCTTCTTAGTAAATTACATATTTCTAGGACAACGGGTAGTACCCTATAGGTTTTCATTCCCTTTGCGAATGTACATATTGTTTTTTATGTTACAAGGGGCAAACGAGCAGGCAGCAGGCACTTATGTGCCGACGCCCATGGACATCTGTACGACCAGGAGGGAAGCAGATGCGTTGCCGGCCTTAATGACGAGTTTAGGCCACCGGGAACTCTCACAAACCGAACGAAACGCGACAACAATACCATCACTTGACGTGACGAGAGATGACGGTATATATAAAAGACCGAAGTTACTTACTCTTATATCTTAATAGAATATTTGTAAATATACAAACCTTGTCCTAATAATAATGATCATAACAAAAAAGAACTATCCGATTTGGTGCAGTCGTTCAGAAGTTATGCGCTTTTGCAAATTCGTTTTTATTTATAATATGTAGAAGAGAAGATTTATAAAAGCCTACCTCGCTATTGTTGACTAGACTGTCTTGATAATTATTGAAAATTTCATGAATTGGCTCACTTATTTCATCATTTGCCTCATTTTGAATTAAATAATTCTGTAAGCATTAAAAAGGAGTGGACAAAGCGGATATGATACCAAATTAAATATCATATATATTCTAATGATCGCCTACATTCATAGTAGCCTACCTCATTTATCGCGTTACCTCTGCCTTGATAATAATTTAGAGTATTCTGGACTGGTCCACTTATTTCTTCAGTTACCTCGTTTTGGTAATTCTGTAATTATTGTAATTAATTCTGGTACATTTAACTGTGTCCCTCAATACACCGCTTAGATAGGATAGCAAAAAAAATAGTACATTTGTAGTGTCTGTGTTTATCTGATATGTGACGTTGTCTCGAGTACGGGTATGAAGTGAGTTGTATCCAAGTTATCAGAGAGAGAAGGTCTTCGCTTGTGTACTGGTGTGCTAGCGAGCCAATGATGGAAACTATGCGTGGTTCAAGGACCACGCTATAATGCTGGAGCCAGACATAACTACATTTGAATGATGTATTGTGGTCGGGGACTTTGTGTAGTTGCGCAAAGTTTTGTAGAACTTTGTTATCTTCAAGGACTAAAATGTACATTCATTCCGGCGTAACATTTATACATATTATTAATACTAATTTATACCAAATTATATTCACTTCCAGCGTTTGTGCGATTTCGTTTAAATGCTTGTTGGATGGCCTGTTGAATAGCAGGCACTTGTGATTCCTCAATATTGGTGTTCTTTATCAATTTCAAGAAAATATTTTGTTCCTTAACTAAACCTGAATAAAATTATTTCTGTTTGATTAATTGTCGTAAATAACAAATTCTTGCCGTCATTATATTTATTTAACTAGCTCTACGCCGTGAATTCGTCCGCGTGATTTCAGTGATTTTGTTAAATTTTGGGTTTTAATTTTCTTGTGCGGAACCACAATTATTTTCCTAAATCGAAGTAGCCTATGTGACTCCTTGCAACATCTGCTATCAAAAGTCCTGCTATGGTAGTTGTGTCAGAAAAGTTCAGTCGAAATCGGTCTAGCCGTTTCAGGGATAATCCTGCACAAACAGACTTGCGTTTTTTGTCATAGGTTTTATGTTTTTATATAGTCATTGCACCAAATTAGATAGTGCTTTACCCCGCGACTCCGACCGCGTGGGCCACCCTTATCATGCGTATTAAAAATAGATAGTAGCCGATTCTCAGACCTACTGAATAAGCATATAAAATTTCATAAAAATCGGTCAAGCCGTTTCGGAGGAGTACGGTAACTAATATTGTGACAAGACAATTTTATGATATATAAGATGAACTTTTTATTACGGAAACTTCTATAGAATCTAAAGAGTAGTATCAGGACGTTCATAATATACTGTATACCCGTGAAAAATAAAAGTTAAAATTTTTGTGAACAAAGAAACACACACACACACGTATTGGACATAACAGAAAAATATTATTAAAGTTAAAGATATGGCACAATTTGAAAAATACGTATTACGTAGTTGAAAATACGTAGTTGGTGACATCGTCATGACATATTCGTATTCAAATAGACTTTTACGAGCTCTTTTGAATCGTAAAATATTCTAAAAGCTACCACTAATTCGGAAGAGTCGTGCCACTATCACAAATCGTAAAAAGACTCAAAAAAGGTGACTTACTTTGAGCTGGAGTTCTTTTTCCACAGTAACACTCCTGATAATATTAACAGCTGTGTAACTGAAGCTAAGCATAAAGAACATAGGGAATATAAATATCAGCGCCTCCACGGCTAAATCTTCCAAATATTTCGGATGCGGGTATCTTTGAAAATTCACCCGAAAATTTTGTAAATTTTCACCAGTCAGTCTGGATATTAACTCCATCGATATGGAATGCTGCAAAGCAATGAACATTTCATTCACGTAACCTGAAAAATATTATAAATATATTTAGTTTTAGTTTGAATGCATTCATTCAAGTTGGATATAATATAATATTTTGAAAATCCATGTCTAGAAGATATTAAATTTGAGATATAATTCTCAATTGCCGCGCATGTTGTGTGAAGATTTTTTTATGGTCAATGCTCAGAAATTTGTGGAGCGAATCACAGTTTTATACCTATTATAATTGAAAGTGTATCAATGGATGCCATACGCAATGATGATAATAATTGGATAAATAATCCGTATACATGTTTGCCATCCCTACCTAATAAGTTTATTAGCCCTTTCACAATGTAACTTTAACTCAGAGACATGTTCGCAAGGAATTGTATAAAAGAAACAATAAAAAAGTGGAAACGACATCTAAACTTCGCAATAAGGGGATCAGGCCGGTTGTTAGGAAGTTATAAAGGATCAAGGCTACAGTCGCAAATTGTTATCTAACCTTGACACGAAAATACGACGATACAAAGCTATCCGTTTATTTCCTCAAAGATAAGCGGATAAACGCTTTTCTTCTAATCAAATCTAGACTAATATATAAAGCTGAAGAGTTTGTCTCCCTTATAACTGCTGGAATCAGGCGTTACTTTGCGGAAATCCATGACATGCATGAAATACGATACTACTTTGCTTAAATCCACGAATAAAATGAAATGAATTTAATTCGCGGATTTAAGCAGAGCAGTTTAGTATTTCATGCAAGTTTGTTTGTCTGTTTGTTTGTTTACTTGAACGCACTAAACTAAGGAACTACTGGTCCGATTTGAAAAAATCTTTCAATTTTAGATAGCCCATTTATCGAAGATGGTTTCACATCATCTCGCTGAAACTAAACCTTTTTTTAAAACTAATTTTACGCGGACAAAGTCGCGGGCACAGCTAATAATCTTTAATATAAAAATCAATCGTTGTTCATTAGTCTCGCTAATACCCGAAAATGGCGGTACCGATATAAATTCTGTTTGTTTAGTTTTATTCCCCTTATTTCAGGGAAGATTTAAAAGAGAAGAAATAAAGGGAAAGACTAAAGATTATTTGAAAAGTATTAACCTCTGCACCACAACCTCTGCAATCAAGCGACCCTTGTATTTGACCGGGAGAGCGCTAGGAAGAAGAGATTTTGTCACCAGGAAGATTTATAAAGAAAATGGATACAAGGTCGCTTTTAGGATTTTTGAAAGTTTTACCTTCAAAGTGTATAATATGTAATATACTTTATGAGGGCCGAGATTTAACTTCACCGTTTCTCATTGGAATGTTGTAAACCAGCAGTTTTACGACCCAACTTTACGACACCTGAATTAGATAGGACTTTTCATTTGGAATCCCGTTTGACTGCCGTTACTATAGAAATGCTTTGCTCAACGCAAAATTTTGACAGTAACTTTGATGCTCGTGTTATCTGTAATAGTTGCCAATTGTAACAGTTTGATTTTGTAGAATATAATTACAAATTTGTCTAGTAGACTTATTGTAAAGATAGCCCCTAAAATACGACATTAAAATATCACAGTGAAGATAACAATGTACTGTTGTCACGGCACGACAGTTGTCGTTGTCACGTTACGTATTAGAAAAATGTATAAATACATTATATGTATACATAAGCGTTAAATTGTAAAAACCGTTAGATTGTAATCTATCACGTGAGATTGTAAGCTGTGAAAGGATTGTGAACTGAATATACTGTTTACAATTTTGCGCACTGTTTTTCGAAAAAACTATAAATAATATATATTTTTTCTTGTTTTTATATTGGAAGCAGTACATTCAGTTCAAAATCTTTCAACAATTTACTATCTCGCGAGATAGATTACAATTTAACGACTTTTACAATTTAACGGTTACATATATATGACTCTTCTTAAAAAAACTTCTACGATTTATCCCCGAAATTTTTTTTATCGATACTTCCCACGTTACGTATTGTAACCCCAAAGTCATAGCTTTTCAATCTACACACACCGGCAGAATTAGTGGAACACGAAAAAGGTACGATATAAAATAGTTTTATATTTATACAATAATTAAACATGAAACAACAATTTAATTAACACATTAGACATATGAAGTTAGATATATGCTGTCGCCAGCTTTTTTGTAGAGCTGTTTAAGATAAACATTTCTTTCAAACACAGTATACGTGTAACTCGGTTTTTGCAACACACTCCAGAATAGCTCGCAGATTGCAGAATTTTCTTCTACTTATTTTTTTTTTATATTTATTGGCTCGCTAGTGTTTATTACGTACAAAATAACATGGACTCAAATAACACTTATAAAATAATAGAGCGTGTATGCACAAACATAAACAATAAAACACTTAAAAAATAAAATAAATCCTTAAAAAAAATCTTATAAATTAGAATAATACATTTAAAATAGATTAATTATAAATTACATTAAAATGGGATAATTAATTCGTATCAAAAGAACGTAATTATTAAAATTCCAACTTACTTAAATTATTCATAACAAATTCTTATAGATGTGTATGGTGTTCGATTATGGATTTGCAACCGAATGGTCGTTCCAAATCGTTTGACGCGTCCAGATACAAGTACCTCTCACACATAAGAACGGCGTGAAGTGGCGGCAATGCTATCACGTCAAGTTATGGTATTACTGTCGCGTTTCGTTCGGTTTCTGAAAGTCCTCGGTGGCCTAAACATCTCTGTAAAGACCATCAACGCCTGTACGAGTGCATTTGCCCTTTGTAATATAAATAAATATATTTGACCCATTATTTATTTTTTCAACGTTGTTATGCTGGAGCCAGACATAGCTTAAACTGTTTGTACATTTTTGTCCTTGAAGACTACAAAGTTCTACAAAACTTTACGTAGCTGCACAAAGTCTCCAGAGCCACACTACATGATCATTTAAATGCAGCTGTCTGGCTCTGGCATTACGCTTAGTTGAAACAAACCAACCAAAAGCAGGTGTTCGAAATTCGCATTAGTTGGGCGACCATCATGCCCGAGCCAGACATAGCTTAAAGTGTTTGTACATTATTGTTCTTGAAGACTACAAAGTTCTACAAAACTTTACGTAGCTATACAAAGTCCCCGGCCACACTACATGATCATTCAAATTAAGCTATGTCTAGCTCCGGCATTACGCTTAGTTGAAACTAACGAACCTTAAACAGGTGTTCGAAATTCGAATTAGTTCGGCGAGCGTCAGCATATATTCTAATACTGAAAAATAATAAGTTTACAAGGTCATAGGCTGTATGCTGCACGCTCGTTGCCTCCTTATGTTTACATGAAGATAATAAAAAATAAGAATTGGCGGGAATTAAAAACACGTTCACGGTGATGTTGTTAACAATATAATAAAAAATCATTTAGAGAATAAATAAGAATCAGCAAGATTGTACATATTGATTAATTAAATTAGAAGAAGGAAGATTTTAGTTGAAAGCCTTGCCCTTAAGAAAATAAAGGAGATATGTTTGTTCATAGATAATTCGAATGCAGCGATTGCGAGTTAAGTCAACAGATTACCTGCATTTATGACAATTGGATAATCACTGACCTAATGGCAGCCATTTTATAATCCAATACTTTTAGGAAATTGACTTTAACTAGCGATTAAAGTGTTTGGATAATACTTACCAATAAAATCTAATGTAACTGTTAAAGATTTTTTTGTTCATACTCGTACATAGGGGCGTATTTTCTTTTGATATTTTGTTTTTTTTTTGCCGGAGCAAAATTTCAAAAAAGGTTTGCCTTATTAACAAAGACTGTAAATTGTTTTGTTATAAGTTTATCATTATACAAAAATAGTCTTTACCCAATGACAATCAAAATATTTTCCGTTCAAGCCCCACCGCCGTTGGGGTATTGTCGCACCCACTCCTAATAAAAGCTTTTAATTTATGCTTAGCAGGAGGGGAAAAGGGAATATTAGACATACCTAAAAAGCATTCCTAATATTCTTTAAAGAAAAAAAATGTTCAACATGTTACCTAACGAAATAAGAACTTTATCTTGTAACATATTTTAAAAAACGCTGTGGTTGCTGGATAAAAGTTTTTACTCACTAGATAAATACATTTATGCTGACATGCGCCAAAATTAATTATTTTCTGTCTGGCAATATATTTAAAGTCTTAAAATATATTTATTTGTTTACTTAACATTTGATATTCATTATTATTACATAATTATATAGATTTGCTGTTTAAAACTTTAATTTGTAAAACTTGGAACTCGTATTTTTATCTTCTTATTGATTAATGTAAAATACTTGTACGCCAGACTTGACTTGAGAAAATATGTAAATGTATCTGTTCACATATTTTTGCAAATAAAGATTTCTGTTTTCTGGTTTAAAAAATATCGAGGCACGGGGTAGTCCGTTGGATTTTGTTTTTTTTTCTTAAGTTTTCGTTAATTATGTGGGCAGGAAATCCTAGAGGCCTGGGTGAAGAATCTTAAAATAAACTGCTCTTACTTATAGTGTTTTATCAAAGGTTAGTATGGATGGACTGCAATCCGTAAAGCACCCGGTCCAAATCCCGATGCCACTAAGTTACTGTCGCACGCATTGCGAACTTAAATTTTTAGTCTTAGTTAAAGACAACGGGAGAAGGTCCTGGCTTAATCAGTGGTCGGCATTTGAGTCGATCGCTAGGTTAAGTAGCTCTTGCTGCGACCGGGTGATGGATGGGTGGCCCATTCTAACACTGGTGTATATTTGACATGCTCCTCCTTCTTTCCTTCTTTCCTTCTTTCCTTCTTTCCTTCTTTCCTTCTTTCCTTCTTTCCTTCTTTCCTTCTTTCCTTATTTCTTATTAACAGTTGAGCGAAGTAGCTTACCAGCGAGTGAATACCAAGAGTTTTTTGCAACTGTCTATAAGATATATTATCATCAAAGGCCAGCCTTATTATGCTTACGTAAGAAAGATGCTTAGTGGTGATTTACAAAATTACTTCACACAAATTTTACGATTAATTAATTTCCTGAAGTCCTTGTCACACGTTGTGACATTTTCGGAACTAGAAAGGGATTGCGGCGGCTGTGACGTGACGTCACATATTTTTTCAAATTTATGCATTATAAATAAATAATTAAAAGAAAAAAGCAGTTTCAATATTATTTCGACTTTTTAAAATATAAATATTAACTGAATTATTTTGACATGTGACGTCACGAAGCTAATGTCGTGTGACGTAATTTACAGATCAACCCCTACCTATATAAATAAATAATTATATATAACATATACAGGACTATAAGAAACACGGACGTCTGTTCCTAAGGTGGACAACTTAATGTATCTATGTTGAAGGCATGAAAATTTTTATTTTTTTTATTTAAAAAATTCATATATTTTTATTATGGAATTAAAGGTCATTTTAATACATATCCGGTGAATGATCTTTAATCTTATATTTAAAAAAATAATGTATTTTTTTAAATAAAAAAAAAACAAAATATGCGTTTTCTTTGAACCCCGAGTGTATATAAAACTGCGTATACTAATTCCCTCATTCACCTTACATAATATCCACGCGTGGCGGCGTTATTCCAGTGTAATCCCAATAAAAAGCACTTCTAAAGTTTCAAATCAATTAGAAGTAAGTTAAAATCAATATTCAATATTTGTTAAAAACGCACTACAGCATTCTTAAATGAATAAACGATCACCTCCATTTGTATTCCAGTGACAAACCAAATAAAAGAAGGAGGAAGATATCGTAGCTTAATCAGTGGTCGACATTTGAGTTGATCGCTAGGTTAAGCAGTTTTCATCGCGCCCGGGAAATAGATGGGTGACCCATTCTGACACTGATTTTCAAATATCCGATTTCCTCCGTGTTTCTGAGGGCATATAAAACAGTGGGTCCCGATTAGTGGCACAGAGTCATATTAGTTGTAAGATTGTGGGGTTCCGGGGATGATGTCATGTTAACACTAACAGCTACATATTCGGCAATTTAAGTGGACCCTGGTACCAGACCTGGATAACGCTAGGAAGACGAAGAACTGACAAGGTAAAAAAAACGTGTATCTAGCTTTATAAGATCAGTATGGCCTTTGGTTCAGAATTATCACGAATGAATATCGATAGCCAAAAGTAAAGTCTTATTATATCGCGGCTGAATTTTCACTTATGAAAACCAATAGCCAAAAAGAGTTAGTTACTATTTCACGGCTAAATTTTCACGAATTAAAATCGATAGTTAAAAGTAAAGTGTCTATGTCACAGCTGAAATTTCACCAGTGAACATCAATAGCCAAAAGTAAGGAGTTATTATTTCGCGGTTGAATTTTCACGAATGAAAATCAATCGTCATAAGTGAAGTGCTACTATGTCACAGCTGAAAGTTCGCTAGTGAAAATCAATAGCCAAAAGTAAGGAGTTAGTATTTCACGGCTAAATTTTCACGAATGAAAATCGATAGTCAAAAGTAAAGTTTAACTACATTACGACTGAATTTTGAGGAATGTAAAACCATAATCAAAAGTAAGGATTAACTATGTCATGCTGAATAACACGAATACAATTATATAGCCTATACTAAAGTATTACTATATCACGGCTGAAATTTCACTAAAGAAAATCAATAGCCAAAAGTAAGGAGTTGCTATTTCACGGCTGAAATTCACGAATGAAAATCTATAGCCTATACTAAAGTATTACTATATCACGGCTGAATTCACGAATAAACACCCGTAGTCCAAAAGTAAAGAGTTAGTAGGTCATGGCTGTATTTTCACTAATGAAAATCGAGAGCCAAAATATTTCTAAGGTACATTATCAAGTTGAAACTCATTTATCAGGTTTCGGATGTGGAGTGGAGTCATTGCTCAATATTATCGACATTTCAAACCGACTCGCTCTAACCTTTTTCACTATTCCACGTAGTTGCTCTTACATTTAATAATAATAATAATAAGTTATATCAGCTGCTGGCGTAATACACAAACATATTTTCTGGAGTCTTACTACACTAGGTTTGAGCAAATTTACATATATACAATTACAAAAAGCAGCCATACTTACACGAAACACGCGCAATTATAGCGTACAATTTAGCTATCCTGCTCATTTTGATAATGATTTTTCTAAGCCTTTAGTAGATGCATATGAGAGCGAAAAAACTATGTAAGAACATCACGCCATATAACCTCAAATTGAACATATGGGACAGAATACAAAAAACTTTAGTGGGCCAAGTTCATTTTATTAGTATAAAAGAGACAAAGTTCCTGATCTCTTGCATCTCTCCAACCTCCATTTGGATGAAGGTTTAAAACAGCAGAAGTTTCCGTTACAATCATGTTATGCGGAAAAAGACCCCTCTGTATCTTCTTAACAAAAGTCTTCACATGTTCTACCCTGTCTATAATGCCGCAAGCTTGTCCCTTATAAGTGATGCAGTCGTTATACGCTAAAACCCTTGGACTGTCCAAGGACAAGACATAAAAACTACCCAAACTGGACTTACTGCCCAAATTTATTAAGGAATTGATCCATCTGTCATCATTATAGCGACAATAGTGTTCAGACAATTCCCTCATTATACCCCAAAAATCACGGTTAAATATGATACCTAAATGTTCCCTGGGAGTCCAAATCTTCAACACAGCAGTGGCATCTTGCACGTGATAGTCCGAAATGTTAGGTTTATCTCCTCCCAAACTTATAACGTCACATTGAGGGTAATTCGAACTCACCAATCGTTCTAACACTTTTAAAACGAAAATAAAATCCTTGGTAACATATTGGTCTTCTTCAAGAAACAACACTGAGCCGTTGTAGTCTCTAATGATGTGGAGTTTGTCGAAAACGTAGGACGCCTTCCACCACCAATGATGCTTGCGTTGCATTAACAGAGGATGCCTGTCACCTTTGTGGCAGGTCAAGCCATCGACGCAGATTTTACTGTCGTTTCCGGGGAACACATGCGGGTGTAACTGGACACTGTATGGATAGAATATTTGCATCACCTTTGCGAAAGTCATATTTCTGACCAACCTATTGATTTCTTCGTCGCAATAAGTGTGAGAGAATATCAACAAGGTTTTTGTTATGCCCTTTGCGTTCTCCAAGGACTGAAGAAGTTGCTCCAAGTAGTAAGTTTTATCATGCACCTGTATGACTATCACGAGAGCTATTTCATAACCAAAGTGCTCAATGTTCTGCATCATCTGTTTCTTATTGATTTGCCGTATTTGTCTCTTTAAACTTAGTATCGTTTCTATGTCATACCGACTGATAGTTTTCTCTGTATAAGTCGGATCGTCGACATATGTTTGTGGATCAGTAATATCCGTTTTTGTACTCATAGAAACAATTGCGAAATATATGTACGTTAATATTGCGCATCCCAATACAGAATACACATACGATTTCTTAAACGCAATTATCCTAAAGCGCAACATTTAGATTTCATTAAAAAACATGATATTAAAATATAAAATACAAAAATGTAAATATCATTATTGTTATGTCAAATTGTGACAAAATGGGAGACTGACTGTTTTTTTTTTTTTTTTTGAAAGAGGCGAAGATTTAAAACTGCACAGCCTTGTCTTCAAACATATAATAACACTCAAAGAAGCTCAGATTAATTTTAACATCTTGTTGAGTAACAAACGTAAACGATTATTACCTGAAACTTATAAACGTTATATTTTATGATAATGTTTGAACATTGTATAAACCATCTTGTTTGCAAATCTCTTTCACCTTTGCTATGATTTAACTCGTTATCGATAATATCTTCAAACACATTTTAAAAGATTGTCCAAGCTAAGAGATGATACATTTTCATTATCTTTATAGATACGTATAATTCTACTGTACGTGTGTATGTCACTGAACTCCTCTTAAACGGCTGGACCGATTTGAGTGATTTTTTTTTCTATGTGTTTGGGTGGCGCCCTGGATGCACATTCACAAATCGGCCCGACAGACGGTGCTGCAGTCGGTATCTAAGTTATTTATCTATATTGCAACTAAATGGCTTGGTCGATTTGAATGAATTTTCTATTATCATGCAGGACTACGTCTGCCGGCTCCGCTAGTTCATTTATATTTATTTCATATCACGAAATAGTTTAATACAGTACACAGTTTATATTAAATTGAATTCTATAATCAGAGAAATATTATACTAGAAACTGATTTTAAGAAAACATACTTATATAAAACCATAAAAAATGTATAAAATAACGTAATAAAATATTATTACGGTCACAAACATATAACATGCTTGTGACCTTGGCTTGTCAAGAACTATCATAAGTTCATTACTAGAAAGGACATCTAAAGCCGCACTAGTAGGATCATACCATTTATTTCATTATCTCTTGAAATACAGACATTCTTTAAGGTGCAAAAATGGACCGAACTAATTTGCACACCCAAAAGTTTATCCTGTGGTAATGCTACACTTGGCAATGATTGTTGAAAAATATAAAACACAAAAACATCCATAAAAAATATAATAAAAAGGGTTATCTGAACGAAAGCGATACTTTAAGTGATAGGCGATAAAAATCCGCAAAAATAATTTTATTTATAACGTTACATATGAGGTCCTGACACGGTCAATAACGGTCTGTTTTGCGTCAAAATCTTTTTGGACATACTTGTACTCGAATTTTAATATCTTGACAACACTAATTCATGCACATAGATGGTGACAAAATTAAAGAGCAGCAAGACAGCTGGCCATTGTCAAGACTCAGAGCCATTTTCGCTTTACGTTTTTCCGGAAGGACTAAGGTGACCATTCAATAGCCTTTACAATAGGGTTTCGATATTTCTTGTTACTTGGACTACCAATAGATTAAATCCCTTCTATTTTGAGTTCTTATCACATAGTTTAAAACCTTCGCTAAACATAAAAATCACGAGATTTCTTATATAGTAACGAAAATATTTGGAACAAAATTTCTTGTATTGTAATGACCGTATCGGGGCTTCATAATTTTCAAAGCCAAAGAAATACAAACTTTTGACCTTGTTTCGAGTATTAAATAAATTGTCTACGATTTTAAATCTGGACATATATATGCACAACATTTGTACACAGTTCTGTGCCTGAGAGGTGAATTGTTTCTGAACCCAATGAATTAGACCATTAAATGTATTTTGTAAATGCCATTATCCTTATACGGAGTTACGTATACTTAACTTGGTCGTTATGTTACCTACAAATCTCATTTGTATAAATAACTTCCTACGAATATACGAAACTATGAAAAATTAAATATTCTATACGACATTGGATTGTTATTGGAACATCGAAGTAGGAGGATTCGGCGACATTTAGACGGCCATCAGTACAGATCGATGCAAGTAACGATTTATAGGAAGGATAAATTAATAAAAATGATCTACAATGGTAAATTGCGAGGACAGTAGACGGCAGTGCGTTCTCCCAATAACATTGTAATATATATTATAATAATAACGTCATAAAGTTTCCTCCTACTTCTTAGCTCTGTAACTGTACAGGCGATAATTATACATGTTTCAAAGGTTACTACTATGTTAATTCAAACGACACAGTATTACAAATTTCACTATCACATAACGTCGTAAAGGTATTCGGAGCAAAAAGGTCGCGGTACATCAAAATGACCCAAAAGTGGACTCTAATCAAACGTTTAAAGACTGATCTTCAAACGAACACTTTCGCAAAAAAGGTCTAAGCTATTCGGTTCAGAACGCGCGAATCGCGGGTAGTCTCCAAATCATAATATACATATAGATACATTTAAAATGAATCGTAACTTTAATAATATACATGAGGACTTACAAATAGACGACATCGGCGCTCCGCTCCGAGGGAGCCTGCATACAAATAAGGTTCATAAGGTTTATCAATATTTTCCTAAATGAAATCAATTTGTTCAGCTATAGTACATTACTGCAGCGGCCGGCAAGAAAGGTATTGATGGACGAAAGCGTGAATTAGGGCCGAGGCGAAGCCGAGGCACACATACGTAAGTACATCAATGCCTAGGTGCGGCTATGGTTTGTATAGTACTTTTCTCAAATAATGCGCGGAAATTAAACTAAGCAGTACAATTCAGATCTTTATTTGAAAATGCATTTAAAACCAATGACGAGGTTGACGAACAACTAATAACAATAATTTTTTAAGCGCCAAAGTATTTTTTTTCACTAAACAGCTTTCTTTGTGTAAGCTAGTTCGAAATTCTTTGATCGTCATGTTGCGGAGTAGAAGATCGTTCCATTTATAAATTACACGACAAATATGGTTTTACATAATTTATTTGATCGTTAAAAACGACAGATTTGGATTTTCGTACAACTATTGCCGGCCGCTGCTCGACCAGTACAACAAGTCCGATTTATCTCGATGAAGGTTGTCAAAATAATGCTCAAATTTCCAAGTATGTTTGAGAAAATAAATTAATCTATCTATACCTACATATAAAAGCGAAACGTCACCTATCACAAAATTACGAAAGCCGCGGGAGGGATACAAGGATGAAATTTGGTCGGGAGGTTGTTTATAGTTAGTAGACACCAGCTATGAATTGGTTTTTCGATAAGGCCAGAGTATCCCTTTTCAAGTTTAATTTTAAAGAAACGGCTCGTAACTAATAAACAACTGTTAAGGGGTAAACGAGGTAATTAATTTGTGGCCGGCTGTCGAATCGATCGTTAAGTTAAGCATTCTTACCGCGGCCGGATGATGGGTGAACCATTCTAACATTGGTTTTCAAATATCTGAACTCCACCATGTTCCCATCTTCCGAAAGCACGTAAGATTGTTAGAGGTTGTGAGGGTTCCGAGGATGACGTCAGACGGTCATCTTTAACCCGTCATACAGCCACATCCTCTGTACTTTAAGCGGTACCGGGATAACGCTAAATAGAAAACGTCTTAAGGGACAAATGTGCAGGCAAACCTGTATTGATAGAAAACTGTAGATGAGTCGCTCGTCTTTTCAAAATGAACTTTCTCTTTTCATTAAAAGTCTCTAAGCTGTAGTTGATGTATATGTTATCTGCAATACATTGAATATCAAAAGCTATCAACTGTCACAGCAACCCACCAGTGTTTAAGACGATGGCATCCAACTCCCGGCGCAGATCCCGCGCGCCCAGCGTCAGCACCGCCGCCAACCTGCACATGAGACATATTTCATCTGCGAGGATGCTACATTGAGCTCTTTATAGGCGTTCAACTGAATTCATATTTATACGTATAAAATGTAAAAAATATTTATATAAAAAGAAGAAGAAGAATAAAATTTATACAAAATAATATCACTATACAAAGTACATAAGCAAAAGCCAAATCAATTAAGCTCATCATACATTCAATTAACATCACCGAGTTTCTCATATTCTATATCAATCTTATCACTAAACATTAACATTATAATAACACTAATCCGAAAACCGTTTTCGGATATTTAAAAAAAAATCTAAGAACAAAAAATGTTTAGGTAGCTTATTAAATATTCTTACAGCCATAGCCTTATGGCTATGGCTGTAATAGGTGTGTATAGGATGCATGCTATGTATAGGATGTCCAATTCTTTTAAAAGTGGCTCACAACAATCTAAAGTCTAAATGATGACACTTACAGAATTTCCGCAAAATATTAAGCCATATGATAATAGAGATGACATATAACTGTGGTATGCAGTTAAAGCTGCAATTACAGAGATTGTTTGTGCTAGACAAATTTATCTAGTTTTGTACAAACATAGTCAATGTGTGCACACTTACAATTTTGTCAAGAACTATACCTAACAATTAACTTTGGCAACTTCATCTATTTCAATTTCATTATATTAAATACTTATTGCCACTGGTTTTAACAACTTTTGTATCGTGTGCAAGTAATATACGAGGATGGTTTGTTACCATTGTAATGTCATTTATATAAGCTAAGAAGAGAAAGGACCCCAGTATACTGCCTTGTGTAACACCCTTCGTAAAATATTTGTATTGGTGGCAGAGAATGGTGCTATTTAGTGGAGTGAGGAGTGCGGTGTGTGTAGTGCATGGTTTGTTTTTTATCGGGCGGTATGTGTATCTCACCTGTCGTCGTGGCACGTGTCGCTGACACGCCGGTACGCGGTACAAACGCACGCCGGGCGGCGCCAGCGACGACGGCGGCAAGCACACTCGCGCCCCGACCACCTGCCACGACACAAACGAAATTCACTTTTTTTTGTCATAAGAATATAATGAATATGTAAGGACTTCTACCTAGCGACATCCGGGTCTAGTACTAGGGTCCGTTAAGAGTACAGAATGTCATCCCTGGAACCCCCACAAACACTAAGACTGTGAGTCATGATTATTGTCAATGAGTTATAGTAATCGTGGGATTTGATCGTGACAATCGTGAGATTGTGGCGGTTCCGGAGATGACGCCAGACGGCAGTCGGTCATCTCAACTCGCTCCACAGCCACATCCTCTGCATTATAAGCGGACCCTGGTACTAGACTGGGAAAATGCTAGGTAGAAGAAGATAATCATAATCACAAACCATAATAATTTGCATAAAAACTTCTGAAATTAGATAGTACATTCAAAAGAGACGATTCAAAAGAGCTTGTAAAAGTCTACTTAAATAAAATATCATTTGAATTGAATTTATATAAAGTATAATGACCAAAATACCTAAACTTATTTTTCTCCGATTTGAATAAGACTTGTTTTGCAGAAAGTCTTTAACACAATAGTATGTATTTTATAAAAGCCACTTTTTTAGTTCCATCTTAAATTTATTCAGTTGTAATATGTTAAACATTTGTGAGATAGCATTGTATACTTTTACGCACTCAGCGCTACAGTCCTTTAGATATGAGGCTGTTCTTGGACTCCTATTAAATATCAATCTGTGTTTAGCTTTACAAGTCTTGGTATGTAATCATTAGCCTTTTTAAAAACTTTCAAATAAAAAAGATCATCAAAATCGGTTCACCCAGTCACATATTCTGAAATAACGAACATACAGTCCATTAAAGCATCTACCCCTTTTTTGAAAAAGGAACAACTTCTCTATATTTGGAGGATGTCGTGGCCTCAGTGGTCAGCATTTGATTCGATCGTTAGGTTAAGCAGCTCTTGGTGCGATCGGATGGTAGATGGGTGACCCATTTTAACACTGGTTTATATTTGAAATCCGACCTCCTCCGCGTTTCGGAAGGCACATAAAATATTGGGTCCCGATTAGTGTCACTAAGTGATGTTAGTCGTGGTGAGGTTGTAGACATCGTGGGGGCTCCGAAGATGACATCAGACGGTAATCAGCCATCTTAAATCGCTTTACAGCCACATCTTCTGCAATCGAAGCGGACTCTGGTACTAGACCAGAATAACGCTAGAAAGAAGAAGAAGAAATTCATTATTTAATAACATTGTTTGTCTAAACATTACTCCAACTTCTGAACATATAAAAAAGTTAGATATATAGAACATTGAAGAATGTAACACGTAAAAGAAATAGTTGCATTTAACTGCCTGAATTAGCTGGACAATCTGAAAAGAAAACCAAATATTTAAATTATCAAAGTACTTTATTTAAATAGGCTTCAAAAACTATCTCGACTCGCGAAGATAAAACAAAGTATACTACTGATTGAGAAAGTTTATGCCATCGAAAAGAACCAGCAAGAAAAATTGACAAGTATGCATTAATATGCTCGTTTTCTCTCCAAGTAGTACTAAGCTTGGTGATAATCCAGGGGGGTCGGTAATCAAACCATGCACTACCAAGTCTGCCCTTTTACACACTGTTCAATAGGTCCTCTAAATATCTCTCTATGTATGAGTTTAAAGTAATTATCTACAATCTTCTAAACCTAAGGTATAAGATATGAATTTCTTAGGATTCCATGGATTCACAGCGCGAGTGACGGGTCTATCTCGTTACAGAGGAAAGAACCATAGCAGTGGCTGGAACTTGTGTGAACCAGGTGTAGGTTTAAGAAAACTCTTTATAGTATCCACTAATAGACCCCTTCACTGCCATTATTCCCTCCATTTTCTAGTCGGACTACAGGCCCTTAAGGTATCCGGTTCTCACTATTATCACACACCCTACACACACTGCACTGCACACAAGTTAGGTTTAGAGGGCCAATAAAATTCCTAAAGTATTAGTACTATTTTATTTAAAAAAACACAAATACTCTTTGAAAAGCAAGAATTGCCTAACTCTTACTTACTTACTTTGATAGTTGATGGTTTTAGACAGAGAGGTTTATTAGCTGAAATCAAAGCAGCCAATGTTATTCTTTGTAATATTAGCTATATGCTAGTGAAAGTCCCGTTGAAATCGGCTCAGTTGTTTTGGAGATAATCCGGAACATGCAGACAAAAGAAATACTTTAACTTGCATTTTTTTTTGGGATCGTATATCGCATTCAATTAGTGACAAAAAAATTTCGGCGTTACAAATAGACTGTTAAAAAAAGAAAAGTTAGTTCCTGTTTCCTTACTTCTGATAAAAATAAATTAAAATATTTAAGCATACTTAGTTCTTACAAACAATAAAAAACAAATAGAAATAGATGTGGACATAATAAAGCTACCAAATTGACATTATTCTGACTTCCTGTCCACAAAACCTCAAATTATCCAAAAAAAACGAGCCATCAAGAAAACAATTGTCTCAAAGCTGCATTAAACGAAATCGATCTGAGGCCAAAAAAATGTCTATTTCCGTCTCCGAAAAACGGTCGATTTAGCGACGATTTCGGTATCTCAATTACACAGTAATACAGTTTTAATATCGACGAAGCGATGTAATTTGGTAGATTATAAACTACGTGACTCCTTCCTATCCGACGCGGACGTTAGGAATTTATTTTTAAGCCGTTTTTAAAATTAATGGATTGAAATGATATCCAAGCATTTATGTGTAAACGTTTGTAATGATTCATTCCACGTATAAGATTCCTTGCGTACTAATTATACCTTTATATTGTCGTCTGGTTTATTAATATTTTCTGAGTTACATATTTTTAAAACGCATTCTTATTTGTCAAATCTCTTCTTCTACTTCCTAGCCTTATCCCGGTCTAGTACTTCTTCTTATTCTTATTCGTTCACTCTTGGCAGAGTGGTCGTGGTCATGGAACACTATGAAGATGCACCGCGTGTTTATAGAGGAACTTCCATCTGCTCCTATTGGCAGTTTGACGTGAGCATTCTGTGACTGGCTTCTTCAGCACGGTCTTAATATATAAAAGAGGAGATTCTAAAGACATAGCTATACATACGTGTTGCACAAGCAAGTTTCAATCTAGCAAATCCGTTCCTTCCTTTTCCACAGTATCTTGCCAGTCTAGTTCGTCGGACCTAATCTTTGTAAGTGTAACCTTAGAAGAAGCAAGTTAAGTAGATTTAAACAGACGCTTGTAGCTGCTAGATTTTATTAGGTACTAATGTAAAATTGCTGTGCCAACTTAGTGCTATTGTAGACTCTAATGTATAACATTTAACCTGATATTAATACGTCATCGTAATACTGTCAAAACTGTTGATTGTAATCTATCTCGCGAGATTGTAAACTGTCGAAATATTGCGAACTGAATATATTGCCTACAATTAAACGTATTATTTTTCGGTTGATTATAAACTATCGAAGTGAAACTCGTAAATTACAATTTCTCGCGAGTTAAATTGAAAACTGTCCGAAGACTGTCTCTGATTGGTCGGTCTTACAGTAGGCCGTTACGTGTTGCAGGATATTTGTACTACAAAAAAGATTACTAGGATTAAAAAATAATAATCAAGAAGCTTAAGACGGCTTCGGACACTTCTAACCGTAGTAATTTATAGAATTAACTAAGAAATATGGCACATCAGGGCAAATGACGTTCAACCAATCAACGTGCTAGGTGCAGTCCGTCGCATGTTATTTCACAATTTGACGATTTCGCTTCGATAGATTGCAATCTACCGAAATTGCAGTACATTTTGTTCACAATTTTTCGACAGTTCACAATCTTGTGAGATTGATTGCACTCTTTATATATGATATTTTTAAGTTTGTGACAATTCGTGCTTACTAATGACAATAATTATTTTTAGGGATCCACTACGGAAGTTTTGTGATTTAGTCAACGAAAATGAAAATGTGTGCATTTGTATATCTTGTCGTGTACGTGTTTTAGGTTAAATAAAATTGTATAGAGTTGTTTCAATAACGTTTTATTTAAACGAACTGTGACATAATCCTTATTATTCTATCATATATAAGTTTCTTGGCGTCGATAGCGAAAATGAAGTCTAGATGATTGAATTTCGGGTGCGGCACTCTATATTTGCCAACGACCGATCTTATTTCATTCCACAAACTATGGACATCGCTCGGCGTGGAGAGCCAGTCGTTATCGCCATAGTGGAGGAAAACTGGTGCTGATATAGCACTCAAGTTGTAAGCTGGTGGTGTGAAAGTTCCATATACAAATTTATTTCTAAGCCAGCCGTGATTGAACTGTGCAAATTTCTTGGAATTGTACAGTTGTCCGAAATGTATAATTTGCCTCGTCGAAGCGCCAGCCGGGGTGTGTCCCAGTACAGTTGGAAGCATCGTCTGAAAGATAAATTAACAATAATAATAATTTATTAGGGGACTAAAAAGGGGCATATTTTCCATTTACAACCTAAGTCTAGTTTTATTTCTTTTAGTTACAATTCTCACATGTCATATCGGAGTCCTGGTGCCAATAATACAGGTTCAATCAAATCAGTTTGTTTTTATTTCTGTATACTACCTAACATACCCTAAAGCAAATGTAGCTAATACAAAGAACAAAGAAAAAAATGAAAATTATTATTATTATTTAGACGGTTATATTTTCAAAAAAATTGATAGCTGAAATAGGTACGGAAATTTTAATAAACCGACTTTGAATCGAGCCAAACTCTAAGGAAATATGTATTATTCTATATAATATTGTAATACCTCCATCGTACCATATCTCTCTACCATACTCTTATATACAAAAAAGTAAACTATAGAAAGAAATGCCGTCTTATATCTATCTTCAAACTATTCTATCTATATAAGTCTGGCTCGTTAACTAACACCAGACGACCCAAAATTTGGGTAAGTCAACGTCTGCCGGGTCCGCTAATTTAACAATATTTTTATATCCTGTTAATATTAGATTGTGACAACTGACTGATTATACATATTAAATGTAACAATGTATAAAAGTTGTATAGATGTTTCAGTCTAAAAATGCACGTGCCTCCACTAATTAATTGCAACGCTTGATTTTTTTTTTATTTAATCAATTTAAAATTACAATACATTTATATAAGATAAGATAAGAGCCGTTAAACTGCAGAATGGTTTGTCTCGGCACTTCTTGTTGCTTGTTGTTGCAACGGTTTATTGTAAACTCAAGCTCAACCACGCCCTGTAAGCCAATGATATTGACGAGCTTAGAGAAATTAGTGGTAGCGCCATGCTTGTAGCCGAATTGGGCCGGCGCGTCCGGGTACCAGTACCTCTTTCTCACATGAGATCAACAGGCGGCTGTTACCTATAACACAGGCATTAAGTTGTTTACCTTAGGAACAGACGTCCGTGTGTCATATAGTCTTATATATTTATTTATTTATATTACAAAAGGCAAATGGGCAGGCAATGCACCTAAGGGACTACCGATTTCCGTGGAGATCTGTACCGCCAGGAGGCTCACAGATGTGTTACCCGCCTTTGATAGGAGGCTAGAGCCACTCAAGTCAAAAGCCAAACTTGGAATCTCTCACAAGCCGAACAAAATGCGACAGCAATCCCATCACTTGGCGTGCCAGCACTGTCGTCACTTTACGTCGCATGTAAGAAAGAGATACAGGTACCCAGACGCCGGCTCAATTCGGCTGCAGGCCAAAAGGACTGCAAGCATTGCGCTACCTCTAATTGAAAATTACTTGTATTGTGTTATTTACGCGCACTTGTATTGAAGGAATTTTGCATTGTGTTTTTAAAAGAAGCATCTGCTAGCCTTCTGGCAGATCTGAAGGTCTTTTTGAACTTTACGAATCGAAGTAAGTTGACAAGTTGACCTTATTCAGGATGTAAAAGTCCGTGGTAGGCTCGCCGCGACCGCTTCTTTGCTTCAACTCGGGCTGCATTAACATTGATTGAAAGGTTGACACGTTTAAGACTTGCGTCCTGGGGGCTTAGCACGAACACTTTCATTCTAAGTAAGGTCGAATCGACTCGACTTACTTCGGTTCGAAAAGTCCTTGCTAGGCACTCTGGTGTCCAGATTTTGGTAATTACTAAGGTTTCGTACCCGTTTGTTTTTTTGCTAAGAACAAAGTCTTCTTTAAAGTAGGTTAGAAAAGCTCGCAATCAATGACTGAATCTCCTTGAACTTTGCACCCTATCGCGTCATTCTTTGACACTGATACGGAACAAACTGAAATGAGCTTTTACATTATTTCTGTCTGTTTGAACGATGACAGGCAGTCGAGTAATTATGAAATGACATTCATTCTTTGATATACTTAAAAACAGTGACATATAGCCAAGTGTATATTCACACTTACAATAGCTTTCTCCGCGACTTTTCATGCGAAATAATTGGATAAAAAAGAATAAACGTGGAGATTAATTCCAGGCCTGACTTTTACCACCGGACATTTCGTTGAAACTACTTATTCCATACATTCCATACATTAGAATTTAATTCCGTGTTACCAAACAGATAAACATAAGAATAAAAAAGTTTTAACAAAAAACGATTTCAAATTTTAGAACTGGATCAAATTGAAATAGGATTACACGGGAAGCACCAGCTTCCAAATAAAAAAGCATCATCAGAATAGGTTCATTCAATCCAAAGTGCCGAAGTAACAAAAAAAAGACAAACTACAGTCGAATTGAGAACCTTCCCCTTTTTGAAGTCGGTTGAAAAAAAGTATGCTCATTTTTATAGACTGGTATTGCATCTACTAGTTGCCTAATAAGAACCGCCTATTTATCCGATGTCATATAAAATGGGGATAAAATCGTGTACCCAAGCTCCCAGGCTGCCCATACATTATTAAGCTATTCAAGCTCTATAAAGATAGGGTTGTTAGATGCTGCATTTAAACGCGATGGCATCGAATATCCACTTAACAAGGCATTTTATACTCTATGAAACTGTGAATAAAGATGCAACTACATTATAGATGCCTTTAAACTCTTGGCCTAGACAGAGTACAATCGATAATGGTCCGAGAGCTAACAACGTTTTGAAACATTTATTGATGTATGACTGATTCTTAGGTATAATGTTCCATATCGAAGGTAGGGATGGGTTAATTCTAGCGTCTCGGATATGTAGGCGTTAATACAGCCGCGATAGGATCTATTAAATTAATTTTGAGTTCCGTGATGGCTTTCGAATTTTACGTAAAAATGACAGATATGAGAAAATGATCTTAAAAACATAGTTTTTTTTAGTTAAAGAAAGGAGGTTGCGCAGTAGAAAATGCAACTGCTCCCAAGTGCCAGAGTCATCTACCTTCAACATGGAACATGCTAGAACTAGTATAAACCAAACAATGTGAATTGTCCCAGTTGCCTAAATAGCTCACTCACAATCCGGCACTAATATCTATGCGGTGATTATAGGAATTCTTATTCGGTAGTTTTCACTCTTATGTCAACTGTTGTACAATGTGAACTCAAATTAATATAAGTATATTAATTTTAATCTTCTATTATTTTCGTCCATCCCCATCAGAACATTATGTCTAAGAATCAGGCATTTAACGCTGAATGTTTTTTGCATGTTGCTAGCTCTCGGACCATAATACTTCTTTATTGGAGGACGACGACCTTATTTCATCTCATTTTAACGATCTTGGCGTTGACCCAGAGTTTATACTATTTCATACCAGCAGGATGTTTATATGTTCTTTATACTTATTACTGACTGGATGTAATAAGTTAATGATCCTATTATTTTATAACTAGTTCTATAAATATATACAATTTAAATATATGTGTTCCAATTTTAAAATAACGCCTTTTCTAAGTCTACTTCTGATTATAAAAGATAAAATTGTTTTTCTAGATTAAATTCCAAACAACTCATATCATCTTGATGAGTCTTTCAGTGAAAAGGAAAAGCTTGGTTATTTTTTTTGTATTACAGGGGGTAAACGAGCAGGCCATTCATAACCTAAGGGACTACCAGCGTTCATGGATATCTGCACCACCATAAGGCTCGCAGAAGCATTGCCTACTTTTAAAGAAGGATTTAGGGTACCAAGAACTCACACAAAACGAACGAAATGCAACAACAAAACCATCACTTAACGTGACCTCATAGCCGCCACTTAAAGAGGAACTGGTACCCGGACGCGCCGACCCAATTAGGCTGTAGAGGCAAAGGGACTGCAGGTGGCGCTACCTTTAATTAGATAAATAGATAGAAGTAAAGAAAGGGATGGTGTAAAAAGATTGAAAGTTACAGGGAAAGGAGAAGGATAAGAATTCTACTGTCACTTATGGTATAGGGGTAGTGATAATAGCAGCTAGGGTAGACCGAGATCGCGTACCCGTAGTAGATCTAACCAGTTATCAGCCAGATAAAAATGAAGATCCGCCACTTGAAGATAATGGATAGTCGTTACTGAAATAAAATTAAAAGCCACTGGGAATTTTGAGAAAAAATAAAAGCCACTGGGACTTTTGAGTAAAAAATAAAAGCCTCTTTTTCCTGTCAAATCTCTTCTTCCACAGGTAGTAAATCAGAACCTAACATTTTTGCGTACAAAACCGATGCTCACAGCACAGTTGCTCGAGTTTACTGCACACTTAACTTCTAGCGCTCGCGTGGAACAATAATGAATATTTCGCAAGCACAACGTTCATCAAGCCGTTTTTACTTTTCAGTTTGGCGTGAATAAAGAAGCTGAATGTTGATTGCTGGTGCTTGATTTTTGTTTTATTATAAAACAGAAATCAAACACCAGCTTTTTTCGACTTCAGTATACACATGCAATAGACTAAATGATCTAAAACTTTAGGTTATGCAAAGAAGATGTACCAATTTTCGCTCTAAATTATAGTGAATAAAAATACTGTTCTATTTAGCAGCATTATTATTAATACTAAGGATTGGTTCGATTTACTCGTGCTGCTAAAATAGCTCAACTTTCGTCACAGAATGAAGAAGCGAGGCCTTAACAGATGAAGCAGAACAAATATTTTCAGGCTTAGTACCACGCAACTATATGAAGATAGGGGTTTATTTGGTGATAATAGATTGGTAATTCAGCTTGGTTTATTAGAACGATTTATCATTTTTTGTACTAAATGCATTGTTACCAGATATCTAAGCTATAAGAAAGTTCTAAGGCTCTAAAACACGTAAAATAATATGTGAATTTGCGTAGTTGCAAATGCATTCCCTCTAAGGCCTTACTTTAGTTTGTAGTGAATTCACAGGAATGAAAAGCCAAAGACCTATATATTCAACTGTTATTTATCTTACGACAAGGGTTCCACCTGACGTATACGAGCTTCGTCAGTGCAAGTAGTAAGCTAAACATCATCGATCACCTCTATGGTAGAATGAACAAGGAAATTGTTAAAATTATTCCAATTTCAACTTTATTTATAACGCTTTTAATCTCATATTTGCTTGTGAATTCATAGGAGCATGTACGACTGGGAGACAAATAACCGCCTTTAACCGATTACGTCCGGCGTACTGAAGTGTACATTTGCGTACCTGGTTTTGTACGTACTCGTGAGTCAAACGTACAATGAAGTACTTCTACTATTAAGTAGTAGTTTTCAGTAAAAAATAAAATAGCCAAGAGCATTTCAAGACGCGTCTATATAGAAGGGTTCCGTATCTGATACGCTATAAACGTATTTGTAAAATAACTTCAAAAGTTTTTTTTCCTATTTCGTTCGAAATAATTTTACTAAGGATTTTTAGCATGTTCTATCAACATGGAAAATTCCAAGTCTCTACGTCTAATAGTTTGGAAATGCTAGGGGAGGGGAAACCACCTTACGGGAAAACAGACGGACGGATGGACAGAGCGAAATTATAAGGGTGGACTCCAGGTAGTAACTTGAAAATCCTTCATTTATCTGAACAATTAGGAGAAGGCTATAAACTGTGTATCATGACGCTAAATATTTTCACCTTATTTTACGCGGACAATATAAATTCTGTAGTATAACAGCCCCCGGCCGAGCCCAGCGCGCCCCACTGGCCGTCGGCGGAGCCCTCCATCAGGCGCGATAGGTCCATCAGCCTCCTGGGGAACGGGCTGGGCGCCGGCTTGGGCCTGTGCGGGGTGGCGTTGTTCCAGGGGTACTTGTTGTTGTGCGCCACGACGTGGGCGCGGCGCGCCGGGCGCTGGAGCCCGCGGTCGCGGCAGAAGGCCCGCGGGTCCTTCTGCTGCTGCAGCAGGCGCCGCACGCGCTGCAGCTTGATGAGCTCCGCCGTCCACTGGTTGGTCTCGTTGTTCTGGCAGTTGTAGTACTCCATGGCCACCTCGCGCAGCTGCAACGTTCGTTTTTGAAGTAAAACTCCTGTTTCGTTTGCTAAGTTAATAAGAACGAGCAACGGCCGACCCTCTCTTCCCGCTGCGCGCTGCCGTAATAGGCTTCGCTCGTTTACATTTATTTATGGCCTTCCATATTTTGTTTATCCATATAGGTTATTAAGTTAAATAATATATTACTGTAAGGGCAAGAGAGAGATGCGAGCGTACATATTTTCTCTCTTTCTCTCATAGCCAATTCTGTATTGTACGTCTAAGACAGTTGTAGCGCAAGCCTATTGTCTGTAGCACACTGTAAAAACAAGAAATAATACTATGCGCACGTATTTCTTTTTTCACTTTCTCTCATAGCCAGTGCATTAAATATATGTACATCACAGCTAGGTACTTCGTTTTTGAGTTTGATAAGTTAAATTATACTTGTATAATCATATAACACGATGACGGTGCGTTCCGTGCCGATTTCCTGTTTTAATTTTGTCTAGGGCGTTCTCAGTCGCTCCCTAATCGGATCCGGAGCGCGCCAACATTTAGCTAAACGTGCGGTCCGACGCGCACTCGGGGGTCGCACTGCCGAGCCAGGTGTAGGGAGGCCCACCAGCGCGTAGGCCGGCAGCAGCTCGTGCAGCGGGTGCAGCGGCGTGAACAGCAGCAGCAGCGGGTTGCCGTCGGCGAAGCGCGCGAAGCTGGAGCCCTTGCGCCACGGCGGCGCCACGCGCGCGGCCGGCGCCGAGAACTGCTCCAGCGCCCACTGCATCAGCGCCGAGTCGTTCCACGCGCGCCCCTCGCCCGGCCTGTACTCCTGCGGGGCACGTGCGACCGAAACGAGTTATTTGGGGAGACCGATCGGTGGTACGGTACTTCTCAAGGGCGAGCAATACGCTAAATAATTTCTCCTTTGAAACTGGAGCAATCGCCCTCACCTTGGTGTCGTTCCACAGCATGAGGCGCGCGCTGGGCACGGCGTCGACCCCCAGGTCGTTGGCCAGGTCGGCCGCCGTAACGGCGGCGAAGCACACCTCGCCCGCGGGGTCGAACTCGCGCGCCCGCAGCGCCGCGCCGTACCACGCGCCGTAGTGGCGCGCCGTCTGCGCCAGCGGCGTGAAGCCCACGGCCACCGCCTGCGAGGGCGACTTGTTACACTTTGAGGTCGATCGAGATAGATCAACATTATTTGGGATTTCCCACAATAGACAGACTAAATTGTCTTATGTGCATTCCCGTTATATGTGTATAGAAAGTAACGTATTAATCATACTTATTTTGACGGCTATTTGAACTAACATCTTATGACGCTATATGCCTATACTTATTATGCTTTTTGGAGTCCATAAGAAACTATCTGTTGCTATGACTTTTTGTTTCACATTCTAAAGAATTAATAGCCTTGCGATTTTGTAGGAACTTCTTGCCTCGCACGACTGGTCTGTAGGATGAATTGTCAGCTGAGAGCATAGTCGTTTCAGAAAGGCAGTGCCCCTTTACATACAATAAGATAAAAAGATTAACATACATAAGTAGTGTCTGCATCATTTCAGCAACTAAGCACTGAATCTATAAATTCTATTTTTATGTATATCTAGTGTATATTAATTACAAATTGCAAAGAATTCAATTTTCTACAAAAAAATATTTTTATATTTTTTGTGAGTTGTGTAATTTGGCAATCCTCTTTTCCATATGCCATAATACAAAAAAAATACATTTCAATGAATTATAATCTGCAATCAAATAAAATTTAACAAACCCACTTGTGATTGCTATGTAACACATATACTATATGTTATAGTGTGGATATTTAAGTTAGCTACAGGAAGGATACTGATATGGAATTTGGGACCTATATATGTGTAATATCATAATATGGAGCTTTAATTCTAAATACATTATAACAATAACTAACAATACTTACATCACAAACAGACAATAAATGAATGAGATCCTCTGTATTAGATATTTTTTCAAGTGGCCTCATTATCAGCTCTAAAAACTTGATCATGCTTTCTGCATTTCTTGGCCCTGCAATATCAAATTTGTTAAAACACTCACAGTTTATATAAAAACATCTGAGGATACAGGAACAAAGTAAAATAGTGAAGAATTGATGAAATTGGGAAAGTAATAGAAACCATTGGTACCCAAGTGCTTTCAAACATCTCAAAGGTATATATATCCTCCTCATATACTTAAATAATCCTAGATTCGAAGTGGGAATTGAACCCACAACCCCAGACAGTTTTATCAATATATGAATATGTGAAGCCTGATAGTTTATCAGTACCATTGGGTACTTAAATACTAAAATTTTTATATATAAAGCAATATTAATATATATAATTATTATAAATACCTTTTACTTTATGATTGTGTCAAAGCATAGACATGATGAGTGAAAATAATGATTCGGATTTCAAATTTAAAAAAATGAAATCTGATGAAAAGTAAAATGGTAACCATACCTTTATATAAAACCCCTCGAGAAGTGACAGTGTATGCCATCAATATGGGCCATGAGGGTATTTTGTTATGTTGCAACCTGCACTCACTGCCTGGATTCCAGCAGTTAATAGCAGCAAAGTGGACCTGATGTACAAATATCCACATTTTAAGTTAAAGCAAGTAATATATGGTTCAAAATACAGCTATGTTAATCCAGATATATACTAGTAATGAGACAACATATTTCTTAGCATTCCTTGAATTCACCTTACAGTTGCCGGGTACACTGCGCTGCAGAGGAAGGAACTATAGCAGTGCCCGCGACTTGTGACCCAGTTGTAGGTTTAAGAGCGCTTTTTATAGTGGCCACCAACACTCACCTTCACTCACAGTGTTCCCTCCCCTGCCTAGCCAAATCTGGTATGATCTTACTAGTGCGGCTTTAGATATCCTTTCTAATAAAAAACTAATATAGTTCTTGACAAGCCAAGGTCTTTTAGTAGATTGTATGGAGATTTTGCTGTTATATTCCTTCTTTCCACCTCTACTGCATATAAACTGACTTTGTAACTGTTTTTTGGTGAGCTCATTCGTTAGGTCAAAGTAGTTCTTTGTTTACCATTACCCATTTACCATTTAAAGCAAGTTTTTGTTTGTCAATAGCATTACAAGGAGGAGAGATTAAGGCAAGCTGCCTCTATAAGTACTTCATAGAGAAATGGAAGACTCAAGGTAATATAAGCAATAAACTCTGATTGACCATTTAAAGCTTGCTCTTCCGATCTTTTCCTTCATAAAAGAAACACAGACATCAAAATGAAGTAATAGAGGAGATGTAGAATATGATAAAAGCTGCACAGGTAATATATTTTGGAACTAATAAAGCAAATACTATAGTAATGTATAATGCAGTTCTACAATATTTGCAAAGGAATTTTTAGTCAAGTGAATCATTTAGGCAAATAGTCAAAACTTCTTATTTTCTATTAGTATGTCTAAATCTATTCTGCAGCTGTGAAACATGTTTTCAACTTACAATATAATTAAATAGAAAATCTGCAGAACAAGGTATATAAAACATTTGCCTTTTAGAGCTGGCATTTCAAGTGTCTCAGACATCACAGACATTCACCCAGTAAGCATACTTAGAAGTGTAAGAAATCAACTATTTTTATATAAAATTGACAATAATTCAATAAATTCTTCTTTTCTTCTTAAAATTTTAGTTTATTAATTTTTTTTTTACATTCTTGGCTCAGAAATAGGATACAATTTAGATTGTTTTCTGTACCCATTTATAAATCTAAGTACTATATTCATATGTTTACTTATTGAGTTTATCATAATTATACAAAAGATGTGTGAATTTAGATACATTTATTTTTAAAAAGAAATTATACCAAATTTTAGTTGAATAAGTCTTAATTTGTTTTCACTTTGTGTTCATAAAGATTTATTTTCAGTGGAAGCTTTACTGACTTTTGTTTTTTGTCCTATATAAACACTTTCATAATTGTTACCCGATGTAAATATGTTACCTAAAATTACAAGAAAAAAATATTGTTTTAACTTATTGAAGTAGCCAGACAGCCTTTAATTAATAAAGTAACTTTAGTATACTCACCCTGTCACTTAAAATATTCGCAGCCTTTTCAAATTCTTTCCTCACAAATTGTGATTCAGCATCCCAAGGTGCATAATACATTACAAAGGACACATCCTCAGAGTTTATAGAGTTGAGAGCATTTCCCAGTTGGCCTCTATACCAGTCTGTCACAGGTGATTCTGGGCAAAAGAATCTTTCTGCTTGAGGAACTTTAGACACCTTCGCTGGTCTTAAATAGAAATGATTACCGATGAAGATATAAAACTCATTTTGTCACACAACACTAAAGTTTATATAAAATCTGAATTGTTTTAATAATGAAAAAACATTGAAGGTCCTGTTTTATAACTAGCTTGTAACTAATAAGAACAATATTAATTGAATACGGTGCTGTGAAAAACTTACGCATTGTGCAAGGCACCATATGTCGTTAGCATTAAAGCGGTACAAAACACAAGTTCTATGATAATCATATTGACCGTTAACTCCCTGTTATTACTCTGTTTAGCCACCTGAGAGTTTTCGGGCAAATCTCGCTCATTGCTAGTTAAACTGGCTTTGCTCTTTAGTGACGTGACCTGTGAAATATCTTCAGAGTCCGCCGTTGGAAACATTACACGTCATTCATAAGCGATAAAGACTACGATCAATTAGTTCAGTATAGTATAACATGTTACAAACGGAAGTCATTAGCTTCCAAATTCGTAATAGGACTAGGATAAATATTTGTAATGTATTCAGTCGCCAATTTTAAGACATTTCGGCATATCAATTGAGACAAACATATTTTCTTTGATTTAACAAATGACAATGACAATGACAATTGACATGATATGACATATGATGATATGACTGATAATATAAAATCAGGGCATCCAACCTGAAGTAAGCGCCCTTAGGTTAAAAAAAAATTGAAAATTCTGAGAGAAACCATAAACGAATATTTATTATACATGAAAAATACTGTTATAATAAAAGTCCTTCACGTAACCTAATAAATTGGTAAAATAGCTGAATAAAAAAATAAAAATATTTAGTATCTCCAAACATTAACTCTGTTTAATAGTTCTATACAAACCTGTCTTTGGTAAGTATTTTTAGTCTGTTATTCATTTTGTGATGTGATTATGTTTTGAAAGTCGAAGTAAAGGAAGTATTTTGCGTTTCAAGTTTTAATGGTTGATCCGTGAATAAAACAAAAGACATTTATCATTTCTCCAATAACCTACATCTTTGTAATAAATTATTAAATGCTGTATGTTAACGAAGAAACTTACATTATAAATTGTAAAGCGTAAAGACTATATAATTGAGATACAGCAATAAAATATGGAATCTCCAAAACAGTTAGATTCGGATTCAGTGGAATATTGGAAAGAACAAGCGAAATATTACGAACAGAAGTGCGAGTTTCTTATGTTTTATTATTTTTTCATTTTTTAATTGTAGTCAGTGTTTTTATGATATTGATTTTGAATGTGGTTGTAGGGCATCCGATATTCAGCAAGAATTGGACGAATACACAGAAAACTCAGCTCAATTGGAAAAAGAATTAGAGGCGTCGTTAGCTCAGGTTGAAAAACAAAACAGAGATCTCGAACACCAAAATCAACGACTCAGGAATGAAATTGATTTGCTCAGGGTTTGTTCAATAACATTTAAAGTTGTAACTTAGTCATCGTGAGGTCACCAGTAACTCAATTTGTCTTGATCAAAGCAAATTAAGAAGAATTTAATGCTTTATATTTCTAAATTTACCAAAATCAGTCTGTTTGCTTATAAAAAAATAACCCTTTTAACAGGAAATTAAAAAAAAGTTGAACATATATCCAAGTACTTTTTTTATATTATAAATATTTAGAAGCAAAAATCTAACAAATTTTTACCAGTAATGAAAATTATAGTTATGCATTTTTAGTCTGAACACAGTATGCACATACATCGCTTGTCAGTTAAAATCCTTTCCACATTCAGATAAACGTCGTAGCTGCAATAGGTATTATAAGAAAAGGATTAAGGAAATAAAAATGACAGAATTTTAAGCTCTTATATTATGTTGTGTGTAGATGCATGTTATATAAAACTGTTTAAATTAATAATTAATATAAAGAACCAGAGATCAGATTATGCAACATATTTTTGTTTATATTCCTGAAAACCTTACATATGTAACTATTTCACAAAGATAGAATTATATGTCCTTCCCATCTTTAGTGTTATTAATCTTATTATATTATTGCTTTATCTATACTATTAAATTATATTAGGAGTGATTAAAGGTCTGCATGTCACTATTATATAAAGTAAGTATCTTTATATATGCTTCTTGGTTATGGCCCATGTTTCGCTGCCATACTTAAGGACTGCTCATATTATAGTCTTATGGACTAAACCTTTGAGTTTGATGGGCATCCTCCTATCGCATGTGACACCAGTCACTTCTTTCCACTTTAACCAAGCTACGGCTATCCTATGCTGAATATTGTATTCCAAGTTTCCAGGAATGTGTACAATATTTCTCAAATACTTATAATTATCGCACATGGCTGACTAATTGATCACCGATTGAGATCAGATTGTGGTTATTTAGGTCTGGTTTGTTTAAACATAGAAATTTTTGCAACACTCAACATTAGACCTCCTGTCTGCAACTCATGCTTCCATGACAAGTCTCAAAGATAATACATTGTTTAAATATCTACAATAGGTATAATTGCTGAATATTTAAACTTTTGTTAGGTTTAGCAAATTCTATTGTTCCTTAATACTTTCTATTTGTGTGTTACAGTGTATTTAGTTAATTTAGTGTAAAAAAATTGAATAGTTTAATATTTTTCCTATAATACTTTTTATTAACTAGTGATACACGATACTTAATTATACTTGATTGGTTAATGCATTTAGAATAATTAGTATTTACTATGCAACAACATTACTGGTGCTATTAATATACTACATAACTTAGGGACTCGGTACACCTTAGATATAGTTACAATTTAGATAAAGTTGTTTTTTTAGTTTAGGCATCGTACATAAACCTTTGTCATCTTAATAATTATATATTTTTACTTTTATTTGCTGCCTAAGGAATTGGCTGCTTATGCATAAGTAAGTTGAATTGCTTTCTAGAATAGAATAGTTTCTAGAATTTAGTATGGTTCATATTAAAAGGTAACACTTAGTGCATGTTAGTGTATATTAAAATTAAAATTCTTTAATATATAGTATCTATTAATATCAGTAATAGCTGATGACTATGTATATGTTCTAGATAATATTTATTTCTATTGGTAGTTATTTTTATATATTTATTTAATTGGAATCAGTGTAGTGATTGGATAAATAAATTGAATTTCGTTCCTTAACTGTTACTGAAAATTATAAATAATTACTGTTACTAAGTTATTATTTTTTTTACATATATATTGTAACTTATTACAAATGGAATGGAATGGAATTTAATGATTTTTTATTCTTCTCTTAGAAGTAGCGCCATACTTGCTGTCCTTTTGGTCTGCAGTCGAATAGGGCTTTTCTCTCAAAAAAGGAAAGCAATATATGAATTTCTTAACAAGTGAGCATTGTTCCAGTGACAGTATAGAAGACATGGAGTTTGTGGGGGAGGATGCTGAGGAGGAACCTCCCAAGAGGCCACAGCTTCATATTGTGGCGCCTTGGATTGATATTGACGCCGACTACTCACATATACAAGCTTGGGGTGAGGCGGAAATAATATTTTTTAGGGTTTCAGCATCTGCAAAAGACGAAAGGAACCCTTATACGATCACTTTATTGTCTATCTGTCTGGGGTTATAGAGATTAAATTACTACCAATTACTGAGGTTTGCAGTGTCTTAGAGCTGTGAAAACCATTTAAGAGTATGCACTTAAAAGATACAGTCATTTATGTCATATTTCCCTAATATTTGCAAAGGGAAAGAAAACGTAAAGGCTACTTTCCATTGACTTAGAATTGTAAAATTTGACAAGAAGCTATACCTTATAGCATAAGTATAGGAAATTTACCGAAAGCCGTAAAAATTGTGAAAAAAGAAACAGTTGCAGTGACTTAGTCGAATTAGAAGAAATTTTATGAAAAATGTAAATATTAAAATATAACCTGATAAAGCATTATGTAATGGTATGGAAACCTTAGTGTACGAGTTGTCCGGCTTATTGTTTTGATTGTGTATGTTTTTTTTTTGTTACTGGATACAAATACTGTAAAAGATGCAATATCTTTCCCCTCTACGCCTGTCGTCTCTACGGAGGCTACAGGCACGCTAAAAGCGCACACGTTCGATTTCAGAGAGCCAGAACAAGGACGCGGCGTCGAGCGCGGCGCCCACGGCCAACGCGGCGCACCGCGCGGGCGCGGCGCTGGGGCTGGCGGCGCAGCTGGTGGCGCTGCTGGCCTGGACGCTGGACGTGCGTCTGCCGCACGCCGTCGCGCTCGGGTGAGGGAGGCGGCGCCTCGCGGCCGCCCACGCTCGCCCGCGATCCCACTCACGGCCGCCGTTGCCCGCAGCGACTACAGCGACTGTCGAATTAGGACGCACTTTGAAACATTGGATCACATGGATTTTATTAAATTTAGCAACTGTTCCACTTCTTAAAAATCTCATGTGAGAAAGAGGTACTGGTACCCGGACGCGCCGGCCAATTCGGCTACAAGCATGGCGCTACCTCTAATTACGATTCATATCACAAAGTGACATTAATCGGAATAGGGTTAAGGTCGATTTTTATATATATCAAAGTTGAATGATTACTGCACGCCGAAAAACCGCATAGTAGGTTACGGCGGGCGCTATCCCCAGTGAGTCACCTATCACGCAGCCACGTTCGCAGCGCTGAGTTGTATTTACGATACGCAGCGGAAATTGTGGTCGATGATTATTGTATGGCGAGGTCTTTCCGAGTGCTGTCCCGGCACAATTACTTGGAATCGGTCTAAATCACCGCACGCAAATTACAAGGAAGCAAAATGTAATAGTACTTCACTTGATTGCTATTAAGGGCCACATGAACTTCTTGTACTCGTGTATGTACGTGGGAGATTAAATGATAGTAGCTGTTTCCCGCGTAAAAAGAAACCATCCCTTGGACCTTCCTAATCTGGTCCTATCGTTAAATTAGTTCTTAGCGGACGTCTACTAACTATAGATTACCTTTCTGCTAAATTTCATATACGTCCCGTGGTTTCCGAGATTTCGTGTTAAGTGACCTTTCGCTTTTATATGCACAAGCGGACCCGGCATACGTTGTCCTGCCCGAACGTTGGGTTACTTAATATTTACTACGTTCTATTATTCTATAACCCATCGTTCCGTTTCACTTCCATTCCCTTTTTATTATACAAACCTCGTCCTAACAATAATGAACACAACAAAATAGAAATTATCCAATCTGGTGCAGTCGTCGGGAAGTCATGCACGTGTATGCATTTCAGCGACTTATTTTTATTTGCAACTATAAATTGAGATGAAAGCTATCCTATCTTTCAAGTTGGATCAAACTGCTCACTTTGTGCACATTTGATTAAAATCGGTTAAGTAGTTTAGGAGTCCATCGCTGTCCAACAACTTGACGCGTATATAAGTTAAGATAAGATGATGTAAACAGACAAATGTTTGTATTAAATTGGTTTGAACAGATCACTTATTAATTTAGAATAAAGAATGGAAAGTATAATTATTGTCTATGAAATATTTTTCTGCTCTTTGCTCTCTTTTGCGAATTTCTTATATGAACTGTGGCTTTTTGTACAGACGTTTCAGTAATTTAAATGTTGAGATCATTGCAATATTTCAACAGAAATTTTATCGATAAAATTAATCTAAGACTACCTAGAAGTGTTTTGCCTAAGCCCCCAGCAGATAAACCATCCAGCCATCGACTTGCATTACAATCCTTAATGTAATTAAAAGTATAAAAATTATGTCCCATTAAAATAAAACCATAATAAAAACACTCAGAATATCGTCTAAACTCTTCAGTAAAAAACACCTAAGGTTTTTACCCTGCTCTACTTTTGTTACATCATTTCCTTCTATGTCATAAATTTAATGGAACTTGCGGCGACGTTAGACAATAACAAAAAAATAACAGCCAGCCTGCGTATAGGATACATTTAAGTAAAAAAAGGAATCAACAAAATATTTTCGTTTCAATATAAAGTAATTTTTAAATCAAAAAGATAACAGCCTTAAAAACTTACTAGACATTTACTGATGCGTTGAAGTCGGTATACCAAGCGAAAAATTTTCCCCACTGAACCGATCCGGATGGTACCGAATTGAACACATGTGTAGGTGTCTAGTAAGCAATTGTATGAAAGTACTAAATTATTTTCTGCTTATTAGTTCCTTAGAGTGTTTTTAAGGCGGTTTTTTTTTTATTAAAAAATACTTTAATTTATGTTATTTATCTGCTCTCCATTATAATACTTTAATTTATTATAATGGGAAGCAGATATATTTTGTCTATATATGATATGGTTAGGCCAACTAAACGCAATGCTTCAATGGCAGAAAAGGTTACGGAATAAACAAAAACATCATCAATGCACATAAATTATCAGAATTTGGTTTATTTCTCAAAAATCCTAGGACCGATTTTGATAAAATTAATATGGGACCACCTCTGAAGTATAGTCTACCCGACTAAAAAAGAATCATCAAAATTGGTTCATCAATGGCGGAGTAATCGCGTAATATAAATACAAAAAAAAAACACACTCGAATTGAGAACTTTTCCCTTTTTTTGAAGTCGGTTAAAGAATGTGTTTGACATTTTTTCTCCGAAAGTATCGTGACGATGTTGCCAATGAAATTGAGTGAGTAAACGACATATTAAATAGATATTCTATAATCCACACCTTACTGGGTTGTTATGTGATACCACTGTTATTACCTCGACTCTACATTCGCAGAAACTATTTCTTGTATGAGAAAAAAATCTTTATCACTTTTTTATGGTTACTTACTTATTCGTCGGTTTAAAGACTGTAGACTCTTCTTCTCGTTTAGTATCAGAGTCCGCATAGATTGCAGAGCAATTTACGTAGGGGTTATCGAAATATAGACTTAAGTTGTATTTGTAATAGTGATGTAAGTTTGTCCCAATAAAAGTTTTGTTATTGTATGCAAAACCGTAGTAGAATAAAGCCTTTTTTATTTTATTTACAGTAGGGCGAAATGATTCGGAATCACCGGAGGTGATAAGCTGGTTCCAAGAAGATTTTATACGTTGCAGGAAATTCCTTGTAAATCGCCCGGCTACATATATCCGCGAGCAATGCCGCGGGCGTTACTCCGGATCACCAATAATTCCCAATTCTTTTCGAGTCCGACAAGAGCAAGTCTCAATTTCTCGTCCCAGCTCCCGATTTTATTTGCAGTTGTAAATCCCGGCACGAGGCTCTAAACCGTTTGAAGTATTGATTGGATACGAGTTCGAATCCCGTGTAATCTTTATTTCAATTTGCATTCTACTCTCGGGTACGAATAAATTCGCTACGAATGGGATTGAATTTGTAGGTAATACCTATCTAAGCTATAATGATAGAGGTCGGGTATAACAAGATTTTTCGTAGTAAAGTGGAACTACCTTTTTTTTTAAAAAAAACTAGCCTTTTCCCGCGATTTCATCCGCGTCAAATTGCGAGAAGCCTTAGGCATCCTTATTCTATCCAAAATCCCTTGTTAGTGGATGGCTACAAATTACCTCCTTGAAAAAAAATTCATCTTTGGACGTCTCGGAGTTTTCGAAATTTCGAGTTACTATTTAGTTTAGTATTCCCATTTCCCCTCCTAGTATGCTTAAAGCTTGTGTTAGGAATGGTTGCGATAATTAATCAACGGTCTCGGTCTCGAATTAACTACCTTACGGATTACAGTCCACGCTTTTTACGGTTGAGTTTCTGCAGAGTTTTGCTTTTATTCTTTTATGAAGTTAAGAGTGGGAAAGGCTGTTTTTAGATAGTTTCAATAAACGGACCTTGTGCTCGTTTGATACCTTACTTTGAGTCCAGGGTTTGGATGCTCCTTTTTGTCTGTCCAATAACTGGTCAGATCCACAGACTACCTTAGCTGTTATTGTCACTACCCTTGCATTGCTCATGACAACAGATTCCGCACTGTGTGTGTACACCGCACTTTCCATCTTTGTATCTTTTTTTGCTCCATCCCTGTCCTTTACTCATACCTTTCTAATTAGAGGTATCGCCACGCTTGCAGTCCTTCTGGTCTGCAGGCATTTGGATCGGCGCGTTCCGGTTCTTGTTCCTTTTTCTCACATAAGAACAGCGTGAAGTGGTGGCGGTGCTGTCAATTCAAGTCATGGTTTTGTTGACGCATTTTGTTCGGGCTGTGACAGTTCCCGGTGGCCTAAATCCTTCTTTAAGGGCCGGCAACGCAATTACAAGCCTTCTGGTGGTGCTGTTGTCCATGTGTGTCGGCAATCACTTAAGTGTTGAACCGCTTGTTCGTTTGCTCTTTGTAATATGAAAAAAAACTTACTTGTAAACGTTAATGTGAAGTGTGTGTGAAAATAAGTGTTTTTTTTTTGTACAAGTTTACTTTACTGTTGAAACACGGAAGGTTAAATTCTTTTTATACGACTATATACAAAGACAACGCTATTTTTGGCTAATCATCTGTAGCTATCAATTTCGCGATACAGTACAACGCCTAAAAGAGCCCTCCGGCACAACATTAAGAGGCTGGATCTTCAAATTTTTTCACTCCCTTTTCGGATACAACGTTTGAGTCTACGTGTCGTTGGCGAGTGTAATTAAGGTGCAAAGGTATTCGAAGTCTGCCGACTAGGGGAGGCTGGAGGGCCCTTCAGTGGTCGGCCGTGTACTCAGAGCCGATGAGTGTTGCGTAGGCCGCCATTATTCCCTTGGTTTTTGCGTTCGAAAGCGTTTCAAAGAATTTTTAATTGGGTTACCAAAAAAAACATAGTCGAAGAATTTCGTTGTTTTTGGATTTTTGCTTTATTTTCCCGTCTTTTCTTACCTCTTTGTAATGCTTCTTTTCTTACCTTTTTTTCGAAAGTTTCAAGCTGGACTTTTATGTCTACAAAAAAGTTTATTTTTAATAAAAAAAGATTCACCTTTCGAAAAAAATTCTTGCATTTTTTTTAAAGAATATTAGGAATACTTTTTAGGTATGTCTAATATTCCCTTTTTCCCCTCCTACTAAGCTTAAAAGAGTTGATATTTTCACAGCTTCAAGGGATTACAGACTTCAGTATATGGTATTAATTTCAAATTTTTAGGTCTTCCCGTTCCTGAGAAATAGGGTCTTGACCGACAGGCAGACAGACGGACGGACAACGAAGTGATCCTATAAGGGTTCCTTTTTTCCTTTTGAGGTACGGAACCCTAAAAACCATTAAAATCGGTTCACCCATTAGAAAGTTCTGAGGTAACAAACATAAAACATACAGCCTAATTGAGAACCTCTTCTTTTTTTTAAGACGATTAAAAACAAATTAAGTTTTTGGAATGTTTCAAGAAAGTGCACCTTAACGATAAGTTTATGACAATGAGGCAATTATGAGTTTTTACAGTGAGTGAATCTTAATTAGACTACCGAATTATCCGTAATTACTCGGTACTTGTCTTTTTAGCTTATTTTGGTCGCCGCTCTTGAGTTCCAACTATTGGAACTTACTGACGTTGAACTTAAAGGCCCATTGTCTAACACGAAAAATTGAGCAATTATCTAAAGTTCCTAATTCTAAGGGATTAGACTAAAATAGTGATGTGAGTTATCTATGAATGAAAACTTACAAAAATATTTATTTTTACATATTTTAGTATCTTTTTTATCTAATACTTCGAAAAATAGAGACATTGCTCTAATTTTCTTAAAATTTGAGCATGTAATTTTTTTGTGGAATTGGATTTATTTAGCTAAAAGCAAACCTTATAAAATCTGCTGTTTGCCAGTGAAAGTTACGTTCAAATCGATCTAGCCATTTCGGAGACTACCCGGAACAAACAGACAAAAATGTTTTAACTTTCGTTTTTGCTATAGGTAGCATATACTATGTACTACGTATGTAAGTTGTAAAAAAATAATATATTTTTAGATAATAAAGTTAAATAAAAGATTTTCTAATATTAACAACAGACAATATTAAATGGGCTGCTAATTAAATATGCCTTCAATATGAGCGTGTATCGACACGCTCTTGGCCCCTTTTAATTTAACAGAAGCATGCTTACTTAGTGACGGCACAAAGCAGATCCCGTTTTCGTTTGGGCTTCTTCTGTGGGAAGCACGATTTGAACGCCCTATTCTTGATGTCATTTTCAAAAGATATTAACGTTCTTCCGTAGTGCTTCAAGTTTTCTTTCGACTTCGGCGGTTTCTCTTCTTTCCTGCAATGAAGCGTTTGAAATAATTTAAGAAATACCAGTTTTATTTGGTTCAGTACATTGTAACCATATAGGTAGAACTGTCTATTACCTAGGACGACCATATAATATGTCACACAAATTTTACGACCTTTTTTAAGCCCTAACACCCCCCAAACTATCCTTGTAACAGGTTGTCACATTTTCGAAACCCCCACCCACATCAGTTCCTTTATAAAGATAAAAATAGTGCCTTATTATGAAGCTACAATCGCTAAGGTGCTTTAACTTTGTGTTCTCCGTCGAATTGTCAATACGGGTGTGCAATTTCTTTAGTATTTGCGTTGTAACTTGTAATTTCGTGGTTAAATTTGTTGTTAGGTGTCGTGTTACGTATTTTTGTGTGTTTGTTTATTCTACTGTCACCAAACAGTCTAAATGAGCGACAATCCTAAACTAGACGTTGGAAAACACCTGTACCTTTATTTGCCTTTTGTCTCAAGACAAAATTAATAGGGTATAGACCTTTTGTCTGACGTGCCATGTAAAATGATTATTTCATGAAACATTCATAAATGTGACTGTAAAAGAAAATTGATAACTCGGCTCCAAACCTTATCGTACGATATAACCGAAGACGTTTTACACATAGTGAAATGATTATTCTTACAGTTACTAACACACACACACACACACGCACGCACGCACGCACACACACACAAATACACATACACGGACACATTTTATAAGTATCAGTAATTAAGGATTTTTCTCTTTTTGTTTATTTTAAAATTATGTTTTGGTAATTACGGGAACCTCATGACACAGGTATTTTATGCTTACTAGGAGGTCCCTACACTGTGTATCTTAAATTATATGAGAAACGAAATAAACATTATTATTACATTTGGCCAGTGTCACGTTTTGCCTGAAAATACATAAAGGAGATTGGTTAATTGGCTAGTAGACAACAGACCAAAATTCGGGCAGGACAACGTCTGCCACGTCCAGGCTAGTTTCTAATTAAAAGCACTTACATTGTAACATCTTCAATACTGATCTCTTCCTATATGCTTATTTAAACCTATATACAAAATTTCAATTCATTGTACAACGTCATTGTAATATTTGACGATATTTTTATTATTGTATTGTAAATATTGCTTAATTTAAATAGACAATATTGATTTTCAATCAGGATTTCCCCGTATATATTAGTGCCCTTCTTCTGCAACGCGATGGATCCGGCACCAGCACGGTGAATCCATGGAATGCTAAGAAATTCGTCTCAATTTACCTGAGTATAAAACATCTGTATTCCAATAGTTAAAAGCCGCAATCCAAGCCTCAAACGAATGTGATTTCCAGACACCAATCTTCTCTAAACCTTTTCCGACCACCCGCAAAACCGTAATAGCACCCAAAGAATCACTGACGATCAATTTGTGATCGTTCGTGACCGTTTTATTTGTTGACCAATCCAGAGACAACGCTAACACATCACCAATAGAATCTTCTATCCATAGACGTAAATTCAGTGCCCCTTTTTCTTCGATCAATTGATAAAGTTTTATAAATCCATCCGAAGTTACAACGGCTAGAACTGGACGATCTTGTATCGTGTGATAGCACCATTTTTGATCCAATATACCCGCTGTGTCAATCTCTTTGATAGGACATATTTCTTTTAAACACTCAGGAAGCGAGAACAAATATATTCTGCCTAGACGATTTTGTTTATTATCCTCATTAGGACCTGAAATAATGATTATTAATGATGAAGTCCTTGTTTTATAATCATTATCTATAAAATTGAACGTTCTGTAACGTCTTAAATAAGTTTTTTTAATAGTATTATGACGATACATAACGAGGCAAGATAAAACATTTTTGTCTGTCTGTCTGCTTAATCCGGATAATCTCCAAACCGGCTATACCGATTTGTTCGAGACTTTTACTGGTAGACAGCTGATTTTACAAATAATAACATAAGTTACTTTGCTTTTAGTTAAATAATTAGGGTTCCGCACAAGAAAATAAAAGACCTAAAATTTTAACAAAACCACAGAATTCCGGCGGGCGAAGTAGCGGGTTACGGGTAGTATATTACTCATTATTTGTAACCAATTTATATTTTTGTTTTCATTCTTGGAATGAATACTAGCCTCAATATTTCAATGATAAAAGGATAAATTAATATCGGTGAGATAAGTTTCATTCCTGGTACCAACAAATCAACAACGCGTCTATTGTCGTACTTATTCTTCCCTTGCGAAAGAGGTAGCAGGAATGTAAAGCATACGTACGTAAAATATTCCCAGTACAAAATAAAATTTACGTTAATTTACGTAATTATGACAATAATGTTTTAAGTACCCACCTTCATTATCCTTGTCAAGTTGATAGGTTCCGCAAACAAACACATGTCTGTAAGGTTCTACGGGACACCATTCCACAGAATCCGCGTTGTATCCTGTCTTCCATTTGCACTTTGTGGTCCATGACACTGCCATTTAAACTAAAACGAATGAAAAAATATAAGAAATCACGTGCCTAAGAACCTAACTATCATCAATCCCTTGCAAGTAATAAGAGTATAATATTACTTTAAGGTTGTAACAAAAAGGGAAATAAATTTTCAACATCCTCTTAACTGTAATTAGTCTGAAGAAACGCACACAATATGGAAGGATATTAACTCACAATATATGTAACTCGATGCAATAAAGACTTTTTACTCGGGAAATTAAAATTAGAACAGCTCTTTTTTAGCCGTATAAGTGTTGCAAGTGTGTAGCAAACCTTACCTAGTTTACATCTAAATATATAAAATATCGGGTCTCGATATCTGTCCGCGATAAAACACTTATACTACTGGTCCGATTTTGATCAAATTTCGTACTACATACATATATCTGTAACTGAGACCAACTTAAAATATAGGACACATTTTAGTCCCGATTTTTTTTAATATTATTTATTGCAAACTAAATATGCTCCTGATCGACCAAACTTACGGTATTTTGTAAAAGCTGAAAGTTTGTCAGCCCATGTTCTTAATAATCTTAACTAAAGGTGTGAAAATTGAAGAACGTAAATTCACATTTTTCACACCTTCATCGCGGTATATACAAGACCACGATCACTCAAACTTCATAATGGGCCATTGTTATATTTTGTTCTTATCTGTATAGAGAGCATGTTAAAAAATATGAATTTACATTTTTCACACCTCTATCTCAGGTGCCTTTTACCTTTCAAAGCCACGATCACTCAAACTTCATAATGCGCCATCGTTCTTACCTGTATAGAGAGCACGCACTGACAAACTTCCAGTTTTGCATGAGAAGCTAAACTACTTTGCATTAATCCGCGAATGAATACGAGGGAAAATCGGTGTAATGCTGCAACCCGAAAGCTACACCACCGAATCCGCCACCAAACAGGGCAACCTCGATTTAACAAATCGGAGGGGAACAAGAAAATATTCGTTATATCAAGTAATTCGTTGAACTGAGGATAATTTTCTCTTATGGACAATTCAAGTGGATTATGAAGAATTTGTTAAATCGATGTTAGTCGTTACATTGAGGTTCGTTATATTAATATTGCACTGTATATCTAATTAAAATAGTGCGACAACCCTACAAAGTCAACCAACTTAAAACTTAATCCATCACTGACCGAAATGACACCGCTTGTTTTTTTATCTAAATACAGACTTATCAGCGCGGTGCGAGTTAAATTCTCCAAATATTAACTTCCGCGCTTATCTGCCGGCGAGCGCCGCTAGGTGTCGCCACCGTCGGGCACACTTCTCGCCCGAAAGCCGCCGTTATCACAACAAACATTGGCTTTTTGTTTTTATCAGCCACTTTTACATGTTAAAGGCACTTTCGCCCAGTAGTTATGTCACTAACATCATTTTAAAGTTCTTGCAGCCAGCTTGATACTTGATGGTTGGTCAGGCAAAGAAGCACGTGGTCTGCTTGAGTAATAAGATAAAAAACAAGATGGCAACTTACTAGTTGCACTCTTATTTTATAGTATATAGTACCTATAGAGTGTGTTGCTTACTATATAAAAACCTAGTGTCTCTCTATATGTTCACAGCGAACTCTTTGCCATGTTAACCGATATTCATGAAAGTTGACATTTATGGGAAATTTGGCTCAACGTGAGATATAGCATAGTTCTTATTCTGATTCTTCCAAGTGGTGTATCTTTCTTTATCTGTCCGATGACTGGTTAGATCCACTACGGGTAGGCTACCCCGGAGGACCCTAGCTGCTATTGGCACTCCCCTATACCGTCCGTGACAGTAGTACCAGCATCCTTTCTCTCCTCTCCATCTACCTTTATATCCTTTAACTCCATCCATTTCCCTTACTCCTGTTCTTCTAATTGGAGGTAGTGCTTGTATCCGAATCGGACCAGTAGTTCCTGAGATTAGCACGTTCAAGCAAACAAACAAACTCTTCAGCTTTATATATTAGTATAGATTAAAACGAAGGAGAGTATATTTTTAAAAGATTGGCTAACAATAGCAGTTTTTCGTCAAATCGTCAAGTGAATCACCATCAAGGTTCTAGAGGGAATTTTAAGATTAATGTATAATTGAAAATTTATACGTTTTGCGGAACGTATGGAATGCATTTCGTACCTTACCAATAGATCTAGACTATATGATCGAAAACTAAAGATAATTTCATACAATTTCCATACAACTACACATGCTAACGTATCTAGATCTTGTATATTCTCTGATATTTTACTCGTATGATACTTTTGCTCATATGATATTTTGTTTAAAAAAAATACATCGTTGCTTTCAAAAATGCTGTCGACAAAAAATCCGACTCCGTTTCCGAACGTTTCAAATTTCGAATAAGGAATCATTCTCAGCAAACATGGCCGACCCGTTGACTCATGGTCCGAACAAATGTTATCACTCTTCTTTTGTTTGTTTCTCGAATATCATCCGAGGGAACTGTGTAACCAGCCAGCAAGACCCTCACCACTCAGACAATCTTTAAAACCAAAGGTTCATTCTGAAGTGGCAACCCCATCCGGCTCACAAGACCCCTGTCAGTATTGAGTTTTGTAGGATTCGTGGGTCACAGAGAAATGGGCATTTATTTCTGTGGCCTTTCCTAACATGTCGTTCCTCGCCCTCGTAAGATTTTTGTAATGTATCCTGTTTTAAAATGATTTGTGGACCGATTTGTATACGGTTATTTAAAAAAGAATACTCTCGAAGCGTTTGCTATCACAATTTGTTACAGTAGAAAAGTTGTTTAGCTATTTGAGAAGGTTATGGATATTTTTATTTAATATATGACGATAGACAATCGGATATTACGAATTTAAGCGAAAGTCAAAATCGTTTATTCATATAGACTTTTTTATAAGCAATTATGAATTTAGATTTTGCGCCTCCCAAACTCTCATGTATAAAATCTTTGATTATATAGTCTTATTTCTTGATTATTATATATTACTAGACCTCGTCCGCGTAAAATTAGGTGAAACTTTTTAACTTATATTTTATATATCATCATATATAGCCTACAGCCTTTTTCGATAAATGGGCTATCGAACGCTGAAAGGATTTTTCAAATCAAACTCTTCATCTTTATATATTAGTATAGATTAGTGGAGGTTCGTGCATTTTTAGACTGGAACATCTTTAATATTCTTAGATGAAGAAGATAGATGCTTAAATCGTTATAAAATCTATGCGTAAAAACAATTGGATGCCTTTGCGGGGAAGTTGTATGTGAGATTATCTCAAGAAAGACGAAAGTGGACCGAGAAGCCATCCATACTCGAGGCGGGAATCGAACCCACAGCCCACGGTGGGGAAGGCAGGGTAACTGCTAACTGCGCCAACGTTTCAGTCATACTGTAAATCCCTGTGTAACACAGTGCTCTTATAAAGTATTAATGTTATTCTATAATTTATAATATCATAATATATATAATATTATAATATGTGCATTAAGGGTCGTACAGGCGCATTGTACGAGAATAATCCTACAACGCGTTTTCCTATAATATGGCATAAACCTCCCGTATTAAAGGAGGATTGCAATATCTAGCTAAGTGAATGTGCTAATGTTTTTTTTTTTCATTTTAGGAACAAAGGTTCAACATGTACGTAATGTATTCTAGAAATAACAAGAGAGCTACGAGACTGGTATATGAACACAAACAATTCTTTCAGGTTAGTGAGTTCTGCCATTGATATTATTTACAGAGTTTTGTTTCTAGTTGTATCAGCTTCGCTGGTTCAAATCGTGTATCCGGTGCTTATCTGCGATAGAAAAACCCGTGCAAAAAAATGTTTTTTCCACTTGTCACTTATGGTGGAAGTTTCTTATCTTGTTGCCATTAGGATTCATTTTCGTTTGGCTGTCTATATCATAATTTAGATTGGGCTATTAATATTTTATTTATGGATATAAATGGGAATGATCTTTTTGCTACTTGCGTGACATTTAAATCATTTGTGGTTGGTGAAATCCCAAAAATACGCAATAGAAAAGGTGCTGTTTTCACCTCTTATTAGAGAAACTCGGCGGTATAATATTAATTATTAATTGACTGCAAGTTCACTCGCTATGCAAATTTCGCTCTTATTTGCGATTGTTCGGTACTTGTGTTTGTCGCTGAATACCTCCGAAATAACTGAACATATTCTGATGTAACTTTTTACGTGTATTAAATGAAATCTCGTGATAGATAAGATTCATAATAGGATTCGTTGGGTGCTATTAGGTACTTAATTTTTTTTATATATTCTTCAATGTACGGGAAAGATTTCGGCTGTCAAATCTTTTGATTATGCCAGCTTAATATATACTCAAACACCTTTTTTTGTGTGGTTCTTGCTGTTGGACCAATTGGCCTCGACAGCGTCACCAGGAGGGGGGAGGGTGGGGAGACAGTGGGTCTCGACCCGGCTAGGGACCAACACGCGAGGAACTCGTCGAACGCAGGGAGAAATACCTTGCATGTTTATATTTTGCATGAATTATCAGAGAAAAAACGGAAGTGTTTAAATTTTTTGATGTGAAATATGTTTTCTAAAGTTGAAATATTTATAAAAAAATCTATTTTATAAATAAAATATGATATAAAACAAAACATGACTTAAAGAAGTAAGTGGTGTGGCAAAAATAATCCTAGTCAGCCATATAATATTTGCGCAAATACGCTTATATCACGATGAAGTGCGGTCGTTATTATTTCCTCATTTCTGTTGTTACGGTGTATGAAAGACCACGGAACATAGCAATCGGTGGATATTGTGTAACCGCTATCGTATGAATAAACATTCATCCCCTTAATTGCCTTTGCGCACCGTACCATTACGCTAATCATAATAATAAACGCTTCTATTGAATAATTTATAAAACGTATAATAAGTCATAGTAATTTCAGCTTCCTATAATAGGCGCACCCGTAGTATAGATACAAGTGCCTTCCCATAATTATGTTTTCATTCGTAATTTTACAAGGATGAGACAGTATTGTCGTTTTGTAAGCAAGCTTGTTGCAGTCGGTGCATTGCATGGTTTATCTCATGTCTGATCTAGTATATAAGAAAATAATCATGTGGGATCTCATTTCCTCTATCATCTTTGTCCCATGACAAATGGCGATATACATTTGCTTTACCGTTATACACATACAGTGAATGTGTCGAAAGATTACTTTTTATATGAAGAAGATCACACACTATATCTTGCTTGTCTATATGTATAAAAAAAATATTCATATTTCAAATTAAAATCCTTTACCTTTTAAAAAAGATTATTTATTCAAACGGAGATCTACAGCTCTCCATAGAGATCTACAGCTCCCGTCAATAAAACACTATTTCAAAGTTACCGCGGAACGGTACTTTGAAAAGTCTCTCCGACACCCCAATCCCCTAATTGTGGCAACCTCCACCTAAGACCCCAATCTTCAGGCCTCTGCTAGACGCAGGAGACCTAAAAATGTCCTCTCCGATCCCGATGATCAAATGACCATGCTGCTTGTAACACTTTTAGAATAAATGTGTTCTTTCTTCTATCACTACAATCATCATTCATCATCATCATGACCGAAAGCTCTGTGGAGGCACTTACAACGAAGTTTGTAGGGCTAGTCTTTAATAATTTTAATATTCTAAAGCAAATGTCAAATAAGTTGAAGCCTAATATTCTAAAAGCATTCACTAACAAAGCTTAATTGTTGTCGAGGGTGAGCTTTTTATGTTGATTACAATAGTTTTTTTTTAATCCGTTGTTGCCTATAATTGGATTGAAAAGTTACGTTACATTAGTTTGCCACGAGCCGCCTATCTCATACATCAAATTAATTATACCCAATTAGGCAGGCACTGCACCTGTCCTGTGTGGCGGTTGCCTTTTTTATAAGCTTCTATTTAACTTGCCACTAAGGCAGATTAAGTATAAATCTTTTAAAATTTCGATTGTTTCAAAACGACTTGTAGAAACCATGGAACTTAGCTTTTTAAACTGATATCCACAAGGTAAAATTTGGTATAGACATACCGTTTTGATGAAAATTTTCAAATTTTAACATTTCATTCGATTCATAATATGGTCTCTTTTTGGCAACAATGTACATATTTTCAAAAATGTCCAAGAGCGTGTCAAGACAGGCTTATATACTCGTAGAAGGGTTCCGTATCCGATAGGCTATGAACGTATTTGTTAAATAACTTATAAAATTTTTGTCCGATTTTTTTCAAAATAATTTTCCTAATGAGGTTTTAGCATGTTCTATCAACATAGAAAATTTCAAGTCTCTACTTACTTCTAATAGTTTGAAATTTCTAGTGGGGGGATCACCTTACGGGCAGATAGACGGACGGACGGACAGAGCGAAATTATAAGGGTTCCTTGTAGTAATACGGAACCCTAAAAAAAACTCTACATCCCTATATAAATGTCCGTCACCTGTACAATTTTGGGTAACACACGCATAGCGTCCGTATTACCAAAGCACCCTATTTATATCGTATTACTTCGCAAACCGCGAAATGATTCACCGTTAGGGGAAATTGATATGATCGTTGTTCCGATCATATTTCCACAATCGTACTTTACATAAATGAAGATACGAATACTTATGAGATACGAATACCTGAATCTACGAATACATAAATAAACGAATACTCAAATAATTCAAAATAGGAATTTTTACATTCAGATACTTTTAAATATTTTAAGGAAAATGTCTCTACAATTTATAAACAAACTTGACCAGTCATTTGTACCTAGTGCTTTGGCTAACACACGCGTAGCATTAGGACAGCGTCTGTCATATTCTTTCTCGTAATACAAGAAAGAATATGACAGACGCTGTCCTGCCCAAAATTTGGGTTACTTACTGTTTACTGTATACATATTTAATCTAGTGAATACTTTAGCTCATATTACATCCAGACATATGTATATAATCCAGGCACTACTGTAGTTCCATCCTTTGCATAATATGGCCATGAGGTGATTTTGGTAGGTATAATATTAAAAACTACTTCGTCTACGATATATTACTTAAAGTAATATATGTATACTCAAAAATCGTAAATTTAAGTCGAATTTTTGGTCATCAAATACATAATATCATCTTATATATAAAATTCTCGTGTCACAATGTTAGTTATCGTACTCCTCCGAAACGGCTTGTTCGATTTTTATGAAATTTTATATGCATATTCTGTCGGTCTGAGAATCGGCTGCTATCTATCTTTCATACTCCTAAGTGATAAGAGCGGCCAACGCGAATGAAGACGCGGCGTACAGCTAGTGACATATAGATATGATTTTCAACTACTCGTTAATTCGAAGACTCAATAAGTCGAACTTTTTTCATTGCCCTTGACATTCGAGATATCGAGATGCTACTGTAATACGTTAAGTCGATGCTGTAAAACAACTCTTTAATGAACAATAAACTATAAAAATTAATTTCGTGCCATAACGCAATCATTGCCAGCTGTTAGAATCAAACACGACCGTTTCAAATACTTTAAGCAATTAAAATGGCCGCCATGATTGTTTTAGCAGAGCTAATGCCAAGACAATTGTTATGTACTTAATAATTTATTTTCCATATAACACTTGATAATAAACCGTCACATCATTTAATTTAAAGACCTGGAGACTTGTAATACGGGTTATGCATAAATGCTTCAAACTCTAACTATTCACAAATCCTTATATCTTCTCTAAATATTTATGTGATATAATCTCTCAATGCGATTACATCCAATTGCTAAGTTAAATCAATTATCAGTTAACAATGCTTAATCCATTAACCTCCCAACGGGAATCGGTGGAATTACTAGTAAACCTGTATACAAATTCATACTTATACATAGACTCGGGACGGGAATCGAACCCACAGCCCCGGAGCTGAAGGTCACTGCCAACTGCGTCATCGCGCAACGGGCCAGTAGACAATAACTGGTATTTCTTACAATTCGTATTAAGTCGTAAGGCCGGTATCGGTGCAGTGATTCACGCGGGCCGGTCGGTCAGAAGACCTCATTCATAATTGATATCTATATTGTTCACAACTAAAGCGTAACAACAACGGACAATTAGCATCGACATTCGGCACTCTTTTAAATGGCGACGCAGCGGGCAGGCTATTTATATACATCTATACAATTATTATCATGAATCTAAAGTATTGGCTTCCCTTAAAAAGGGACGGTATAGCTTCTTTAACATAAATGTAATATAGTACTAACGGACCTGGCAAACGTTGTCTTGGCCGAATTTTGGTTCGTCTGCTATCAGCCAGTTAACCAATCTCCTTTATGTCTCTTGCATGAAACGTGACACTGGACGAATGATTTACGAAATAATAATTGTACCTGGCACGTCGGTCAAGAAGTTAGTACGAACGTTGTCCATTTGAAGTATTCTGGAGTAGCGACCAAATCTGCATTTATTAGTATTTTTTAAAATAATCTTTTGATTTATCCCATTTTAAACCTCGCCCAAAACAAGGGGAATAAAAAAAATAGAATTCAAAATGGTTTAGCCGTTTCTGAGTTTTAGCAAGACTAATGAATAACAATTGATTTTTATATACAACATACGACCGGGCTTGCCCATGTCCCTTATAATATAAGTCAAAGGCATTTAATAAAATCATTTTTATAACATGTACCATATAACATGTAATGCAGATCGTGTTAAAACATTCGCGAGTTAATTGATCGAAATGTCCGCGAGTGTGCTGTGATGGATTAATGTACCCGCCCGGGTCGCGGAGGCCGCCAGTAATTGTTTGCTTTACTCTACAAACAATTAATAATTTCCATTTTGAAACGTATCCATATACTAATTATTACTCGCGGTTTCTCACGCTCGTGGTTTATATTCGTAGCATGTTTTAATGTCATCGGAGGCGATGATGTCTAAAAAACACTTATCTTATTCTGGGCATTGTATAACTCTTGTGCCGTAACTACCGACAGGTTAGGTTAACCCTGAAATAATATACCCTGTATACCAGGGACTGAATTTTTTTTTTTTTGTAATTCTAATAGAATGGATGTTGCAAACTAAAAAGTCATACAATCAATGTATTCACGACACATGAATCGACAGTCGAAGCACAAATGGGAAAATCTTTAATACAGCGTTTATTTATTTATTTTCGATATGTTAGGAGTATACCAGTACCAGCTGCTAGTGTCGTTGTCGTTGGTCTTCTGGGGACATAAGTTTAGCAAAAAAAATTATCCTGCAAGCTTAGGAGGTTTCTGAGACCTCGGTGTCGATCAGTGAGTCATTAATGGAAGAAATAAACGAGTGATTCAGCGTTTTGCGTTTATGCATACGAATACGATTTATCAAAATAATACCTCGCTTCAATACTGCGCGACGTCACTCGGGCCACAGCTGAAAATCGGCACGTTTAAATGCTACGAGTGTGCCGTATAAAAGTAAGACTATGCCATATATTCTGAGCTGCATATACTTATAATATTTTTATTTTTCAAACATAATCTCCAAAAGTATGTAAAGTAACTAAGTTGCGTTATCGGTCGGTGCTTTAGCTGCAACGGGCGCCACCTCAGCGTAATGCTGCAGGGTTCGTAATGAAGCGCTAATTTTCAGGCGCGCACGCATCTGCTGCGGCTAACCGGACCGTCATTTTTCCGTCAGTAGGTGAAATTTAGACGTTTCCCTTCCTTTGCCCAGCCCGCCGCCGGACGGCAGCTGGCGGCGCACCAACTCGGACTCGGCGCTGCACCAGTCGTGCGGCGCGGGCGGAGACGCGCCGGCCGCGGGCGCGCCGCACCTGCCGCTGCACGCGCACGCGCACCCGCACCAGAACCACCGTCGGGGTGAGACTAGTTTACTGGCCCTCTAGGGGCTTTTGGCGGTTCCCTTCAGTGCCTGCCGGCGAAGTGGACCTCCGCACAAGGGTTAAGCCACCGGCAACTCTCTTAAACCGAATGAAACGCAGTAACAACACCGTCACTCGACGTGAAAGTATTGCCGCCACTTCGCGTAGATCGTATGTAAGAAAGAGGTACTGGTATCCGGATGGGTATTTTTACTAAAAAAGCTAATAATATTCTAAAATATAAAATAACAAAATTTATAATATTTGTAAAGCAGTGCAACGACTACAAAATGGCAGCTACTCAGCTGAACGTCAGAGTGACATGTGAGAATCCTTTGATTTCTCTAATCTGGCCCTATCAATAAATCCGGTCTTAGCGGATGTCTACTAACTATAAACTACCTACTTGTCTTTCATGTTTACACGTCCCGCAGTTTTTGAGATTTCTCGATAGACGACCTTTCGCTTTTATGTATCCAGATTGATATTTTAGTCACTTATTTCTCATGCTGCTAATTTTACAGTTGATATTTTCTTAAGCGAGCAATATGCCGTGCTTTTTTTCACAGTGGCATCCCTGAACTGCTTAAACACGTTTTCTCAGTCTCATAAACATTTTAGGAGTCATTATAATCGACCCCTCACTTATTTTTCGGGCCACTAATTTTACAGTTGATATGTTCGTGCGCGGCCGATATGCCGTGTTTTTTTCGCTGCGGCATCCCTGAACTGATAAATACCCAGCTCTGCCATCGGCATCCCTGTCTTACGCTGGAGTACGCGAATCGTAATTTTTTGCTCAACGACAACGTTCGAATATAAAGTGCGCGCGCGCTTCCTTGTCCATATAAGGTGACACCCTTAGGCGGGATTCCATGGAGAACGTGTGCGTACAATAAAACGATTATTTATTTATCGGGTAAATGAAAGGCGATCGACCGGTGCGTGCCGATTATTTTCAACTGGTCCGCTCGGGTGAATTTTCGGCTCCTACTTAGTTAGTCAAAATATCACAGTGTTCAGGACAGCGGTTCCAAAGCTCTTATGGTAAATTGAAAAATACATTGTATTGTATGGAACCTCATGTCGAACTTTTACAAAGACAGGGCAATATCGGAGACGTGTGGCTTGTTTACACACAATATCAGAGTGTTCACCTGGACATCGGTTCCAAACTTTTCGAGGTATCTGATCTGATCACTTGACAAATGCCTTCTATTTCATGGAACCACATGTGAAATTTCTGTGTGTCTTAGATAGTCTCAATATCACAGTGTTCAACTAGACAGTTGTTCTAAATCTTTTAAGGTAACTGATCACCTGAAAAAAAGCATTCTATTGTATGGAACCTCATGTAAAATTATTACAAATATAGGACAATATCGAAGACGTAAGCGCGAATTAAAAAGATTATTTATTTATTGGTTAAATGAAAGGCAATAGACCGATACATGCCCATTATTTCCAACTGGTTCGTTGGGTGAATTATCGGCTATGGTTTAGTCAATAAGAAAGTCTTTAATAAAAGAACTTTTAATAAAATATCTTCATAACTAATATACCGAACTATATCTCCTTTGTTAAACTGACCTTATTTTTAATTACCCTATTGTGTCCCACTGCTGGGCAAAGGCCTCCACCTTCTGGGTCCAATTTCTTCTTTCTTGGGCTGATCTCATCCTCAATTTCCACACAAAGGCATCAAAATCATCGCGCCACCGGCCATCAGTTGCGTCAATGGCCATTGGTGGGCATCCAGGAAGTAGCCCAGGCCCAATCATTGGGGAGTAGTATGATCTATGTAGCTTAAAATATACTATCTGACATTTAAGGTAACATGCACAGTTATATAGATAAATTAAAAAACAAAATGATACGACAAGATCTATCCACCATTAGAAGAACAGTTTAAATTATAGCCCGCCATTTATCTCGATCGACACCAGAGACGGAAAGGCACGGGCAGAGACGCGTGCTACATACAGTGTTCAATATTTATTGTCGCAGACCAATTATAGATCGGGTCCAAGAAGCCCGGCGTTCCGATGTCCGTTCCCAGGGGCTGTTCCGGGTTCGATTCCCGGTAGCACGTGGGAATCTAACGTGCCATATATCAGCGTAGTTTTTGCTACAGCCGCACTTACAACTGCTTCGTTATTAGACGGTTTTTTTTTCTAGAGTTGTAGTTTAGCGGTTCGCGTAGTGCTTTAATTAATCAGTCTTGCTCCGTGCAATGTTTTTTTTTACTGTTGTCGGATATAGAAATCCATGTCGTGTTATCATAATGCGATCGGGGGCAAAGGATTTGCAGTAGGTACGTACTTATGTGAAAGGTATTATACTTTAAATCTCTGACAAACCTCTTAAACTGGATTATACTATTTGGAATACACTACTTGAATGGTTTGTGACCTTATAATTGCTGAAGTTTTTCGGTAAGAAACAAAATAAGTTGATCCACATAAGCTCGCATCACACATTATAAAACGTAGCCCCACGCTTGCGGTTCTTTTGGTCTGCAGCCGAATTGGGCCGGCGCGTCCGGGTTATATTATATTGTAAATATTGGAATACCATTTCAATTTTAAATAATAGCGTTGTCACCCTACTTTTGTCCCTCACATAATGCTTTGTTTTGATAATATTGATTGATTGATTTCGAACAATGGTATCACCCAAAAGCTACGGATAAGCTTATTATTTTGATGACATTAAAAGACTGATAGGATTCCATAGACAATTACTATTTGATAGCTTTATGTTTAAGGAGTTCTACTTTATACACACGCATAGACTTATAGTGCACCTTTGCACTTCATCTTCAAAGCATTATCCCGGTGCAGTAACAGAGGGCCTAGCACAAACTTTATGAACCGAAGTAAGTCGACGATTCTACTTTACTTAGGTTGAAAATGTTCGTGCTAAACCCTCAGCGGAGCCCTTCTTAAAGTCAGCGCAGATTGCACTAGCACTGCTTGAAAGCGTGTCACAGTTAAGACTTGCCTCCTGAGGGCCTAGCACGAATATTCTCGATAGTTTTACTAACTTTTACGTTCGAAACCGTATGTCAAATGAAACATAAATGCTACCGTTTTAAACAACTTAACAACTTACGGCCATGTAAGTCACGTAAAATGAAGGCACGAACTTTAATTTGACGTTTCCTTTCGAACGTAAAAGTAAGTAAAAGTATCGAGCCTGTTCTCGCTAGGGTTCTGAGCTTTGAAAAAAGGAATATTAAGCATAAGGTTCTTTAAAAAAAATACGGACGCATTAAACAAAAATGTCAATACATTTGAAACGTGCCAAAGAAAGATTTTGTATGAACATAAGAATGTAAATGAACATGCCGTCACAGATACGAAACTAATCCACACATCACTGACTGCTTAAATCTAATTTGGAGCCAAATAACAATTAACGTAGTCACTTATGCTGAACAAGGGCTTTTATACTGTTCGATGTATCGTACGACACTAAGGTACGATATTCTATATCGTTTGGGTAATATGAGTGACCATCTACATTATTCCGACTCGATATATTTAAATAAAGGAACGTTTGAAAAAAGACTATACTCATTTCTTAAGGGAAACGTTTATAATTTACTGCGAAACTTTTAAAAATGTTACATATTTACATTCAGAAATAAACGTATTTAAAGTACATAACATTCTATTTATATTATTATATCCTCTGTTCACGTAAGGTTTTCCTAAAACTATTTGTTAACTTTTAAGTTTGCATAATCATATCGTGAATGGCAACTCACTTTACTTCTCATGACTAGTCCACGATAAGTCGTCAGTTTAAATAAATATCCTTCACATACAGGCTCGTTGCCATAAGTAATAAAAAAAGTCGAGGCGTTCCTCGCCGTTTTGTGACGATGAGTCGAGCTGTCAAATTGACAGATTGAAATGGGCGGGGTTTTTGACGTCTTTTTGCACGGCAGCGCGTTCATGCGTTTGTTTTCGTAGCGTTTATTTTTGGAAATTTTTCGAGCGTGTCCTAATGGTTTAAATGAAATAAAAGAGACAATAATTGATACGGGCGGCGCGGCAAACGTTTATTGACTTACATAAAATGTTAACTGTGATATTTGAGACACTACTGTCATGAAAGAATAAATAATCCACCTTACGTCACCTTTATACCATAGCGGCATAAATCTAGCAAAAAATAAAGACTGTGGAACAAATATTTTTATCAGTTTGGCTTTCTAACGTTATACTTAAATTTATACTTTTTATGGTTTTATCTTAGTAAATAAAGTCTCAAGAATAAATGACATTTTGACTTGCTACTGAATTGAACAATGCACCTTTTTTCGCCCCTAGACCGAGGGTCAGTATCAATGCGACCCTATTCGTCATATTTCAATGGCAAGCTAATGTGGGGCTAAGTGGAAACGCCGACGCTTCCGGAAATAATATTTCGATGTCGCCATTTTCGGGGTTCCGTTTGAATTCATGCCTCGATTGCTCAATGGTGGAATTCCAAACAGAAATTCGTAACGCTCTCGGTTTAAAACTAGTTCTTTTACCTTGGTCCAACCTAGTTAATAATTTGCTACTATGCATTATTAGTGTTCTATGCTACTATATAATGAATAAATTATATGATAATAATTATTTGTTAAAATTTGTACGCCATTGTATCGCAGATTGTGGCATGACATTGTATTACTTAAGCAACATTTAAGATTGTAAGGTCGTAGGTGGTAAAATCACCTACGATATTGCCAATAAATAATCAAATTATCTAATTTAGTAAACTAAAGTTCACTGGCAAAAACTGCATTGAATTTTTGCCAGTAGCCTTAAAGATGTCTAAGAGCAACCATGAATTGCTTATGACAGCGGTTCCCAAATGGTGGGTCGCGACCCAGTACCTGGTCATGGTCAGTAAATTACCGCGTTGCAAAAAGCTTACGAAGAATATTTTTAAGACAAATTCAGTTTTTCTTGAAAAAAAAAATTATATATGCCCTATAATGTAAAGACATCAGAGTATTGTATATAAAATAAAGAAAGTAATTCTTGATTTGTCTATTAGATCTATTATTGCTAGTAAATGCTTAGTGGGTCGCGCAGAAAAGGTGTAAAATAGCCGGGCCGTGGAACAAAAAAGTTTAGGAAACGCTGGCTTTGGGCATCCAATAATCTTAATACATAATTATGTTACACCGGCTTTATATAAAATAATATTTTCAAATTTCCAGACATCGGATGAAGTATTTGCCATGGTAGGTAGACCCAATACAGCAGATTTTACTTATGGTGATGGATATTTTCTGAGCTGATAATAAAATTTGTAACGTTGTTGTCCAACTCCATAGATGGGTAAATATCCGCAACTCAGCTATATATAAACGTAAAGGCGCGAAACCATTTCGCGGCTCATTGCAAACGACGCAGTTCGATTCCATTTTCAAAGAGAAGCTAAAATGTTGCCTGTAATAAAATATAGTAAGCCGAGCGTGTTGCTACCAGTTGGTAACAAATTGGTTAATTGCGTTAAGTTATTTATAGAGAGGATATGAAACGTCTTATTAGTGATTTGTTGACATCAGTTAACTTTTTTTGCTTAATTTTAAAGTAGAATTTTAAAATGCTTTAAATATATATGAGCAATTTGGGCTGAGTAGATTAAAAATCTATGATATGAAAATTTTTAACT
>JANCMC010043217.1:7452788-7736127 GCA_024363005.1 Charaxes varanes
ATTTTAAAATGCTTTAAATATATATGAGCAATTTGGGCTGAGTAGATTAAAAATCTATGATATGAAAATTTTTAACTTAGACTAAAGCTGAAATATAAAAATGTATACTACCTTCACGCTACAAAGAACATACACTGAACAATTTAATTTATATTCCTAACAGAATATTCCTTCCACATTCCTTATTTACCAGGAAAAAGGTAGATAATTCAGCACAATATGTTTGTACAATTATGAGTTGAATTTCAAGTATTTACTCTTTGCGACCTCTATTACCACGTATTAGCAATATTTACTATTGCCATCTAGTGTCCAATAGAATCTTATATATCACATGTAGTCATAGACAATAAATTTATTTTTTCTCAAGTAATTATTAAGAAATTCAATACTTTAACTCGTACTTTTGTTTTAAATCTTGTCGTAAAAATGAATGATTATTGAAATAGGTAGATTTTAGAAGCTATAATTTTATAATCCCTGTTTATCATCTATCACTACAAATATAAACACACGTCATAATTGTCAATGTCAAAATCTGTTGTGTCATGTCATCGTAATATTTTGTATTGGTGAACAATTGGAAAATTTGTGAAAAAAATATTTAAATAAAAGCGAAAACTTTACAGGTGTGTTGAAAAACTGGATTAGAAGTCTACCTACAATGCATTGGTACGGGGGAAGTATGGCCGAGGCCGTATCCTTATCTAAACAACGAAATGCTATTTTCGTTGTTTTTGTTGAAGGTAAGACAGCGAACGAGTTAAATATATATTTCTGTCATACTCTTAATCCATATCCTATACCTTTTCATGGTTTAAAAATAAAATACCATTTTTAATTTATTACTAATAATTTACTTACAATATTACGTCATAATATCGTCATATGATAGAGCCTCTGAAGTAATTTATGTTAATTAAAAGTTTATTTACAAAAAAGGCATCATTGAGAGATAGAAATAAGCCGGTTATTGAACAATGGGTATAATTTTTCCAGTGCTAAACATCAATGGAAATTCTGACCTATTACATATATCTGCTTAGCCACTTATCACTATAACACTGGCCATAATTTATACTTTAAAATCTCTTCCTTTTTTTATTTAGTTTATCATTTCTAGTTTGTATTATCTCTTTTGCCTTAATATAGTTTAGATGAGAAACATCTTCAACCTCATGGGATACATCATCAACAGAAATGATATTGAATATTTTTTTAATAAATCAGTTAACTTTTCAGATGAAAACCAGCTCTCCAAAGAGATGCTAGCAACTATAGATGACAGTGCAGTTCTAAGCAGACTTGGAAATGAAACCAATTTTCTTGCTGTTAAGTTGAAGAGTGGCTCAGAAAACTACACATTTTTTGCTCAGATCTGTATCCTTTGAATTTAACAACATTTACAGTGCGCTTCATGTCTTCCTTGTACACAGGTTTTCAACATTTTGATGTTAAGCATGTGTTAATTATGTATAAATAACATAACATTTTTGCTTGGTCAGCTTATAAATTACCTAATACTTTTTGGTAGATGATATGACATGTCAATTGTAATATACATACATTTAAGATATGTTACAAGTGTCTAATAAGTTATGAACCGATTATGTAACAATACTTCTTCTGCCTACCATTGTACTGGTCTAGTACTAGGGTCCACTTAGATTGCAGAGGATGGGTCTGTGGGGCAAGTTTAAATGACCGACTGACATCTGATGTCATCCCCAGAATCTCACAATGACTAATGTCACTGAGTGACACTTATTAGTACCCACTGTGCCTACCTTCCGAAACACTAAGCTACAAAAAGTATAATTTTAAAATGTAAAAATTGATTCGAGTTATTTTGTGCTTTCAGAAGAAATTTGATCATTTTGCACATGCAATAAAATTCACTGAATAAAAATTAAAATAAATTTGTTAATATTGATATCATTTTTATATAATAAAAGTTGCCTTCACTTCACATCAGATCAGTTCGTACCAGTCCCATCGCTTTTCTTCATCGGTCGTAATGGTACACCCCTCGAAGTGGTGTGTCCTGGAGTACCAGCTGACCAATTGGCACAAAGAATTGATCGTATACTGCAGGAACACCGTAAGTTATCAATCTTCTTTTTCTTTACTACCCACGTGGTGGTGGTTTTGGCCTTCAGAATCTTCTCCCATCACTTCTCCCTATCAATCTAAATACTTAATATAGGTACTGCAATCAATAAATCATTTCTTTATTTGGAGAGATATAGTTACAGAGGTCTTAGTATTTCCAAGTATTCTAAGACTTACGAATAAATAAATATATAAAAACGTTTACTTGCTGCAAAAAAACTGTGCAGATTAATCAACAACAATTTTCATGCACACATATCTGTACAGCTGTTAGCTATGCAGTTTAAACTGTAGAGTTTTTTCATAACAATTTATCAAAACGTGCATAATGGCTGTTAATGTATAGTTCAGAGTAAATTACCTTTCAATAAATTTGCAAATAAACAGTGCGGCTTCAAAATATATAAACACTTGAAAAAGAAATTTTGTATGACATAGTAATTTCTTACTACACCTGGAAAAACTATTTTGATATAACAATTAACAGTTAAATTTTGTCGCTTTTAAATCCACATTGAATCTCATTTGTTTGATAACATTTTTAATTTCTCGCTGACTCGCGCGCACCGCACCCTCAATGTAATTGCAAAACCTGTATTGCTGTTCTCGTGGTGAATTCACTTACACTGCCATAAAAGTTATTTGTTAAAAAATATAGTATGTAATATATAGGTATAAATTATATATTACTTTTAAGTTTAAGTCGATTATTATATGTGCAGAAAGACATCGGATTAGGATTAAGTATTTTGTAAAGATGTTTGTAAAAATTAATAAATAAAATTTGCGTTCATGTTAAAAATATTACATTACTGTACAAAGGTAAGGAAAACCAACCAGATTCTGTCCAGCCGTCCACATCCTCAAGAAATTTAAAAGAAGAAACTGTCAACTTTATGCAGACAAAAGCCTCTGCGCTAACCGCTCAATCGCAGTCTCCCAAAGTTGAAAAAGTCCAGAAGCCTCCAGAACCAGTGCCTCCGAGCGTACCACAAACTAAGGATGAAGAACCAGGTATATAGTTCTTCTATTAAGCGTCGTTACTTTTCTAGAAGGTCCTAACTTAATCAGTGGCTGACATTTGAGTCGATAGATTAAGCAGTTCTTACAGTGGCCGGGTGATACATGGGTGACCAATTCTTACACTGGTTTTCAAATATGTGACCACTTCAGTGTTTCTGAAAGCACGTAAAATAATGGGTCACAGTGATATTAGTCGTCGCAAGGTACGTGGGGGGTTTCGGGCATGACGTCACACGGCAGTCGGTCATCTTAACTAGCCCCACAACCTCATCTCCTGCAATACTGGATCGGGATAAAGCTAGATGTAAGAAAAATGATATGGATTGTAGCGGCTGCTACATAACTAGATGGCAATGATGTCAAGTGGAAAAGGTTACACCAAAGCAAACTAGATGGCGCACCGGGAAGTCTCACAAACCGAACGAAACGCGACAACAACACCATCACTAGACGTGACAGCATTGCCGTCTTCACGCCAATCTTGTGTGAGTACTGATACTGGGACGCGCCGGCTCAATTCAGCTGCAGACCAACAGGAATGCAAATGTGTCGCTACCTCTAATTAGAAACAGTATTAAAGGAAAGGGAGGGAGTAGAAGGATATAAAGGCAGATGGGGAGGAAAAATAGTATGCGGATACTACTGTCACGGACGATATAGGGGGAGTGACAATAGCAGCTAGGGCTCTGGAGTACCGTACCTCTGGCGTACACGTAGTGGACTTGACTAGTTATCGGATAGATAAATAGAAAGATCTACCCCTCTGGACCAGAAGTGTATGATAAAGAATCATAATATGTATATAAATACCATAATTAGATGCCCCGACGGTAAAGTTCTTAACGCATTCAAGTCTGTAAGGCAGTCGGTTGAATCCCCGGCTCCTCTATATTACATTCGTGCTCTCTCCTAGCATAGGTAAAAAAAAATCTTTCCAGCTAATAAAGCGTGGAGGAGCACAAAGGCTGTCAAGGCATTTCCGATCATTTTGGTAGCGCGGTAAGGATGGGTATCGGAAGTCACGTATAATCGATTGAATTGCTTGCCTGGTTGCCCTCTTGTCACATAAATAAACAAGGATAATTCTCCACGCGGCTAATATTCATATAAATGTAACTAAGATAATAAAACGCCGATGCGAGATCGCCCTTCACAACAAATCACCCGACTCCGCCTCCACTTATCTATTAAAATGAGAGATTATTGTCGGCTCAGGCGCTCACAAAACGGTACGGTGTTATTTTCAGTGGATTGTGCAATATTGTCACAGAAGGGCAATTAGAGACGTGTCGCGCGTGGCGGTCGCGTGTCGTGCGCCCTTCAGAATGGCCGTGCCGCCGCCGTCATACTACCCTCATTACAACCAATGTTTATACTATGCGTAACACGAAGAGACGCTCGGATAGCGATATGTTTAAACAAGCCCCACGGCCGTATCAGATGCAGTGTTGACTATTGTATTTAACGTTCGCTTTTTTCGTTTTGCGCATACATACTTAGTTTTTAATTATTTAGATCGAAGTCCTTTGACCTGTCCAACCCTATTGGACCACATAATGAGAAAACGAGAAATTCATGTCACTTTAAGAATTATATTTTACACTTTTTAAAGTTTTACTAATTTCGAAGGCCTAAGGGAGAATATATCAGTTAATTGTATGTGCACATCTTAATTTCTTCAGAAGAACTAAGAAGATTCATCATGTCATAGGGGGATCGGAAATAATCGAGAAAAAGAGTCAACTATGCGTGTGTAGTAATATTGAATATCATACAGAAATAGACAGTCGAAGAATAGATTTGCCGCGATTGAGAAGCATTGAGAGTTGATAATAATTTCCCTTCCCTTTTATTGTAGCTAACACAGATGAAAATAAAAAAAATATCGTTCCTACTAAAGAGTCATCTAAAAATTACGTCAAAAGTTAAAGGGGGAGAACGTATCACAAAAGTTCGGCATTGTGTGATGACGGTCAGGGAGGAGAGGTTAGAAGCTGTAACGTCGCATGTAATTTTTTTTTATTAATACACTAATATCTAATATAAAAGAACTTCCTCCTGACACCAGGAGTTTCGAAAATGTGGCAACCTGTGGCAAGGACAGGCCCTGACTGACTCCTAAGCATACCACGTCACCTCCCGCATTTAAAAATATACTAAAAGGTAACAATTAAAAAAAAACTCACACCCGTTTTCAACGAAATTATATTAAAATACGATTTTCGACAAATCCAATAAGCTTATCGGTGTTAAATCGAATTAATAAATGGAATGGCAACCAAGCAGTTCAGTATCAAGCAAATCCCCATCGAGGAATTCGCTTCATTTAAATATCGCATTTTTCTTGAAGATTATACCGTGCGACAGCCATAAAAGAAAACAGGAGTACTCCCCCTCGATAACGCAAGGACTCTGAAGAATTTTTATTTTATTCAAATCTCAGCCATAGGTATATTTTGGGAAAAACCTTTCGCCGATTTAAGCACTTGCTTAGTTTAAAATTCCTTTACCTTTGAGGTGCTACACATTTATTGTGGAGTCATTCTTATATTTATTTTGTTGTGTTGTGTACTTTATAAAATTGCACAGTATTGGATTATTTTTAAGCATACATTTAAAACCTTGAAAATAAATTTACATTATCCATATAAAACTGCATAATAGCTATCAAGAAATATATTTAAGCATTATGAATTGAGAACGCACCTTAAAAAGTAGCGGGAATAAAATTTCGCTGTTAAACTGATAGTGTAAAAATGTAACTTTAAATTTGCAGAGCTGCAATAATTGCACCTTTAACTTTTAAGATGTTCGGCATTATTTTAATAAATAATAATAATAAACGTCATTTCTATTTATCAAGTTCAGTGTGTTATCTTCTCAGTAATTCATATTATGTGTGCTCGCTGCTGGAGTGAAAAGTAATGTGTGCCACACTAGAGCAAAATTATTTGCATCTTGTGCATTCGAGTCCCTCGCCACGCTCAGGATTCTACATTCGAGTTCCTCACCACGCTCAGGATTCTACATTCGCATCACTCGCTACGCTCATGATTCAATCTTAGACTCCCTCGCTTGCTCGGGACTCGAAATCAACACTCGCAGCAAAAAACGGTTTTGCTCACTTTTTCACAAAATTTTGCTCCCTTGTTGCACAAATAACTATTGTTTCGTAGCATCGTATCTCTTGTTGCGAATGGTTGCTGATGTTAGGGATAGAGTACTGAACGCTTTTAGTAATTTTCGCATGTCTATAGGCTGATTACTGCTGACTGATTACTATCAAGACGGGTAATATGCTTAATTATTTGTAACGTTATCCTAAAATTATAATATTTGTCAGTATTAAATAACACGTGCAATAATACAAGAACAATCGCAGACCAGTTTTTTTCATATAAGGTATCTCAAGAAAGACACAGTTCTTTAAAGAACAGCTATATTGAATATGGGTCTATGAAAGCAATGTTTTCTCTCTTATTATAAAAGATATTAAATATGCGGTTAGATATTAAACATCAGTATATGTAATATGTACTTTAACTTTGTTTTTTCTATACATATAGGTAAGTCCTATAATATACTCTGATCAATTAAAACTATAACATAAGAAAGAAATTGTTTTTTTATTCTAAAAAAATGACGTACCCTGTTGTGAAGAGTTTGCTTGTTTCCCAGAGAATTTAAAAATATGTAATGTGAATTAGGGGGACGGATTTTAGAAAAAATGACAACCTATGACAAGGACGGGAGGGGAATTAAAATATCGTAAAATTCGTGTGACCTAATTTAGGGCTGACCCCCCATAATAAATCTTAATTATAGCCCAGTCATCTAAGACAGTAAAAGGGGCTAACTGCGGTGTTAAACATACCTGCCTGATAGTTCGTATATACCTTTGTTTTAGCTTTACAAATGTTGTCCTAAACGTTACGTAACGTCTGGGTCAAATGATTGCGTGTAATCAATGTTTCGCTGAAGCCTAATGCTAAGGATTAACTAAGTCTAAGAATTCCAGAAATTTCCAAACTCTCGAAGGGTCTTTATTTTCCACAAACTCGCGTCTATAATTACGCTGAGCATCCCGGCATATTCTGCAACACAGCTGGAATCCGTAGGGCTTCGTTAATAAAGGTTTTTAGCTTTGTTCCGCTTTAACAAGAATGATTTAATTTATTGTGGAAGCCATGGTACCGGAAGATATTTCATCTGAATGGGTCTTAAAGGAGGATGAACGTCAAAAAGGTCAATACGGAAAGAGTTAAAGAGGGTGAGTTTTCTATCCATCGATTCGGGGTTAACAATTATATCCCAGTCGATTTTGTTTAAATCATGCAGATAGTCACTATTGCTTATATTATTAAAAGAATGTCTCATTAAAACATGCATGAATTATTGCAGGCAATTGGTATAAACGCTCCATCTCATCGAACGCGTCAAACTGCTTTATTTAATGTACAAAGAGTCTCCATTAATTGCGCTAAAAACTCGCCACTACGTCGTATTGCAGGATTATACAATAAAACATACAGAGATATACTCGCAAATATATTTCACCTAAATAAAAAACCAATTAATAATAAAATTCAAATGCTTCACTCCAATATTAGCGACTAAAATAAACAGTTAATTAATTACTTTACTTCAACATAAATATTTACACACTTTACACAAATACTCATAAACACACACTCTACATACATACTCACTTACTATATATAAATATAAAATAAATGCACTTATATGTATATAAGTTTCAATTATAACTTCACACTTTTGCATGTTAGTCATTAAAAAAGTATTTCATCGTTTTGCTTCTATTATGAAAATTAATATTTTGAAAAAAATCAAGTGCACCTTTGTAAATTGAAGTATTCCGAACAAGAATCTCTTTGGGGGCACTATCTTAGCTAACTCGGGCTTCGTAGCAAAATACGATGCTTAATCTTCCATTTTCGAGAAACAGGTGAACACAGTCTTTTATATATATATTTTCCTGACGTCAGATGGCAATCGGTCATCTTAACTCGCCCCACAGCCAAATCCTCTGCAATCTAAGCGGACCCTGGTACCACTACACCGGGATAATGCTAGGAAGAAAAAGAAGAAGAAGAAGATAAGTTAGTTCTATATTTTATTTAAATATTAGCTAGCTATCTGGCCAAATAACGTTTTCAATCCAATCGACAAATGTAGATACCCTGGTATAAACACCAGGCAAGTTGGGACGAGCGCACCCGATGCCGAACGAGGTAACACCAATGATGTAGTGCATCGACCCTTCTGATGATGGAGGCAACGGAATCTTAACTTGCAACGGTCCTCCAGAATCTCCCTGGCGGAAAAAATTACAAGAATATTTTTAAATAGGCATGAAAAATGTTTAAGATATTGCCTATTCCTGTCACATGTGATAGGAAGTGTTTTAGAGTTCGAATCAAGTACTCTATAGATTTCAGTCCGTCTTGCTACCGATGAGTTGAACTGAAGGTTTGTCACATATTGCCATCATCCCATTGTAACTTTGGAATTTGCTAACTGGAAATATTTTGTAGACATTCCCGTTTTTCCTAATCTTCAAAGCTTGTGCTGCGATTGGTTGCGACAATATCCCAGCGGCATTGAGTTTGATCTAAGCACTATCTGGATTTAAGGCTATTCACTCTACTGTTGAGCTATTAACCAGGTTCGGAACCCACAACCCAGGAGTGCATAACAGGGTCATAGCTTATTAAGCCAACGGAACAATCAGAAACCTTTACTTACTTGGCACGCATCCACGCCGCCAGCTAACTTGCCAGCGCATATCTGGTGATCCTCTATGCCGCACCAGTGTCTGTTGCATGACGGCTTTAGCAAACTGTTGCACAGATCCACGTCAACTATATCAACAACGGCAACTTGCAAAATTGGCGAAGTTTGCCTTGTTGCTGAAAGAATAAGAAAATTATGACGGCGAACGTTAGGACAATACTATCCACTTTTAACACATTACACGCGCTAAGCACTGCCTGGATTTCTCCCTCTACAGTGCGATAGAATCGTTAAATCTATGAAGTGTTAAAGATTTTTCTCACCAGCCTCAACAACCCCCCATCCAGTTAAAGTAGCTGAAGTTCCAAGGCTACTTGTATCAAAATTACTCCAAAGGCAGGCAGGCTGAATGTTGTTGGTGAATTCCTGCTCCTCAACGAGTTCTATTATAGCAATGTCGTAATACTTCTTGGGCGCAGCAAATTTCGGGTGTACATGTATCCTTGATATATTAGCGTCAGTTGGTCTGCTATCGGGCGACTGAAAATTTGTAGACAGAGTGATAAATAAATATTTTTTTTATTGCACTCATATAACTAAGGAAGCTATATAAAACATCCACGTGATTTGGAACTATTCACCACGTAAATTAAGTCGGGTTTTCTAATTGAACCCAATTGTACACAGTAACTTCTAGGTGCAAGGCAAGCTATAAACGCTATTTCTAGGAAGCTATGAAACTGTATAAATACTCAGCAATGCTACTGACACCCTTGCTCAGGAGCTACAGAAAATCAGCTGAGATATTTTGTGACCTCATTCTATAGCTGAGTAGTCATCCTTTTTGAAATTGGTATGTGACTACATAATAATACTACTTTTGTATTATCTTATAAGGTTTTAAGTTTTTTAAAATATTTTTTTACAGATGTGTAATTATTTTGAAAAAAGTTTTCATTCATTCATTAAAAATATCAGCCTAAGCGATAGTCTCACTAATAAATAAAATTGCAAAGTCTACCGCGAGTGACATTAGGTCACCTGGATTCTTGATGGTGATTACTGACCTCAATCAAGATTGAAATTAAAGCTAAATCAGTACTTACAAAGTCCAGTATATTTTTATCCCCAAGCCTGACTATTTCTGGATCTAAGCCAGCTATGCTGGTATCTCTTGCTGCAGCTTTTGAGCAATGCGCTGCTGTTAGCATGAATTTGGGACTTATAAGGCTGCTTCCACATTTGAATATCCACGTTCCCCTGACAGCTCTCCATCCAACAGCTCCCTTCATATTGGAAAATAAAAAATCTAAAAATATTGGTAAATATAAAAGGAAATTGTATGTAGCAAAAACAAATTTCTCAACACTTGAAGGGAGTGACAAATGACATATTCAAGAACATAGGAAATCATCAGTAAACTAAGGAAATACCTAACAGTATTACGTAACTGTACTATCAAGAGATGACGATGATGTGCGAGGCAAGAAATTCCTACCAAGTCGCGTAGTCGTTTATTTTGGACACGAGGTGGTAACGATGGCATTAAGTTGTCTACCTTAGGAACAGACCTCCGTGTGTCATATAGTCTTATATTTATTTATTTATTATTATAATTCTTTTTCGCTTTGCCATTCCTTTTTTAGGGTTCCGTAGTACTACAAGTAACCTTGACAGGTTCGCTCTGTCCGTTCCTCCATTCGTCTGTCTGCCCGTAAGGTGGTACTCCCTAGCATTTCCAAACTATTAGACGTAGATACTTGTAATTTTCCATGTTCATACAACATGCTATAAACTCATTAGGAAAACTATTTTGAACGAAATCGGACAAGAACTTTTAAAGTTATTTAACAAATACGTTTATCGCTTATCAGATACGGAAGTCTTCTATATAAGCGTGTCTTTACACGCTCTTGGCCATTTTCATTATTATATAAACCTTTTCCTAACAATAACAAACACCACAAAAAAGAAATTATCCAATTTGGTGGCGTCGTTCAGGAGTTATGCTCGTGCATACATTTTAGCGGCTCAGTTTTATTTGCGACTATAAATTGAGATGTAAGGCTATCCTATCTTTCAAGTCGGATCAAACTGCACACGGTGTGCAAATTTGATAAAAATCGGCTGAGTAGCTTAGGAGTCTATCGCGGACAAACAACGTGACGCGCAATTTATATATATTAAGACTAACTAATTCCCGTGACTTAGTCCCCGTAAGCTTAGGACAACCCTTAGACTTCCTTTATCTAGCCCTATCGAAAAATCCGTTGTTAGTGAACCTCTACCAAGTACAAATTACCTCCTTGCCTAATTTCATCTCTACTACATTCGAGATCACTCGATAAGTGACCTTTTGCTTTCATATCTAAATAGAGATAGTATTGGAAGTAGTTTTCAAAGCGAACCTGAGTGAAACGTACATAAAGCTGCTTTGAAGGCCAAAGTTCACAGGCTGGTTTGTTTACAGACGAAATGCCGCGATCGATATGCATTTGAGGGGCTTCGTTGGAAACTCACGTACGCAGAGAAACGTATACACGTGTAGTATGATAATATAATAAGTAACTTATGCAGTTGATTAACATATTTTATACTAGCCGTTTTCCGCGACTTCGTCCGCGTACAATTAGAGAGAGAGATTCCTTAGGCTTGCTTGGTTTGCTTCTTCTCCCTTTTTTGCGAATGGATGAACGATCTAAAGTACTATTAATGAAATAAGGAACTGGGTGATTCTATACATGTATATATATATAGATAGATAACAAGAGGAAAACACCCACGAACAACTGCACTACCAGAAGCCTTTATAACGCACAAAGATTTGGCTGTAGGGCGAGTTAAAGTGACGAACTACTGTCTTACGTCATCAAAAGAATCCCAACGATCTTTTGACTAAAATTATTTATTGACGTTAATCGGGACCCACTGTTTCACGTCGATGTCGGATATTTGAAAAACCAGTGTAAGAATTGGTCACCCATCCATCACCCGGCTGCGGTAAGAACTGCTTAACTTAGCGACCGACTTAAATGTTGACAAGTGATCCAACTGCGACCTTCTCTAAAAAGTTTTCTTAGCGTTATCACAAATTGATATTACTCGGGTCTCGCTGATTTACGTGCCTTCGACACACGGAAGAGGTCAGATATCAAATATAAACCAGTGTTACAATGGGTCACCCATATATCACCCGGTCGCGGCAAGAGCTACTTAACCTAGAGATCGACTCAAATGCCAACCACTGATTAGGCCACGACCTCCTATCTCCTCTAAAAGTGTTTGACAATAAACATTAGAGAATAAGGAATGTTGATACGCCGCATTGGTATGTTTACGATACACTAGCAAGATGTCGATACTCTTGATAAGCTTATCGTTTATTAAATCGATTTCTGGTGATAATAGAACAACTCCGATAAACGTAGATACAATAGACAATAAATAGCCACGAGCATACGAACAGAAAAGATAGATAATTGTTTCGGTACTTAAATTCGTTAAAGACAATTCTTGTTTAGCAACTAGTCGTGTAAAATGGTGGCACGAACCTTCATTTGAAGTTTCGTTTTGAACGTAAAAACTCTTCGCGCCGTAACTTAATTGTCATGACATCTATTTCTGTTACATAATAAAATGATGGTATCGGTTCCTTCAGAACCTCAACATCTACACTAAAAACTGTTTCGTAATTGTATTCTTCATTCTCGCTGGGAGTCGATTGACCAGATACACTTCTGATCTTCAAGGACAGAGGCGCGTCCGTCTAACACCAGATTGTCCCAATCAATATCTCTGTAGGTATTTGTCAGACTTCATTTGAAACCTCCCTCCCTGTGGTGCCTCTTACAACGGTTTTAGGCAAAATGTATACAGGTAAACACTTTGTCACTTATGCAGAGGTCGTATCAGTGGCCAGTTTTAACGCTACGTAGAAGAAGATATGAAGTACTAATTGCTGAATGTACATATTTTCATAACAATATCTAATATTGTAAGGATTTTTTTATAATCATGTTCATAGAACATTACGTCTAATCGGTTATAGATGTATTAATTTTTGCATAAATTATAGCTTAATTAATTTTCACACATTTCAGTATGTCACACGCTAAATACAAATTATAAATTACAAATTACAGAGACGCGATGATAGTGACAACGCTAGACACGTTCACTAGCCTGCTCTCCGGTATCACCATTTTCGGCATCCTCGGCAACCTGGCGTACGTGCTGGACAGGGAGGTCAACGAGGTGGTGGGGTCGGGTGGCACCGGACTCGCCTTCGTCTCCTACCCCGACGCCATCGCTAAAACGTTTCAGCCTCAGGTAATTTGTTATCATATTAAAATTAACGGTCAAAAGACGTGTGACGTCACGTGTAACAAATTTAATTTTAACATGATAACGTCTTACAGATTAGATATATATATATATATATATATATATTAAAATATATATATATATATATATATATCTAATCGCTGAACGACGCCTGCACACACGAAAAAGCATGACTCATTGTCACGTTCTGTCAGTGCCGAACGAGCTAGCGAGAGCGCGGAACAAACAAAAGAGAGGAACGATCGACCTAAGCGTTCAGCGTTATCACGTAAAATTATCGTTCGTAAATTGACTTTACAGTCAACAATTCTTTTTTGTTTTTATTGTAACATACGACATAAAATAATTAAAAGAAACTGCTGTTCTGAATTATGCGATTTTATACCAAGGGAGAACTTGTGACAACTTGCGATGAGGACAAAGGAAAGAGTAAAAAATGTGGCCAAGAGCGTGTCAAGATACGCCTATATATAGAAAAGTTCCGTATCTGATATGCGATAAAGCATTTCTTAAATAACTTCAAAAGTTCTTGTCCGATTTCGCGAAAAATAATGTTCTATCAACATAAAAAAATTCAAGTTTATATCTAATAGTTTGCAAATTCTAGGGGGGATAACCTTGTGAGCCGACAGACGGACGGACGGACAGAGCAAAACTACATATAAGGGTACCTTGTAGGATACGGCATCCTAAAATTCTTACCATGTTATTTATGGATGAACCCTAATGGGCTTTTGTTGGTACAGCTGTTCTCGGTTCTATTCTTCCTGATGATGACGGTGCTGGGCGTCGGCTCGGCAGTGGCGCTGTTGTCATGCATCAACACGTTGCTGCTGGACGCCTTCCCGCGCGTACGCACCGTCTACATGTCCGCCTTGAGCTGCACCGTCGGATTCGCCGTCGGACTCATCTACGTTACGCCGGTGAGCTCTTGCATACTTCGCAGTCTCTTACATCTAGAAGCCAAGAAGTTTCCAGGATGAGCGTATGACCTAGGATGGCCTACGAGTCCATTTCTCGATGCCGATAAACCTAAGAGTCCATTTCTCGATGCTAATAAACCTACGAGTCCATTTCTCGATGCCGATAAACCTACGAATCCATTTCTCGATGCCGATAAACCTACGAGTCCTTTTCTCGACGCCGATAAACCTACGAGTCCACTTCTCGATGCCAATAAACCTACGAGTCCATTTCTCGATGCCGATAAACCTACGATTTCATCTCTCGATAGCAATGAACTTTAAGACGTATCATACTTTTACCTTTAGTGTGATAGATCTTTATCTATCACCTACAGTCTACACTCATTAGATTTTCTCGTAAATTATTTCTACTTGTAAAATAGAGTTAAATGTTGTATTCCAGGGCGGGCAGTATATTTTGGAGCTGGTGGACTACTACGGTGGAACCTTCCTCATACTTTTCTGCGGTATTGTGGAAATTGTTGGAGTGTTCTGGATCTATGGTGAGCATATCATACAGTTTGGATTATATAAGTGTATTTAATTTTTTGTAGTTGACAACTATGTTAGTCGCGCAGGGTTGAGCTTTATGGAAGTCTATGAAGGAGTAGACGTCATCGGGGTGAAGGAAGGGGAGAGATACTGCCTTGTCAGGCAGCTCTACGCTTACGATGTACTTGGCATTAATATGGATTACTTATTCCAGGCCTCGAGAACATTTGCACGGACATCGAGTTCATGCTGGGCATCAGTACGTCGGTGTACTGGCGCTTTTGCTGGGGATTCATCACGCCCGCCATGATGGTGGTGGTGTTCGTGTACGCGCTCATCTGAGTCCATCTTACTCGCAAACATCTTCAGGATACTGTTGGAACTTAGCCGCAGTCTTGTTAATAAGGATGAGGTCTTATTCCTTGTAAAGTGTGAGACCTGTATTTCTAGCTCTATGATTTTTGAACTGAATACTTCTCTAGGCGTGTTGATTTTTGAAATGGGAAAACACCATTGAACTCGTGACATTGTTACCGTACCGACAATACGTATTCACATCTGCGGGCACTACCGGCGTGCTGTGTAACTGTTCGATTTTTTTGACAAAAAAGTTTTTTACTATAATCATTGCGCTTGGCAAAAGATTTAGGTTTAATAATATATGTACATCCTTCGTTAATAGTTTAGTCGCCTATAAGAACTCCACCTAAAAATAACATTAACTCTTAGGAGTTAAACCTAAGCAAACATCATTTATCAATAAAACAATAGTAAAATAAATGAAAAAATATATATGGCGTAGCATAGCATTATTTTATTTATCAAATTTCATACATTTCTTGATGCATAAAACTCTTTTATGTGACTGTGCGCTAAGTACATTTAAATTTCACAGAGAATGCAATATAATGATTTAATTAATTAATCTTTACACTAGCACAGTCAGTAATTCCTTTGTATGTTGGATTACAATGCTTCATAGTTAGTTAAGTAATTGTGTGTATAGATCATTGTCACGGAGATAATTACGGCTCGTCCATTATATATGTACCTACATATGATACGTATATGCAAAGACATTCTATTAATGTAATTGATATTCGAGACAAAATCGATACGGCACTGCCAGTACTGAGAAAAGTCTTCAGGTTTCCAAGGCGAATTCTAACTATTTTCTTAGTTTCATTTAAGTTGTTATGTTGTAGTTTCGCGTTACATGATATTTCTATTACATACTAGTGGACTTGGCCGAAGTTGTCATGAATGAATTTGGCTCGTCTGCTATCAGCCAGTTACCCAATCTACTTTATATATATTCCACATAATGTGACATTGGCCGTATGTTGTATGAAATAATAATTTTACATGTCACGTCAATCAAAAGGTCTAATACTAACGTCAAATATCTGATATAGCGACCAAAATCTGCATTTTTTTTGTATTTTGTAAAAATCTTTAATCTTTTGACTTTTGAAAAAGTTTTTGGATATACCTCTTTACATCAAATTTGTAGAGAATTATTCCTCTACAATACGGTATTATTACTTTTTATGTGTTAATTTAAAGAGTGACATTCTTACTGACGAAAACCGATTTTGTTAATAGTTTTTAATTAATTAAAAGTATTTTTGTTCACTGTTTAATGAACATATATTGATATGTTCTTCAAGGAATTTTCCTAAACCCACTAGTATTTATTTCAAACTGTCGGGAATTATTTGTATTTCAATAATTAAACTAAGTAGACTATGTACGGGAGGAATTCGGTGCAATGCTGTTACCCGAAACCGAATGCAATAGCATTCGGTTAGCAAGACCGATATAGAATGCAATAGCATTCATACCCCAAAAAAAAAATGCAACATTCCCCCACGGAATTTCTCTCATTAGAGTGCAAAGAACAACTTCCTGAAGAAAAAAATATGCATTCTTTGGAAAAGTCTTCAAACTGCATAATTACCCTTTATTTTAATAAAGCTACTATGCATATAATTTGGTGACTTACAGCCTAAAAGAGGAAATTCTTAGTAAAAGATGATATGGAAATGTAAAATTTTATGTCAAGTTTTGATTAATATAAGGTAAGTGCACTAATTTATTATAAGATTGGTAAATACAGACCTGGAAAATATCTTATGAAATAAGTTACTTTCGTCGAGCTGAATTTCAGATTTTACCGAAATTAGAATTTCTTGCTCCCTTTATGAATTTAGTAAAACTTTTATTAGAACGAATTACGATTAATATTTTGAGGGAAAAACCTACTTTCATTTCCAAGTTAAAAACATGTATTGTGCAAATAATTGCATTCATTTCATTCATTCATTGCAAAGTCATAAGACCTCTTTAAAAAATTATATGGCTGGCCAAACTGTTAATACGCTTAAAACGAATTTAAACTTTTGAATTTAGAACGCTCGCTATTTTGATGACGCAAATGAAAATTAAAAGGTAATGTAATTTTTTTCACTTACTATGAATAAAAGTTTTAACAATCTATGATAAATACGATATGAATACGATACATAAGAACTAAAGTTAAGAGTGATATAAGTATTGCAGGAATAAATAAATATTTATGACGATTTCCGGAATATTTCATAACTTTGATTTTTTCAATATTTTATCCACAAATTGCGTCTAGAAGAACTATTTATGCCGCTCATTCTAAAATCAGTTTATATCACTTGTTTTATAATTATTGTTATAAACAATTGTTTTTACTGTGTAATATTTAAACGAGTGACATGTAATTCTTGTAGGTAAAAACCTACCATAAGTTTGTTATTGCAGAAAATCACAATACAGGAATAAAATTATTTGTATAATAATGTCTTTCATTATTTTTCATGTTACCATAGCTGCCTCAATCAGGAACTAAAAAGTTACTATTAATCAATAAGAAAGTGACAACAGGTGTAACAAGGCTGTGACTGAGGGATGGTCAGGGCCAATAAGTTAGACCATTGATTATCCAGCAATTAAAAGTTTAACATACTTACCTAATGTAGGAAGAAATAGAAAAATTTATTGATATGATCAGGAATATAGATTAAACTTATTATTTAAATTACACAATCTCATATTCCTCTATTCTTATACATGTCTATAAACTGTATCCACTATTGGTATTTATTCACAATTGTTACATTTATTTTAATAAAACTATTAAAGTATATACTATTAAGACATTTTTCTTTCATTTACGTGGTTATGATTATATAGTACTAGCAGACGCAACAGAGGTTGTCCGGCTCGAATTTAGGCACAACTCTTATTAGTCAGTTAACAAGTCTCCTCCATCAAAAGGCCAAAACAATAAGACTTTGTAAGTACGAGTAAAAACTCCAAGAATTTCTGAATAATAGTTTATTAAAAATAAATTAATTTACAGACTATCTTAGTAGAGAAATAGTTTATAAAATACACTTGCTAAGATTGAAAGTATAAAATGTTGCACATACTGCATGTAACTCATTTAATCAAGGCATGTTTTAGCACTGTAATGAATAGAACTATCACTAACTAAGATTCTAACTAACTGACAAGGATAAAAAAATCTTTAAACCAAACCAACCTATTATTGAAATTTATTAGGTTTTGATGTAAAAGATATTCTCAGTGTGATTACATGGATACTGATTCCAAGACATCAATCATTTTTGTTAATATTTGTTTGTTTATATCATACAATATCTGTTCATATTTTCCTTTTTCAACCGTTGTAAATCCCAGCTGCATTAAAGGATACTTTAACTTCTTCAAATCACTTATCCCAAGTACAAGCTTAACCATCCAATCAATGTTAGCTACTGTCTGTCCATATAAGCTGTTGTAATTAAGCAATGTAGAATACATTAAGTCATTTTGCTTTTTTGAAACTATGGAACAAAAAGTTTCAACTCTGTCTGTGCTAAAGCTTTTTGATGATAAAATATTGTGTATGCTTTGTGGATTACACTGAGTACTAAAAATCATATCTCTTAAATCATTTTTAGCTGCAATCACCGAGATGTTATTTAAAATATTGTTAAAATTATTGTGTTCATTATACAGGTTATTAAGAAGGTCTTCTACTATCTGTAAAAATATCAATGAAATTAAGGAATTTAATAATAAAAAACAATCAATATCGTACAATCATGCTTTAACTTAATTTTATATAACATACAATTTCGAAGTCTTCTTGAGAGTCAATGTTAAAAATTGTTTCCATGACATTAAAGATCAAATTTATGAAAAAAGTGTAATTAACGCAAAATAGCTTAGGTTGAGAAAAAACTTTAGTACGATTTAATTTTATTTTAATCGATAACTCAATTTTTTTTTACTCGTAACTGTATCTTGTAACTATTTACAAATTACAATTCTTTTAATCTGATGTGAGCCTTTACTCGTGAGCTATCTGTCATCTGTGGCACCACAGAGTAGAATATATAATATATTGGCAACAGTGTTGCCAACAAGTCTCATAGAAATATGCCAAACTGCCTCATTGTTATTTCTCTATGTAAGCTGCAGTACGAATTATAATGCATAGAAGCGATCGAAAAGAAAGTATTTTTAAAGAAACGGTGCCAGGTCTACTGGAATGCTTATGTAGACAAGTTGACAAAAAGAGAAGAGAATTGACAAAGAGGAGCTAGGCAAAAAAGCAAGCTAGGCGTTAGGAAAAAAAGAAAATTAATGTACCTAAAGAAGAGACTTCTTGGCTACTTTTATAACAAATATCTTGGATCGTCCAGAAAGTTTGGATGATAAACATATGACATTTTAAATTCTAAACTAAGTTTGTTAATAGTTGCCTATTCTGCAAACACCAGTAAAAGAGGTCGGAATAATTTTGTAACACCATTTACCGCTGTGTTTCGGAGAAAATTATATATGCAACTGTCTGTAAAAAAGTATATTTACAACACACAAAAACAAACTACATTAAACACTAACAATTATTCTACATTTTAAAACAAGCTTAAATAAAGTTTTATTATGAGATATTTTATTACAAAGAGCAAGCTTCGTTAAATGCTTTGTAAACCTTTTAAAATTTGGGAGTAAATATTTCCGAATTTTATCGTCGCTTAATACGAAAGGTATGATTAAAATAAAAAAATATGCACTGTAGCTTTTCATGGCCTCAGTACATTTATATAGCAAAATGTGTACGACTAAATTATGTTGAGACAGAAAAATGACGGGAATATCCACACTTGATTGTGCAATGTGGACATACTATCGATGTCATGTTTAAGATTCTCAACTAGTTTTCTTTCAAGTTATTCCTAGTTGTCGCTATGGGGAGGCGCATAAAATTACTGCGATATTAATTCGTCTCGAACATATAAAACAGAAATGTGTTAATTGTAACACGCACAGGAGTAAAACTGATTATTGCAGAATACTTATATATAAAAGCGGTCGTATTTGAAAAATTCTTTCAGTGTTAAATAGCCCATTAATCGAGGAAGGCTATAGGCTATATCATCTATAGTTATATCATCACGTTAAATTTGAATCTATATTTTTTTACCTTCATTTAAGCGGATGAAGCCGTGGGCATATCTAGTTATTTCATAAAACGTTCAGCCAGCGTCACGTTCTATGGAAAAGACATGATAGAGAATGGTTTATTCGCAAGTAAGAGACGAGCCTAATTTCGGGCAAGACAGCTTCTGTCTCGTCCACTAGTACAGAATAATAACAAACTTAATATATTCCTAATATTATATGTAATTGACTACATTAAAACCTTATGCCCGAAAATGAGGAACCATAGAGAAACATCGCTGGCCAATAGGATTAAAAAAGCATCGTCAATAAATAATTCGATTTTCGAACACGACGGTATCAACTTAACACTTGTTTACGAGCCGCACTTTGTTTTCATGGTTATTCGTACGCTTCAATAAGATTTTTGTGTTAATTCCTCAACAAAGACACACGTATCATCCATTACAGAAAACAACATCAAAGAGAAAGTCCAATTTAAAGCAATTTCGGCCTTATTTTACTTAAAATAAGAGTTATGTGTCAAAATTTCGGACGTAGGAACCCCGCTGCTCACGATTCGATACGCGATGTTTTATACGAATGTAATTTAAAATGCAATTTAAACTTATCGATTGATCGTACGTTAAATCGATGATAAATTATAGTTAATCGATTCGCAGCCCACTACTGTTTAATCCACAATACGCTTACGATGATTTTTTATATATTGCTTGATAGATACTTTGAAATTGTAGATACCAATTCTCTATCAATATCCGATTAAAAGGCATTAGTTCCACCTTCATTTGACAATTTATCTTTTGGAACGAAGTTCCTTATAAATACATATATAAAAAAATCATAATAGGTAATATTATACAAATGACGTTCATAAGCGCTTATAAAAGAGTGTATATGAATAAAAGATTTTGACTTTGACTTTGACTTTGACTTTGACTTTGACTTTGACTTTGACTTTGACTTTGACTTTGACTTTGACTCTGACTTTTACTTTCACTTTCACTTTGTTAATGTGACAAATTATAAATGTCTTTTAATACATTTAGTTATTATCTGTAATTCTTTTAGCTGTCTTTAATCAACTTAATTCTTCTTTTTATCCTCTATATAGGTATGCTTTCTAAAATGCTATAAAAATGCATTTAAAATTCAAATTATTTACTTCAGGCGTTAAAAAGTTTACAGCCCATATATTGTTTTATTATCTAAGTGTTAGTAAAGTTACTAACAAAATTTTAGGAATATACTTTTTTTATCGTCGCCATGTAACCGCACCACTGGCCAATTATTAAAGGGGCACGGTACCAGATAAGGGATGAAAGTAATACATACGATAACATCAGGGTTGCCTTGTTAGTCGCAATAAAGTGGTTTTTATGGTGAAATTAGGGCGAATTTTTTGTGGCTCCCGTCTCGCCTGGCGGCAATTTGTCGTGAGAAGTGTTTTGATCTCGCCTCAAATCAATAACTATTTAGGTAGACCAGAGATCGCCGGCTGCTCCAAATTCAGCGAAAATTGTTACATTTCGTACCATATACTTTTTTTTACATGTACATACATATATACAAGACTAGTAAAAAACTTCACACTCCTTTTTTTTTCTTTTTTTTTTTGTCGCTGGGAAATGCTTTTACACAATGCCCCGTTCGCAAATAATCCCCCACTACATTAGCGCTACCTTTAAACATTCTAAGCAATGGCGAGCTTGAGACGTTAATTTAACCCATCTATCACCCGGTCGCAGCCAGAGCAACTTAACTTAGCGATCGACTCAAATGCCAACCACTGATTAGGCCACAACCTCCTCAGAAATCTGTGACTGGATAGGCATCATATCCACGGGACAACCGTTTCATTTAGCTCAAGATGGCCGAAGGTTTTCTAAATTATCAGCTAGCTGTTAGACACGGAGAATAATAATAAAGGACCTCAATTAAGGTATTAGGTCTGAGAAGAACCCACTAAAAATAATATCATTATTAGATTTTTTTTAAATAGCATGAAATAGAAGTAAAATCCAACTAGGAATCTTTATTAATTAATCCTTACTATATTTATTTCTTGTAAAAACAAAGCTATAACGAAAATAATCGTCTGTAATTGCGCGTACTTATACACTGCAAGTGAGGTTTGTAAGGGTTTTAATTATTTCACGAGAGAAAACTGCTTGTTCTTTGTGAGTTGTTTCTGTTTTATGGTTTCCAAGTTTCGAGGCACATTATCAAATTAAACACACGCCGTGAGTTGTTTATTCTTTGTAATGAAGGCCTTATAAAGTTCTTGCTACTTTCTAACCACAAAGTACTTTAATTTGTCTCTATGTATGACCTCTGAATTTAAATTCAGTTAATTACGGCAAAATAATTATGAGTTTGTATTTGAAAACTTCATTTTCAGACGTCTTTATGTTGGTGTTAATTAATTTTACCAATTTTAATAATTTAGCCCTTGAATTCCTTTAATTTTAACAACCTTTATTTTCAGTTTAAGCCAAAAGTATATGCGAGAGATATATAGAGGTATACGAAAGACACTTTTAATTCTCTTTGGTGGATTACAGAATCATCTCTGTTTTATTATAGTATTTTTCATATATGAAATAGAGGCAGACAGCCAGATTACTCATCGTAAATGACTACACTCATGAATGCTTCACTAGAAGGGACAAAAATACCTAATAACTGATACAATGTGTTGGTGGTGTATATTTGCAAAATCAAATTTTACTTCACAACTAAAATCTCAAATCATCAACAATGACATATATCACATACGGCTTTACGTAAGTACTTGGTTTGCTTTTTCCATAAACGTATGAGCAGGTAAGTTTAATGATGCCTGAGGAATGTACTATAAACCCAAACTCCCGGTCGCAAGCGAAGCATAAAATAAATAATCAAGTATTTGTTCAGGCAAACATCGCTTCCTTGATCTTTCAACGAATGTAGGCGTATTTCGGTACGGATAAAATGTTAAATTGAAAGAAGATCATCAAGACTATATGAATATATCTCACATTACTTTTCCTCCGCAAGATGCTATTAAGGTCACCGAGATTAAAAGGTTAGACAACGCTCTACCACATTCAAAATATATCTTCAATATATTATACTTAGAATATTATCGTATCCTCTTAAATGAATACTTTATTAGCAATAGAGTCAATAATTCCGATTCCTTTCAATGCTTTCCTTTTCATTACACAATAGGCTAAACAATGCCATTGTAGGTCCTTTAATAAAAAATGCAAATACCAATTTAAATTTCTTTCAAAAATACGAATACTTATTTGAAAAAAAGCTATTTAAAATTCACAAAAGGAATCTTGAACATTCAAGAAGCAAAAATCTCAATGGTATAAAGTTTGACTTACGTTTTGGTACCTGGTAGGAGGGCTCCAAAAGAAAAAGTTTAACCTCACCTAAGAATTTAAATAAGTGTGTCTTCCAATAATAATAACCAACGCTAGCTTTTTTTTATAATTTAAGAAAAAAGATCAGATAGATAAACAAGGTAGGATCGCGAGTCTATAATAATTATAGTGAAAATAATCGCGAAAGTTTAAAATAAGTTAAGATCAGATAGATTAGAAATACGTATATTTTTAAATTTTGGCAACAGTTTTTGTCTTGCAGCTGAGTACTTCCTTATTTCTTGGAAAGGGATCTAAAAATGTGAACTGAGTAATTTGTTTTGTGTTGAGCCGTAACAGTATTATTAATGCAGCTCTGTAGCGTTTTTTACAACAATGTAATTTATCTAGGTTCAAATTAATGCAACAATATATCAAGGACAGGAATCTGGGTCAGACACTCATCGGCAGGATCATCTACGGAAACGTGAGTGGAAAGTTTCTTCCTTGCATTAGATTCATCTACACAATGTTCCATTCCTGTATTTTCCATTACAAGGTCGTTTATTTTAATTCGAACTTTCTATTATACATTGTGACGGCTCTGCCTTACATTTAAAGAAAAATATTAATAAAATTATAAATATTAAATATCTAAAATTTTAATTTCAAACAAACGTACGAAATATTTGCGGAAAATATTATAATTTAGATACAAAATCATCTACAATATTTATATAAAAAATACTGCTTTGTATTGCAATGTAAGATATATTAAAAATTGTTTTCAACATTATTATGTGATGACCCAACATTATTATGTGAGCCACCCTGACACGCCACTAAACCGACGACCCGCCATATAAGGTGAAATCGTGCTGGTCCTGAAACAACCTAAAAACGGAAAAGCCCCCGGTGTGGATGGAATTACATCAGAGACTTCGACGTCGTGCTTCACTTCGAGGAAAAAATCGCACTTCTGAGTTACTTCTGTAAGTTGTTTACTAGGGAATCGCCTCGCTAGAAGACTAAACGAGATTCAGCCCCCCGAATAGGCTAGGTTTCGGAGAGGATATGTTACTATAGACTGTACTCACACTACACAGTGATCATAAAGAAGTCCTGAGAGTCTCTATATGTTTATTGTTGTTATTATATGTTTAAGAAAAAAAGGCATAAACGTAAACGGCGAGTACATCTCATACTTCCGTTTTGCAGACGATATAGTCTTAATGGCGGAATCGCTGCAGGAGCTGCAACCGATGCCGACCGGCCTAGTATCAGCTTCACTGCGAATAGGTCAGAAAATCAACTTTGATAAAATCAAGGTCATGATAAATAACTAAATAGATCGTAGTATAATTATATAGACCTATCGCTGACAATGAACACCAGCTCAAAGTTGTCTCCAAATATACCTCAGCTGGGTAAATTCTGCAGTTAAGAAGGAACAACATTGAGCAGGAGACCGGGAAGAGAATCCAACGGGTTTGGGCAGCATTTGGTAAACTTCGTCGAGTCTTCTCGTCGTCCCTACGAGAACGACTGAAAACAAAAGTCTTCAAACAGTGCGTCCTTCCTGTATTGACCTACGGTGCTGAGAAATGGACACTCACAATACGACTGGTACGGCAGGTCAAACTCGCTCAGAGAGTTATGAAGCGTATTATGCTAGGAGTTTCTCTGAAGGATAAAAGTCATAATGAAGTTATCCGATAGAGAACTAAAGTCATACAAAAACAAGGCACAAATCATCATCGAAAAACATAGCACAATGGCCCAGCAACTTGTAGTGGCAATGGGCTGGCGATAGCTGTCGTAGAATCGATAACCGTTGAGGTAAAGGAGTTGATGAGTGGAGCTTAGTGTAGGACGCTTTTTACCTAGGTGGAGTGATGATTTACGGATGGTCGGTGGTAGAAGTGGGTTGCGATAGGCCAAAGACCGGGTCAAGGGGCGCAATTTAGCGGAGGCCTATATCTAACAGTGGACTATGATAGGCCGATCATAATCATCATTATAATTATATAGATACAAGAGGTTAGCGAAAATATTATGATTAAGAGACAACACATTGTAATATAAACGTTTAGATAACATTACTTTTTCTATAAATATTTTGTTAGTATTACTTATATAAAAAAATAATAACTATTGATTTTACGAATAAGCCTTGAAGTCTAATTCCTAATGATGCTTCGTTTTCGAAGCGAAACTTGCGATAAAAAAGAAACTGTAGCACTCCGCGAGTGCCCATAGAAGTGAAAACGGATCGTTTTTCCAATGTCAAAACTATAATGCGTCACATTTCAGATATTTGATTAAGGTCTTTTAGAGCGGGGCCATCCTCATCTTTAATAACTCATGTTTTTGTTCGGAATTCTTCGACAATAGACGAATACATCTGAAGTTTGAAATTTACTCAATATTTGCCAAAAAAGCATTTCTGTTTGACCGACATTTCTTCTAAGCTAACTTCTAAGATTCGCGTGATTCTATCGGCGTCATCTTTCTTTAAACCGGACCCTTTCGTCTTTACACCTTTGCATAGCCACATCATTGACTTAAATTGTTTAGTAGTTTTTTTCCGCAAAGTGAGCTTTTAAGCTATCATAATTCAATTACTATGTAGATTACAATATTGTTATGTTTATGTAATTGTACTGTACCTGTGAATGTCACTCAACTCCTCCTAAACGGCTAGACCTATTTGAATATATTTTTTTGTATGCGTGTTTGGGTGGCACCCTGGATGGTTTAGATTCACAAATGAAACCGGCGGATGGCGTTCCAGTCGGTTATCTTTTTATCGACTTTTATGTTCTTGCAGGACAATGTCTGCCGGGTCCGCTAACGTAGGTATAATTTGACCCGCAATGAATTATTCGATGAGTGATGACAATAATATTAATTATGTTTGACAAGAAATTTAAATTTATTACTTATTGTTTACGAATTAACTAATCATATGTTATATCGGGATTGCCCGACTAGTTTCGAACCCGTCCGGGGTCCTTCCTCATGAGCTCGCTACGAAGCGGTATCGCGGCGGGAAGTGGGCGCGTCGCGAGGGCGGTAGAGGTGGGGGTTCATGCGCTTCTACTGACGAAGAGTCCGTGTGATGTTCATCTTCCTCCCTTATCAACAATACCCTGCATGCCGAACTCACGGTGTCCTCTTCTAGGGTAGTTCCTTATCCCGTGCGAGTTTTTCTTTTTACGAGTTGAGTTTAAAAGCCGTTTTTATAATTAGTATGAATTCCGCACACGAAAGTCTAAATTCTACAGTCCAATCCCTCAATAGGTCAACATCCTAAACCTATATTTAAATCAGCTTAATCTAAGGGGTAAATAAAAAAGAAAACAACTTTTTTTTTCTGTTTGTATATCTGTTTGTTTCGCGTAATATCCGAAATAGCTGAATCGTTAATTTTTAAGGAACAATATTCTATAACTACCTTTATTTTGAAGATTCTTAAATAAATAATCAAATGTTCGGGCCAAAAGTGGTAAGCCCCCGATAGAACAATTGTTTGTATCTCGTCAGGCGGTAAGTGGCGACAGTAGTGGCGTTCAAATAAATCGTTAGGCACTATAAGAGGCTTTGCGGTCGCCCCCTGTTTTGTCTTCGGATTTTGTATACGATGGTGCCTCGGCTGTACTGCCATTCTCCTTATTGTATTTATCAATGAATTTGAATATCAGACCTTTTCTGTAAGACAAACAAGCAGCTCATCTGTTGGTATAAAACGAACGTAGACTACGTGGGCTTTAGCTTTATAAAGCTTGCAAAAAGTGCGTGGGTCTCACTTATTGTTATCAATACATCTAATTATAAGTAATTGGATGGTATAAATAAATCTTACTAGAAGTAGAAGAAGTAAAAAAGCCCGCTATCTATATAGATATTTTTATTATAGATTAATACGTGAAGCGAAAACTTTCGTACCATCATACAAAAATTGCAGGGATGGAGGAATATAAAATTTGGCGAAATTATAATTTATATAGAGGATGGTGTGCGAATACTAATAAATTTATAAAATCTGCATTATTAATATTTGAAATTAATAAATGAAAGTCGTGCACACAAATGCCAAACGATTTACATACAAATGTATACATTTCACTATAAAATTGTGTCAAAGCGTACGAGGAATTTAAATTTTGTATATAGCTATAAATAAGCATACACTACGCAAATATAAAGATTTGTTAGCGAATTTCTACCCGAAGGGAATCTCTAGTACTATATAAAAAAGGGTTGACATGTGAATTTTTTCTTATACACTGCTTTTTTGTCAAGTTTTAGTAGAAAGTCGACCACCTAATAAAAAAATTGAATTATTTTTAGTATTTTGCTGGTAAGTTGTAACGAAATGGAGTCGATTCTTTCCGCTTCCTGTATTTTATGAAAGAAACTTTTAATTACAGCTCGGAAAAGTTATAGCGCTTACAGTTTATTCTTTAAATTGGAAAAAGAGTTGAATTGATGTTGATAATTAATTTCCACTCGGGACCTTCAAGAGGGAAGTAAAATTTTCGACTTGAATAAAAACATTTTTATTCAATAAAAGGCACATAATACTTTTCTCATATTGAATATCACTTTATTATGGAAAATGTTTAAATTTTTCCTGTTTGTCATAAAGATTTGCAAAATAACAGCCGAATTTAGTGTACTATGAAAGAGCTGATTGATAAGATTTTTAATGGAAAGATTTCAAAAGAAAGTTTTAATTGTTTTAATGCGGCACGAAAAGATAAAAAATATAAAATTCTTCATTTTTTTACATGATCATATTGAAAAAACCGGGCAAGTGCGAGTCAGACTCGCGCACTGAGGGTTCCGTTCTATCACATAATACAATTACAAGGATTTTACGAGTAACATTTGTACTTCTCGTGGGATTTCCTTGAATGTGACAGTCTTCGTAACTTTTTTATGATATTTGTACTTATTTATGGATTTTTATACCTTTACATATTCCTGAGAAAAAGGGTCTTGATAGACAGACAGACAGAGAGACGGACAACGAAGTGATCCTATAAGGGTTCCATTTTTTTTTTGAGGTACGAAACCCAGAAATTAAGTTCTGGTGAATTAATGACTGTTCAATGGACAGAAGCACTGAAGATTAGTAGTCATTTATTGTGTGGCGTTCAAAAAAGACTGTGTTCGAAATGTTAACAAGTGGAACCCTTTGCGACTATAACATAATGTCCATACAAAGAGATCGAAGCGTTCCGGTTAAAGGCTGTGGTGCGAAATTCATATGAACGCCCACCCGACTGACGGATCAGAATGGAATGGATTTAGATTTGTTTTACTGAGGGTAAAGAGGGGGGAGGGGGGCGAGAATTGTTTAATATAACGGCGGATGTGGTGGAAAAAGAAATCGCGTATCTGAGCGGATTTACCGAAATAGCTGCGTATATTGTAATTCAGGTTATATGGCATTAGTACGCTATTCTGAATGTTATTCTTATGTAATATTATGTGCTAATTGAAAATGATGGAAACGTTAGAAATATTTTTATATCCACCATGTAAGTTGTTGTAACTCCAATTTCCCAACTTAACAGGAAAGCGTTACAAACAACTAAACTGTAATATTATAACAGTCACTTTTTAATATATTATTGCATACAATAAAGTAATCGTCTGTTCGTGTTCGACAGGCCCATTGACGCAGTGGGGAGTGACCCTGCCTTTAGCTCAGGGGTTCGTGGGTTCGATTCCCGCTTCGAGTCTGGGTGTATTATCTATATGTACGTATTTATATATATCTATAAAAATATATTTGTATACAACAGACGTGTATTACCTATAACACAGGCATTAAGTTGTCTACTTTGTGAACAGACGTCCGTGTGTCACATAGTCCTATATATATTTATTTTATTTATCGTCATTATTGAATATATAATTGTATACACAAATGTGTCATATAATAAAGTTTATCTTTCGATTTACATGTTTGTATTGCTCTACTGTGAAATTGGCAATTTGGTATTACAACAATTTACGCAGCAGATTTATTGCAGCCCTATAGGAGAACTGCGAGACTATTTAGGATTAGGTCTTTAATTTTTAAAGTTTTGTGAAGAACCCTTATCCTCTTATTCTTTTAATAAGAACAAAACATTTAAACAAAACCTTTCTTTCTTTCTTTGAAAAAAAAAACAACTTCAAATTGTCAGAACTAGGCCAAATTGAGGTGGCAAAACACGGAAACCATCAGCTTTTAAACAAAAATAGATTCTTGAAAATCGTTTTACTCAGTCGAAAGTTCCGAGGTAACAAGCAGGAATTTAGGAATAAATGGTCGTATTGATAAATGGCAAATAATAAAATCACACCATAAATAGAGGTTACATCTGCCAGCGCTATTTGTCTCCCGCAGCCAAATATCACGATGCGATTTACAAACAGGCTTAATATGATATACGTGGTGATAAGCGCACAGGAAGGCTCTGTGTGACCGTGGATGGGGTGTCCGGATTACCAAATATATCACAGTTATTGGCTCCTCATGTATTATCGGTATTTATAGTATTAGTAACTATGTATACAGGATATGAAAAACATCGTACCGCAAACTTTGTGATAAGGCTAAATTTAATGTCCTGAATAAAACCACGCAAATCATTCATCTTGGAAATGAGAGGTTACAGATATTGCCATCCTCATCCCATTCTTGAGCGCGCAATGTATCGTGAACATTAGGAAGCAATCGACAACAAAATGTTGACGCGCAAAAGTTTCATGTAAAAATATTGAAGAAATTTAAAATCCAATTGGGATGGAAAAAAAATTGTACGTTTCAAGAAAAAGCCGACCCAAAATTTAACCACTGGGGAGTCTAGAATCATGTCCTGAAGCCACGGGATGCGTATCCGGTACGATATCTTCTACACCCTGTATAATAACTATTGATAACGACTTATCGTCTTCAAGAATATAAGAGTAAATTAATTAGTTTTCCTCAAAGTCTAGCCACGCATTTGGTAAACGCATAAGTGTCGGTAATCACGTATAATAAGGATGGCGTTAGACATTTCTCTTTCCTTATTAAAAAAAACGACTTCAAACTGTCAGAACTGGACCAAATTGAAATGGGACTACACGGAAAACACCAGCTTTCAAATCTTTCACCCAATCGAAAATTTTGAGGTAACAAACATTAAAAAAATGAGTCCAATTGAAAATCTCCTTTTTTGAAGTCGGTTGATAATTGAACTGCCTGCCTTTTTCCCCATTGCCATATAAGAAAAAAAACTTTTTTCACTTATATTTAAAACTAGATATAACCCGCGACTTCACAGGCGTGAATGCACTGGGTTTTTGAGTTTTTAATTTAAGTGCGGAACCCTGATTATTTTTCTAAAAGCGAAATATGAAGTCGGTGTAACATCAGCTATCTATCTATCATGCATTTTATTTTACGTTTGTTCAATGCCTATAGGATCTACCTTATTATTTTATCTATTTTATTATGTATTTTAATATTTAAAACATTAGTTTTTATTGTCATTTTATTATTATAATATACCACGTAATTAGTGCCGGCATTTCATAGCAATCCAAACGAGATTAAACTATTATAACAGAATGGTGCAGTAAATTTTAATAAGCACGTAATTAGTCGCGATTTTACGTAGTTAGCGCAATTATTGAGCGGATCACATAATTATATACGACATCTATTGGACCTTATTCAAACCACGCTTTATTTTAATCGATTTAATTATAGTTAATTATATTTAACCACACTTTGTTCCAGTTAGACCTCGCAGACAGCCATTGAAGCAATGATTTGAAGTCACTACGAAATTATTGTAGATAGATTATGTAACTAAATGCAGATCTTATTCTTCCTAGGGTTATCCAGGTCCAGTACCAGGGTCCGCTTAGATTGCAGAGAATGTTGCTATAGGACGAGTTAAGATGACCTACTGCCGTCTGACGTCATCCCCGGAATCCCCACGATCTGTACAATCTCACGATTAATATCACTGTGACAATAATCGAAACCCACTGTTTTATTTGCCTTCGGAAACACAGAGGAGGTATTTTTTTGACAATCAGCGTTAGAATTTGTCACCCATCTATCGCCCGGCTGCGGTAAGAGCTACTTAACTTAGCGATTGACGGAAATGCCAACCACTAACTAATTAAGCTACGACCTCTACTAAATGCATATATATGCGATACTTAATTGTAAAAAATTTATTTCTTACGTTAATTTTTGGAAGTTTTAGTAGGTACCAGATCCATTCTTGTGTACATTATCAGCATACTTCAAATAAAACGTTTGATTTTGGAGCTTGAATTGAGCTGATTCATTACCTATTCGCAGACGAAGCTGTGAGTAACAGCTAGTGAATAATAAAATTAACGAGGGAAATTCCAGTGTTATAATTATGAGCGATACAGCGGGCGGCTTTGTGGGGCCATGGTGGATTATATTGGATGATCTTCAGCTGTTCCGTTCCGATTGTAGATTATGGAAATTTGCAGAACCTGAACTGAAGCGACTGTTAGAGATGTAACACTAGTACTCCAAACTTATATCTGACCTATTATACAATCTATCTATCTATCTATTAGCCTTTGATTGCCAACTACTGGGCAAAGACCTCCCTCTGCTTCTGACACCTTCCCCTATCTCTCGCAACCCGCATCTATCCACGTCTCGCCACTCTTTTGATGTCATCAGCTCATCGTGCAACGGGTCGACCAGGATTTTTCCTACCCAATCCAGGCCACCATTCAGTAGCTTGAGTACACCACCTACTATTACCGCATCTAGCCATATTTCCTACCCAGTCCCACTTGAGTTCGACCACCCTGGTCCAAACGTCCCTGACTTTTGTACCGAATCGGATTTCTGTATAACGAACTCGATGTTGAAGTTTGTTGCCAAGTATGGCGCGTCTTCATGGCTCTCTGTGCAACTCTGACCCTGTACACAGCCTCTTGAGCGTCCGTGTCTCGGCACCTTAAGTCAGAGTGGGCAGGACACATTAGTTAAAAAGACGGGTCTTTAGGATTTTTCGTATCCTTTTGGATCGGAGTATGTCCTTGCTGCTGCTCGAAGGCAGCCCACCCAAGATATATCCTCGTAGTTAATCTCTTTACTTTGATGCTCTCTGCCGAAAGATAAAACCTGCCCAAGATACACGTAATGGTCAACTACCTCCAACTTTTCGTGTCCTACCATAATAGGTGAATCCGAGAAGTTGAAAATATGTTATAGTATATAAGCTGTTTATTAATTGAAAGAAATAAGAAGAAAATGTGTGGTTAGCTCCGACAAATAACGCTCTTTACAAATCGCGTAACACTTAACGTTTTATTTTACGCCCTATAAATGTTCGTATCTAGGGAGGAGGTCGTAGTCTAATCCAAAAATTAGACCCGTATAAAGTCTAGGTTGAAAAAGAAATTTTCATACCCTGGTCCCAGGCCTTAAAGAGTAAAGTCTAAAAATTTTCTGAAATAAATTTCATATATGCTAAAACTTTTTTTGTTAGCCCACAGTAGCGCAAAGGTCTTCCCTCTCTCCAACCACACCTTCCTATCCTGGGCTACTTGAATCCATTTTTTCCCCGCAAAGGGGTCCAAATCATCTCTCAAACTCCACAAAATTTTATTTTACAATGTGTAATAAAATTTATAATTGATACAAAAACATACAAGGAACATGTATGTATAATTATATATGTATATATATATTCCTTTACAGAAATTATATAAATTTTGTTAACCCAGCGAAATGAAACATCGAAAACCGTTTAATAAAGCTTTGCGCCACACAATAGGACTTAATCCACCCGATAGGACATCAATTATACTTGTTTCGCATATAATCAAATATGCAATTACCGAGTGTAATTAGTATTTAATGTGAGGTTTAGATTGCGGCGGCGCTGCTATAATTAATGAACAAATCTGTGATCGTACCGTGAGTAATGTAAGGGATAAAGGTTATAGAAGAGATGTTAATCTGACGACATAAGAAGAAAAAATTCGGAAAAACATCTTTGTGCAACCAAAATATCTACATATTAATAAGTAAACCAAAAACTTTCGGTACCATTTTCCGAAAATTACGCGGAGGAAGGAATATGAAATTTGGCTCACTTATGGTTTATATAGAGGAGGGTGTGCAAATGAAAATATTTTGATAATATGGTATTTGATATTTTGATTTAAATAAAAACTCACGCACACGAATACCATTGCTGTACACAACATGTATAGATGTATTCGATATTGACTGATTTCAAGGCGTAATTACATAATTATATAATAACCATCATAAAATAAGAATGTATTTTTTAACTATGAGATTTAATGCAATTAAATTGTCTGTTGTTGTATAGTCGACCAAGAAAGTGCTTTACCATTATGAATGACAGTTCCTACTTAAAGAAAATGTTGTTAAGGGTTATTGTTAGGAATTAACGTAAGGCATAACTAGCAAAAATGAGCCTTTTAACTAATTGACATGCAAACGACATTCGACCTTAGCGTGGCAAACCAATTTCTTGGTCGACTATACTTAAATAAAATTTTGGTAGATAGCTTTAAGAACATGGTACGTAAATATAAAGATTTGTAAAAAATTTTGGCCAGCTGGCGATTTCTAGTTCTATTTGATAGTTAAATATAAAACCCTAAATGGTGCCAGCTAATTGCCACGAAAGCTTTTAAAAGCGTTATCACATAAAAGTATGTGACGTCGAATCGGTTAGCCGAGTCATTTATCATCCACGGTCGGTTGCGAGGGACACATGGAAAACTGCTGTCATGAGTTACGGCGATAGACTTGTTAACGTGCAGACATACTCACGATCGACACACGTTTGATGTACATTAACGTTAAATGAGAACAAAACATTAATCATCGGTAACGATTGAATCAAGTTGTTTCAAATTGCAGCATTAACAATTTTGGTTATAATGCGCTTCTTTTGTCTCCAGCTATAACATTATCTGTTGTCTTTGAGAAAATGATTACAATGATTTGAATTTACGAAAAAAACAAGGAGAAAATTAGGCCAGTGCAAGAATAAAATCCAGCACCTAAATATAATTATTTAAATGCAGAGATAAGTTAATCTATGCCTATTTTCTTCGTTATACGTTTTGATAATGGCGGCTTAAATGATAAACTTTATCAAAGTCTGGTTGCGCGCGTGTTAGAGCAATGAACAGTCGATATGCTTATAGGAGTTATGAGCTCGGAGTAACGACAACGGGTCGTTGTTGCTCCATTTATTTGACAATTTATTACCACGAAACCTGACTCCAACTAGATTTATTGAGGTAACTACGTCCGGGAATTTATTATTCTTTTAGCAACCCAACTGCAGCCTTGCAAGGAACTTGGATTTAAATTTTCCACATCAATAAATAAGCCCAGATATCTCAATAACAAAACAGCTCGCTCCAGGAGCTCCCTACCGTATCTTAATCAGTGGCAGGCATTTGAGCCAATCGCTAGGTTAAGTAGTTCTTAACACAGCCGTGCAATGGTTGGGTAACCCATTCTAACAATGGTTTTTCAAATATCCAACCTCCTCTGTATTACGGAAGGTATGTAAAAAAGTGGATGCCGATTAATGTCACTGATTGATGTTAGTCGTCAAATTGGGGGGATTCCGGGGATGACGTCAGACAGTAGTCGGTCATCTCAACTTGCCCAACAGTCACATCGTCTGCAATTTAAGCGGACCTTGGTACTAAAGCAGGATAAGACCTAGAAGAAGAAATGAGTTGGCTCCAAAGCCGGAACATCATTTGGTCAGATACATTCTGCGAAGGTTATTTACGTTTACGGTTATTTGCCGTTATGGTGACACCCTCCTATTAAGGCTCGACTGAAGGTGAATCGAGGTGCAAAGCTCTGGTTTAGTGTTAGTGTCGGTGATATAGCAATTAATTTATATTGCACAGTTTCTCCTCTTGACTCCATGCAAAGTAAAGATTTCCTGCAAATCAAGAATTTCCGCAAAGTAACACCTTATCTTATCCATTAGCTGATGTGGTAAACGACAATGCCGGATCGTTGTTGCGATTCATTTGACAATTTACGACGGACCTGGATCCAATTGAATTATTAAGGTACGCCCACGCCAGCCAATTTATTACACTTTCAGCGAAGCAATAGAAATCGCTCTACCCACGAATTTAATGGATAAATGGGCCTTTTAAAATTTTATTTAATAATTGTGTACGAGATTGTACAATACCATAATGGTAAATTTATTGTAATTTTTAAAATGCAGCAAATTAAACTGTAGTTAGCACATTATCGAAAAAAACAAACTAATGTTTATAGAGCCTCAATATCTCAACGGTATAAGGTGTGGTCTGAAATCCGCAAGGTACCCAGTTCAAACCCCACCGGGGTATTGTCGCAGCCACTCCTAATACAAGCTTTTAATTTAAGCTTAGTATAAGGGTAAAAAGGAATATTAGACATATCTAAAAAGTATTCCTACTATTAATTTTAAAAAAATGTGAAGTCGGCATGGAAAAGATATAGATTTTTACCTGCATTTTACTAAAAAAGTACGAATATTTATTCCTAGGTTTCTCCTATTCAAACTCTAGGTACATCACTATAGATAAGATCAACTACTACAAGTGTAGAAGCGGTTAATTGCTTATGTGCAATAAAACGTTTAATTATTCCGTTTGCTTTCCGTTGGGTGGTCGACGATGGACGCGTGATACGGTCACTTCAAACAGATTTCTGTTTAATCTGCCGCCCTGTTATTATGCATGTTTGTAAAGTGGCTATGAATATTACGCTTGCTTGTTTCCATTGCTTATGTTTTATTATTTAAGAAATCACACAAAATATAACCTTAAAGGCACAAAACTTTTTAAATGAGGTACTTAATAACATAAATCCTGAATCAAAGGCATCGTTATTTTAGAGAAGGTTTAATTAAAAAAAGAAAGTCGATATAATATTTAAAAATACAAATAAATACAGATTTGTTCCCTACTTCAGAATGATACAATCTAATCGACTTCTTGGTTAACGGCTTTTATCTGTGCCATATGGTCACAATTTATTTCGCCGATGTCACGTTCCTCCTTCCAATAGCTGGTCGGTGAAAGCTGAAATAAAAACTTAATTTTTACAGATTACTAAATAGCAGAATTTTGAAATTAATTAGGAAAAATACTTTAAACAGATGATGTTTTGACTGACATGTGACGTGTTAAAATTATTATATTATCATAAAACATTCAGCCAGTGTCACATTTTATGCAGAAATAAAAGGAGATCGGTTAATGAGCTAATGGGAGACGAGCTTAAACTCGGGCAAGACAACGTCTGCCATCTCCGATGTTACAACTGTAAGATATTTTCTCGTAAGACGTTGTTTAATGGAAACAAGTAACTTTACTATCGCTTGTAGGTTTACAGAGATAAATAAAAGTGTCATACGATTTAGGTTTGCAAAGCGTCCTTTCAAAGTTGAAAGATGGCTGAAAACATGGGTTTTCTCCACCGTGTGTGGAATAAGGCGACGCAAAGTAAAACCTTAGAGGTCACGAGTGGCAAATTTGAAACTTTATTCTTTGAATCCGTCTACCGAGTGACGTATTTTGCAGGTAATCTGAAAATCGAAATACAAATATCTCGCATTAGAATATAGATATTTTAAATACAAAAATAGATTATAAAAAAGTTTTTTTTTCTGTATAGGAATGTCGTCACTTGACAAGGGGGTCATGTACCGTCTCTACAGCGGATTTCTCAGATTGGCCATTGTTTTTTTGATTTTCTGCGAATTTTGGCAGTTAGTGAGTGGATGTACCAGCCTGGATGGAATTATTGATAATGTTAACGTGACTCTGATGCATTTTATCGCCCTTTACAGATATAAAAACATGGTAATTATTATTTATATATAACTGATAGGATCAGGCGTATCTTTGCGGAAATCCATGACATGCATGAAAAACTAAAGGAACAAAGTTTCACTTTACGAATAACCTTTGTAGAGTCTATCTCCTGATGATGCTTTGGTGTCGAAGCGAAACGTGCGTTGAGCAAGACACAAACATTTTCATCCTAAGTAAAATCGACTAGTTGACTTACGCAGGATGAAAATGTTGTTAGAACGAAAAAATATATAAAAAGTATATGTACATATAGCACATGAGAGCGTTTGGTGATGATGACGCTAATTCAATAGTTTTTCCCATCTCAAAAAATGCCCTATATACTTAAAGAAATTTTTACTTTATTTAATATGTATTTGTCATTAAATGTATAAAGATGTATATGTACAGTATCGTTTTCATACACCTGAACATAAACTGCATGATTGAATCTATCACTTTAATAATCTGAAAAAGTTAGTTTTCCAAACACCCATATCCCCCAATTAGTTTGGAAATTTAACACTACTAGTTTTAATTAAATTACATAAATAAAAATTAATATCCAAACGACTGTACCAAAATTAATAATAATTTTTTTGTTAAGTTCGCTATTGTCAGAGAAAGTTTACAAGTTAATTCCCAATATAGTATCTATTTACATAATTATTAATACCTAATATAACTTGAATTATAATTTATGTACTTTTTAAATTTAATGTGCATTAACTCATTTTTATACATATTTAGATTTTAATCTTTAGTTTGTTTACATAATTTTTTTATTTTATGTGGGTTCTCGTCTGAAATAAAATGATTTTAATTATACTTTTATCTTTATTAATACGGAATAACATAGACTAGTATAAAAACATATACTAACATAGACTAATATAAGAAGGAACCATAGCACTGCTATGGTTCCTTCCTCTGCAATGCGATGGACCCGGCACCCGCACGGTGAATCCATGGAATGCTAAGAAATTGCAGGCAGTAGGAAGCTAAGTGCCTACTGATGCCCATGGACATCTGCACGACCAGGAGGCGACAGATGCGTTGCCGGCCTTAATGACGAGATTAGGCCACCGGGAAGTCTCACAAACCGAACGAAACTCGACAGCAATACCATCAGTTGGCGTGACAGTATTCCCGCCACCTTCACCCCGATATCATGTGAGAAACAGGTACTGGTACCCCGACGCGTCGGCCCAATTCAAGAAAGAGGTACTGGTACCCGGACGCGCCGGTCCATATCGCTTGGCCGCTTTATGCCTTCGCTAGCATGGAAATGAGCCTAACAAAGAAACTATACTAATGTTCTTTGGAATAATTCTTAACTTAAAAAGGAGAATAGGATTTATTGGACTAAAGAAGAGACAAAAGATATATATAACTGCATACTGTATAATATCATTATTACTGATGCGATGCGATTCCAAAACACAAACAAATTTCTTCAATATTTTTTCCGCAATGTAAATCAAACTTAAAATTACATAACTGGGGTACCACGGCGCGGATCGTTGACTTGTATTGCGCGTCAACATTTTGTTGACGATTACTTCCCAATGCTCACGATACATTGCTCGCTCAAGAATGGGATGAGGATCACAGTATCTGTAACCTCTCATTTCCGAGATGAATTATTTTTGTGATTTTATTTGGGATATTTAATGTAGCCTTATCACAAAGTTTGCGGTACGATGTCTTTTAAACTCTGTATTTGAAGATATCAGATATTAATATGGCTCTTTTCTTAAAGGTGTCTTAGTACTTCGGAAACATTGGACCTTGTTACTCGTTTCACAGAGATGTTGTGCGAGGCAAGGCATTCGTATGTAATAAAATTATTATAATATTATTATATACGAATTTCTTGCCTCCACTGTGCTTTAGCACTAGCGGACCCGACAGACGTTGTGTCTCCCGCCATTACCCAGTTAACCAATATCCTTTTTGTCTTTTTCACAAAACGAGACACTAGCCCAGAAATAATAATTCTACATGGTACGTCAGTCATTTCAAGTATTCCAAGGAAGCGACCAAATCTGTAATTTTTAATATGTTTAAATAAGATTTGGGCTGTCCTTTCTTTCTTTTCTTTTAAAACTTCCCTGAAATAAGGAGAATGAAACAAAATTTAAAACGGTGCAGCGGTTTTCGAATTTTAGCGAGACTAACGAATAACGATTGATTTTAATATACATATAATAATAATAGGAACTTTATTTAAAGAACACACAATAAATTTGCATGCCAATGAAAGGGTAGACTCAGCTTATAGCTGCTTTTCAGTCCATGTCCTTTACAAATGTATAGATACCAATACAAATATATAGACAGATTAAACGGAAACGCTGATCGTGTTGCTTTAACAGCGATTATTTAATATATTTCCTATAATTTGAATGTTTCAGGCTTTAAGTAGGTATATTGAATAATAATTATTCGCCTTAGAATAACCGTTTTTTGAGGCATTAACGGATTTTCTAAAAGTATTTAGGGAAAGTGCTGCGTAAGAATACGGTGTAGATATTCGATCTCGAAGTGTAGCGTGAGGAAACGTAATTAATTCCCGGCCATTTGTTACATAAACTAAAACAGAAATAACATTTTTACACGAATGTTACACAAATGTTTGCTATTTATTTTACGCTAAGAGCATGTTTAACATATTTTTCTATGTTGTTGTTAACTGATTTAGGAAGGTGCTTAATTAGGTGCGCGCTTTTAGGGTTCCCCTGCACACTTAACTTAATCTCGATCGTTTACTATATAAGATTTAACGCCGCCTTCGATATTTTGCATACTTATGAAATTGAGGTTTTGGTTCTTCCAATGGTTAGGTGGTTACTTAAATTGGTAATTAAATATTTGCATTAGCCTACGGCTTCGCCTGAATGGATACCTGAATTTGACTCCCTTTATGTGAGTAAAAAAAAAGGTTGTGCTGATTACAGTTATGAACTTTGCTATATTTCATTCAGTTCAAACCATTAATCATTTTTCCAAAATGAAACAAATATTAATTTGATCTTACCGCTGAGCAAAGGATACTTCTGTGTTCTCCTTTTATAACTCTACTAGGGCAGCAGCGTCCAATTATCTTAAAACTTCTGTAACTAATAACAACAATAGATAAAATCTGATTTTGAAGAAGAGAAGCTGATTCTGTTATAAGCATGTTGAATGAAAAAAAATGTCCAAGAGCGTGTCAAGACCCGCTTATATAGAAGGGTTCCGTATCTGATTCGCTATAAACGTAGTTGTTAAATAACTTCAAAAGTTGTTGTCCGTCTTCTTTCACAATAATTTTCCTGAGTTTCTGTCAACATGGAAAATGTCAAGTCTCTACCTCTAATAGTTTATAAATACGAGGGGGAAGCACCTTTCGGGCAGACAGACGGACAGACGGACAGACAGAACGAAAATATAAGGGTTCCTTGTAGTACAATGGAACCCTAATAAGGAATACCTTGTTTGTGCATACACCTTAATAATTTGTGGAGATACGGAACTCTCCGATTGTGTTCTGTTCGAACTTAACCGTATATATAATTCCTCGTTTTACTTTAAGATTACTACTAACAAATTAACGCTTGTCTATTGTAAAGTGATAGTGCGATCTCGGGTGATAACGCACTAAGAATCAGGGATCTGATAAGAGTACACATCCATTCCCGTAATTGGCTTTTATGGGGCATCGTATCAAACTCACTTCGCGGTAGATAACGCTTTGCCTGTAGACGCGGTTAAAATCTACGTAGGAAAATTCAGAGTTGTTGCCATTAATATTTTTTAAGTTACAAGGGGCAAACGAGCAGACAGCTAAGTGCCTACTGACGCCCATGGACATCTGCACGACCAGGATGCAAGCAGATGCGTTGCCGGCCTTTAATGACGAGTTTAGGCCACCGGGAAGTCTGACAAACCGAACGAAACGTGACAACAATACCATTACTTGACGTGATAGCATTGCCGCCACTTCACGCCGATCTTATGTAAGAAAGAATTACTGGTACTGGTTTATTGTAATTGATACAACTGGATTAGGTTGTATACGTAGACGTTTCCATATAATTACATGCTAGCTTTTGCACGCAGTTTCAGTGTATGCAAAAACCAGCGACTTGAAAGAACGAAAGAAAGAAGATAATTCTGCATTTTACATGCTACAGCTTTAATGTGGCTAAGAATATACTCATTTCTTAAATACGCGAACTTTTTGGTCGTGTAGTTTCTTGTACTTCGGTGTATCGCCTCTCCGTTTGTCCCTTGTCATGTAAAAACAGTATGAAATAAAAAAGAATTATCATTTTGTAATTGTTACAGTTAGACCACAAGGAGAACGATCCGCTGGATTCCAAGCAGAAGCAATGGATTCTATGCGCTGCCAGAGGGGATTATCACTTGCTCGCCAAAATGTGCAAAGAGAATCCCAAACTCGTTCGGACAAAGGTAAGGGTTTTAATTATACAAATTGTATTGGTACCAGCTGCTTTGCTGCCAGAGAAGATATAACAAGAAACATTTCCACCTGTGACTGGTGCGTAGACGTTATAAGATATAATACAAAACTTTGATGGGTATCGATATATCATAAAGGAATAACACCGGTAATTCTATATAGTATTATCATACGTTACTTTAGTGTACAAAAAAAAACAATTAGGATTTCGCATAAAAAATTTAAACATTTCAACACATCGCGAAATCTGTTCGACAATTGACAAACTCCTCGGTAACGGCTACCTATAAATATTACACATATAGTAGAGAAATAATATACAGGTTGAAGATAAATTTCGCCCGGCGGGCAAAAACGGACGCTGTGCAACGCAGAAAAAAAAGTGATAAACGGTAACGGATGTAGTGGTCCCTCATCCCGAGTTTTTAGAGCTTAGTTAGCGCCATCCCAAGCACATGTCGAAAAGGTGTGCGTCTAATTGGGTCCTGCAGGAGAGCCCGGCGCCGGCCCTCGCCCCCCCGCCGCATACTATCTCGACAACATCTCCGGACGTCCCTTTTTACGACCTATATCTCAAGCACTGCTTTTTTTTTTCTCTCTCAAACCTTCATTGTTTATGCTCGACGCGCGCGCTCTATTTGTGACGTCCTGTTGTTGTAAATGCGAATCTGAGGTTTGTTTGTAAAGTTTTCACCGTTTTAGGCTACTTTTTAACTCATCATGTAATCTTGCTTTGCAAACATTGTTCATGAGACTAGATCAGGCACGTACTTTTCTGTACTTTTGATCTTGCATACCTGTTTTTGACCTTACTTTTGACCTTAGGTACCTTTAATCCAGAAAAAGCACAGACTTTACACATATCTCATTACATTGTCCATTTTTAAATAGACAAAAAAGAAATCTAGTTTATCTATGTATACAGGATATTTGTACATTTTTGAGCTTTGATAGCGATGACGTTATATTAATTTATATATTTTTAACGTTATATTAGTTTCAAATATAGGTAGAACAAACAAGTGCATTAGTGTTAATGCGTGTCAGTTGCCTTTTTATACGCTGTTATGAGTATTGCGTGATATAACTTTAGTGTTAAGAGAAAAACACAAAGCAGTAATACTTTGGTTCGTTATAACTTACATTATTCTGGAGAAGTTGAATGCGTTGCCTTGCTCAAATGCCACAAGCTCGAAGGAATTAAAATTGTTGTTTTTTAATTAAAATTCTCTTTAAATATTTTATTGCCGCTATAACGAACATAATAGATATTTTATTATCTATATCCATTATCCAATTTATTCGTTGAAGAATGAACATTTGCATTAGGTCTCAATTTAAACATTTAGCTCGTATACGAATGCATTACTTTTATTATGTACGCAATAAAATCAGTAATGACGGCCTTCCCTTTTATTGATTCGCTGTAAATCAGGACTTGGCTCAATTGGATTTAAATTTTATAGGCATCCTCTTGTATATGTGAATAGTTTTTAAGTGAGGTTAATGAGAGTGGCTCGAAATTGACTCTAAGCGACGTTATTTTTTTCTTCGTTCAAAGATTTACTGCCCTTTCCTGTGGTACTTTTTGTACTGGTTTCAGTTTTACTGTTGAGAAAATTCAACTGTTTGTTAATTAATGTTGGATGTAATGATCGATATTAATTAGCTATAGTTTTAATGGTTTTGCGTTTGATAATATTTTCGGGCCGTCTTTGGAGGGCGACGGGGATGCTTTCGTTGCATTTGGTCATACACTTGTACACATACGCTATAAGTAAAACGGCTGATATATTGTGTTTAATTTTGATTAAGTTCATTTTACATAGTGCTGAGTTCTTGCCGGTAAATAGACATCTTAGATGGCAACGCACTTGTAATAAATTTTTTTCCAACTACTCAGTAATGTTATCACTAATCACTACATAATCGATCAGAAGGGGCGCGTTTTTGCTTAGAACCAAAACAGTGCAGTAATGTTGACTGAATTTTCATTACTGCACAGTGTTTTATTTCAATATAAATTTACCGCAGAGAATTAATATCTCCCATTAAGTTTCATATTATAAAATGTATGCATTCGATCAAAAAGATAGTGGCTGCAAATAAAAGTGGACCAAAAAAATCCGATTAAAAGAATTCGATAGTACACAATAGAATACGAAATGAAGTCACAGCGATGTAATTGAAATAAATGTAGCTTACGCACCTTGCTGAAGTGAGCAATTAATGCACTTTTGTTAATTTAGTACAACACTAGTCGTTAATTTACCAACATAACACTCGTGCATTAATGATCTACTTTCTGCTCGGTGCAATAAACTACTATTGTAGTATTGTATATAATATACTAGTTGTAACCCGCTATTTCGTCCGCGTAAGGTTTTAGCGTGATGATATTTAGCCTATAGCTTTCCTCAATAAATGAGCTATCAGCTGCAAGAATTATTATATCACTGAAAGAATTTTGCAAACTGGATCAATAGTTCCTAAGATTAGCGCGTTCAAGCAAACAAACGATCAAATTCTTCAGCTTGATATATTAGTGTACATGCAGTTATCATAAATAGTATATCAATATGAAATTCAATTTATCGTTATTGTATTGTAGGTTTAATTTCAAGTGATATATTTAACTGTACCGCGTTTCTTCATATTTAATCGACATCAATTCAAGGTTTCTGCAATTTTTTTTTCTTAAAGTGATAAATTATTATTATGTAGCTACAAAATTGCATATCGCATAATTTATTTTCCTTTAATTGCGGTGCATAAATAGGAAACATAAGTACCGTGTGGTACTTTAAAGCATTTATGGGTTACGATGGCGTGAATATCATTAGACAAGTCAAATACTTGTTTGCTTTAGTTACGCAAATAAGTGACACTTTCACGCCAACACTCTGATACCACGAAAAAAGTGGTTAATAAACCGATACGTACAACTTCTTCCACCTAACATTATTCCAAGGTCTAGTATCAAGGTCCGCTTAAATTGCAGAGGATGTGTGGGGCGAGTTAAGATGCCTGACTACCGTCTGACGTCATCACTAGAACCTCCACAATATCACGATTAATATCAGTCAGTGATCTTATTGTGACACCCTGTTTTACATACCTTCCTAAACATGGAGATAGTAGAGTTTGAAAGGGTTAGAATGGGTCTCCCATCTATCGTCCGGCCGCTGTAAGAACTACTTACTCTAGCGTTCGACTCAATTACCGGCCACTGACTAAGCTACTACCTCCTCCCCGTATGAGTTCGTATTATAAGAAAATTTGTTCCCATATAATAAAATTAGTGCTTGGTACGTACGTACGTATTTAAATAAAAGCGATACTACTAAGGAACCTACATATTGTGTACTCGTGTAATTTTGTAAAATTATGAAAGTTTCTCGTTTTTATTTTTATATAAATACTAGCTGCGCACCGTGACTCCGTCCGCGTGGGCCACCCTTATCACTTAGGAGTATGAAAAATAGATGTTGACCAACTCGCAACCCTAGCCAATATGCACGCAAAATTTCATGAAAATCGGTAGAGCCGTTTAGGAGCAGCTTGGCAACGCAGCCCGTGACACGAGAATTTTATATATTACATTTTTTACTGCATACTAATATATGTAATTTAGCTGGATGCCTCACGAATACTCGTAACATATATAAAATAAACACATACAAAATAAATGATTCTTATAATTCAATTATAGAGTATACTATTCATTGTCCAAGCCTGCAAAGTACCAGTACCAAGTAAGACCAGTATAAGAGTGCAGTTGTCTATTGGCGTGGGAAGTTATTTATTATAAAGGTGAACCGCTCGTTTGCATATGAAAAAAATAGTTACATCCTCTTCCATTGTAAACACTACATTTTCTACTACAAATACCCACCATTTTCATCAAGTGTGAACATCTACTAATACACATTTATCTTTATGAAATTAAGCACTACTAAGCCTTTAGACAGGTATTTCCATATTTTAATCAACCGTAGTGTACTATATATAAACCTGAAGAGTTTGTTTGTTTAATTGAACACGCTAATCTCAGAAAATACTGGTCCGGAATGAAAAATTATTTCAGTGTTAGATAGCCTATTTATCGAGGAAGGCTATACATCATCACGCTAAGGCCGGAGAATCATTGAAAAATGTTTTAAAAAATGGGGGGGCGAGAGTTTCCCCTTTGGAGAGCCTCCAAATTTTACGTGGACGGAATAGCAGGTAAGGACTAGTCGAATATAAATTTCCTTATTAAATCAAGCACCCAAATTTTGCTTCTAAAAGCATTAACGTATCAGAAGTACAAAAATGCTAAGCTTTTATTCACAACATTTTAAAGAAACATTTAATCGTTCTTAATACTCTAAAGCACGTATTTCGTCAAAACATAGCTACGCTCTGCTCATTGCTCATAGTGACCTAATTAATCGAATCAAAGCCGCTATGACATTATTAGATAAATGTTATTTCAATAAAAGTACTCTTTGTAAGTATGTTATCACATAGTACACTGTGGCTTTGTGAATGTCAGTTAATAGTAAATTACTTAGTACATAATTCTTTGGTATGTGTATTCAAATCATTATACGACTCTATAGTCAAAGTATCAATCGATCATTTTAAATCAGGTCTCAAAAACTGAAATTTGTCAATTCGCTTTGTTTTTTATGTATGTTACTTTTTGTGAGTTCACTTTTTATAAACAAACCTTGATAATCTATTTATTAATACGGAAAGCGAAAACTATGGGTACCGTTTATCAAAAATTTCGAGGACAGATGAGTGTGAAATTTGGTACAATTATAGTCTATACAGATGAGGGTGTGCGAATGCTGATATTTTTACAAAAATACGTTATTAAATTATTAAAATAAAACCACACGCACACCAATGCTAAACGATTTATACACACATGTGTACATTTTACTATAAGATAGTGTCAAAGCGTACTCATGACAACCATCACAAAATAACAATGCATTTTGTTTGTTATGACAGTTAATGTGGTTTATTTATCATATATCGTTGTATAGTCGACCAAGAAATTGGGTTACCACGCTAAGGTCGAATGTCGTTTGCACGTCAATTAGTTAAAAGGCTCATTTTTGCTTGTTGTTCATTACGTTAATTTCTAAGAATAGCCCTTAGCAAAATTTTCATTAAGTAGGAACTGTCATCTAAAATGGTAAAGCACTTTCTTGGTCGACTATGCCAAGTATAAAAAATATGTAGAAATATAATAAATAAGCATGTGGTACGTATATCTAAAGATTTCTGGTCGAATTTCGACCGGCGATGTCTAACTTGTATTAAATTTTGTTACAATTTCAAATGACGTACTCTGCGCTCAAAAAGAAATGGCCATGTACTTAATCACAATTTAAGCAACCATTTTAAGAATAATGTCAATAATATTAGGGTCGACAATACTTTGAGGCACCGGTTTTATCATATAAAACTGCTAGGCTCTTAATTACACTTAGGCATATTTTATTTATTTACATAGGTATACTTCATCGTGCGTCACTTCTTAGACTCAAACAATAAAGATAACAAAAGATAAAACTAACAACAAAAGAAGGGGAGGGGAGCGGAGGTAGATGGGATAAGGTTGCGTGTCCAGCGAGTGATGGTGCGCATTATAGGATATCCCGTTACCAATTATATGGACCTACCTGTTATCTGAGATACGTCCATTTCTGTACAGATTATAAACTTTATACAAAGGGTATTAAGTTTTAATAGTTATTTTATTATGAAGTTTTAAGCATTTTCAAACACTTCGGGCATTCTATAAGGACATTGATACGAAAATGCACCGTAAAGAGTATAGATCTGATTATTATTTTTAAAAGCGTATTTTCGTCTATATCGTACGGGATAAAAACTCGTATTTCCATGGCATAGTTTTATAAGTACGTCATGTTTTCATAGTGGACATTTTGTTTACGAAAGCAGCATTACTCTTAATTAGTGACTGTTAGGTACTTAACAAATTAGGATGGCGGCAGCAAGTTTTGTTAAGTAAAATATTAAAAAGCATAAAAAATTTCGTCATGTGTTATCTTATATTTTCGATAAATATTATGGTCCAATTACGACCACCGCGATATCTAATAGAAAGTTCCTAGGAATTTGTTATAGGGTTTGATTGATTGAACGGAACTGTTCCTCAAGGATTCTCGGCGAAGGAACAAATAACAATGGAAGTTCCAAAATAATACAAGAATCGTACCTCATGCATACTGACGAATCAAACCGTTCGGTTTGCTAAGCACAAAACACAAACCGCACGTGCCACGGCTACTGATTGAGGTTTAATATATTTTCCTGTGGGCAGAGAGAAAAACTAGAGCTCGCAAATGTTAAATAATAACGAATCCTCATTGTTCAAGTGACAAAGCTGGCTCGCTGAGACAATAGGGATAATTAATGTGTGATTGGATGAACAAACGTTATTACGCACTTATTGCAGCAATTAACTATTGTTAACAATCTATATGGATATAATATTGAGTATGTGTGCATCTTCTTATTGTGGGGGGTGCTCTGTATGATTTAAACCAGTGGTGGGCAAACTGTTTTAATGGGGGCCACAAAGTTGAAGAAATTCTAGAGGGCCGGAATTGTAGATAAAATGCATTTTGTGTTAAAGTTTTCAATCATAATGTTATAAAAACATTACAGTATTACACACTTGTGTTTAATGTTGTATACAGCTATTATGATACGCATCTATTATTCTACTAAGTAGAATCTACTTTATACTTCTCGGCCGTCAAAACGTAATTATAGCGGGCCATATACTATCCTTAATGGTCCTTCGACGGGCCGGATTAAATAATTCCGCGGGCCGGAGTTTGGCCCGCGGGCCATACTTTGCCTATCACTGGGTTCGAATTACGATTGGACTCGGTTGTTATGGCTGAAATCTGTAGTAACCGGCGTACTGGCGGAAATATTTTCTTCAAAGAAAAGACTTACGATGGATGCAAAAATTTAATAAAACTTGTGTAAAAATCCGACAAGAGTGATATAAGTTTTCTTCTTGGCTTATGCCATTAGGTTGGCACAATATACGAGAATCTATCTATTCTACGACGAACTTCGTTTCGTTTAAAAATATTATACGTTAAATAACATTTATGGATAGCCGACCTTTACCCTCATTCCGCTTTAACAGATTTATAGTAAAAGGATACGATTTAGAGGAACTTTCCTGCATACTATATTTTTTTATTCTATACACCAAAACAAACGAAACATTGCTAGATGTACAGGGAGATTAGCCGGCGTACTAGACTGGCTGGCGCGGCACTTGGCCAGGAAGTTCATGTTACTGCCATTACAAGTATTAGGGCAATAATGAAACTATCTGTATTTTATAACGTTTTAAGAGGTTCACCTATGTATGGAACACAATACTTTTAAACAATTTTTTTTTGACCGGGTTCGGATTCGGTAAATATAAAGTTATTAGTTGTTACCCGTGACTTCGTCTGCGTAAAATGAGGGTAAATTTTTTACCAACCTATAGCCTTCCTCGATATATGAGCTATCTAACGCTAATAGAATTTTTCAAATCGGACCAGTAGTTCCGAAGATTAGCGTGTTCAAGGAAACATACAAACTCTTCAGTTTTATATATCAGTATATGTTTATATATAACTACTAGAGATGGTCGAAATTCGGCCGCAAACCTTTAGATTTGCGTATATATATACATTTATGTGTATTATATATATATATAACATTTCAATTCTTTGTATAATGACATTGTAATATTTGACACTTAATATTTTTACCGTCGTCATGTCTACGCTTTGACACAATCTTACAGTAAAAGATTTACATGTGTGTACATCACGTAAATAGTTAAAAAAGAGCCGAAGTAAATTATGTGATGGATTTATTTATGTTAAAGCCATTGACGAAGTAAATATAGACGATACATTAGAAGTGCTGAAGAATGCAGGTGCAGAGCAACGCATGTGATGTGTAAGGTTGTTAAATGCTAAATTAGATTTATTAATTGGTGATGTTTGCGGAAATTGAACCTTACTGGGATTATTGTAATCCTTAGTAGGCATTACAATTTAATCATCTCGTCAAATATATTTGCCCAGTCTATCGTTTTCATTTACAAATTAGCTTTCCGACGTGTATAAACACTTTACATTCTGATGCACGTTATATAATGATATATTATTATTGCATGTACTTTTGTTGACTATTTTTTTCTTGAATAAGTATACTCCTTTCCCAAATTCGTCATCGCTTCTGTAAGCTTTTTAGTAATACTTATACGTTTAGGCTTAAAACCACTAGCCGTCCGATTTGCCCCTTAACATATAATAGAAAACTTTTCAAATTTAAGGAAAAACAACATTTGCTTTACTAGTTCTAAGCACGTTGTATTTGGACCATTTGACACACAAATTCCGTGTCGTCACTCCCGTAGGACGCGTTCTCCGTTTGCTCCGAGTTATGCGCGGTGTCGCATTTGCAAGCGAGTGTTTGCCTACAGTAGGAAATGGTTCAAGATGTTTGCTCAGCGTATCACTTAGGGTGCTTGCACTTAGTTGACTTTCCGACTTATATAAACACTGTTTCAGATACACGTTACGTGAAGATGAATTTTAAGTATACATATTTTCGTTTATTCATACACATTCATTTTTTTGTTTTTCAAAATTGTATTAAGCAATAACAATTGTATAATGTTTTGCATATTATATTTAGAAATTGTATTGTTATTGAATGGGTATATTATTGTAAAGGATTTATTTATTTCTTTATTCCTATCTATCTAATTAGAGATAGCGCTACGCTTACAGTTATTTTGGTCTGCAGTCAAATTAGGCTGGCATGTCCGGGTACTAGCATCAGTCTCTATATAATATCAGCGTAAATTGGCGGCAATGCTGTCACGTCAAAAGATGCTATTGTTGTCGCGTTTCGTTCGAATGCTGAAAAAATCCCGGTAGCCTAAGCCCCTGTTTAAGGCCCGGCGCATCTGTAAGATTTCTTGTGGTACAGATGTCCATGGACTTCGGTAGTCAAATACCGTCTGCTCGTTTGCCCCTTGTAACATTAAAAATCAAAATCAAGAATTTTAAAATACAAGGCATAAAGACTTTCTTTTTTTGACTTAGTAAAATAAGATACATTGAATATAAAATTTCTTTTTTAACACTTCTCTTTTCCTCTATGTTTAATATTTCCTTTACACCAATACCAAACAAGTTCGTAACTTTCCTAAATTTTCACATCGATAATGTCGTAATCACGAGTCAAAACTGGTTACTAATCAAACGTATGAGCTTCACAAAGAAAGCCTAATTAACAGTAAACAAAGTCGTGTTGGTATAAGTCAATTTTGTCCCACCCACGCGCCTTCAACTTAAAAGTCATCAATATGACTGAGAAGATTGTATCGCTAGGAAATTTAACAGACTGAACTTCGTTTAAATGGAACGCAGAAATAAGATCAACTATCTATACGACGTAAATGTACCAATAAAGAAGATAGATAGTTTCCAGTTACATAACAAAACTGATGAAGTGCGTATTAAGATAAAACAAAACATGATACATATGATAACAATCGGAAATAAGTAGATTATTTTTTAAATTTTTGATCAGATCATCATCACCATCGTCACCATCTTCACCATCATAATCAATCATCATCAATCATCACCATCGTCACCATCTTCACCATCATAATCAATCATCATCAATCATCATCATCGTCAGCCTTGTCCACTGCTGGATATAGGTGTTTCCTAATGTGCGCCATTTCACCCTGCCTGCGACTCGACGCATCCAGTTTCTGCCTTTCGCACATCGTCACTCCACCTAGCAGGAGGGCGTCCTACGCCCTAGCTTGCCAGTTTGTGAACAGTTCTTCATCAAGATGTAAGGAATAGGTAATATGATAATTTATTCAAGCTTGACAACATATAACATATATACGAAGAATGTAGATTGTTACTTGACAGCTGAGTTGTTTGGTTATCACTTTAGCGGCTGCTACATAACAAGATGGCAATGATGTCAAGTGGAAAAAGGTTACATCAAAGCAAAACTAGATGACGCTGTACGGATGACGACGACCGCAGTACAAGAGCTAACTCACGCAAGCGAAGTTTCTACTTACACTCACTATATATAGGAGGTCTAAAAGCTGTCGCAATTTTGCGCTTATGAAGTCGCGGGAAACCGCTAGTATAGATTTAAAGTAAAATGACCCTTCTAAACACATTTGAAAATAAATCAATCTTCCTTGATTTTACTTGAAGAACTCGTCAGCATTGGCAAATATTTTAATTAGAGGTAGCGCCACGCTTGTGGTCAAATTGGGCCCCACCCCACCAACACCTCTTTCTCATATGAGATCGGCGTGAGGTGGCGCCATGCTGTCACGTCAAGTAATGGTATTGTTGTCGCGTTTCGTTCGATTTGTGAGAACTCCCGGTGGCCTAAACTCGTTATTAAAGGCCGGAAACGCATCTGCTAGCCTTCTGGTCTATGGGCGCCGTAGGTTTGCCCCTTGTAACATAAAAAGAAAGAATAGACCTTCATGAAAGGCATACTTATTTCGTCGCAATTGTAAAAGGTTCGACGGAAGCTATTCCCTAGTTCGTGGCGAAAAGTGGCCACTTACTATGAATTTTACATCAATTTATGATAATATGAACGAGCGGTCAAGTAACATTGTGAATACATCACTCTATTGCAACAATAGTTTTATCCTGCGTCTTCTTTTGCGTTGTTTTGTTATACCTTCATACATACTTCAACCCTTATTTAGCCCCTTTTAAATTTCACTTTCGCGACATAAAGTAGCCTGTGTCCTTTTCGAAGGTCCAATCTTTCTCTATACTGAATTTCACCAAATTGGTTCAGCGGTTTAGGTGTAAACCGTAAAACACAGAGTAACTGTTTTTTTTTTTTTATATATAATAAAGGACTCACAGACTGCAGTAGATATCATTATAAGTGATTGGCGACGTCCATAGTACCACCAGAAGACTCGCAAATGCACTGCCGGCATTTGAGAATTTTCTATTCTCTCTTTTTATAAGTCTTACAAATCTTTCATTGTAATAATTTTTACATTAAATAATGGGATATCAATTTCCTTTATAAATTAACAAAACGCTCGCGGTGAAGGAAATATGTGTATAAATAAAACACGAGGGATTAATCTTTCATAAAACGGAAAGTAGTATGTATCGATGATCTTAAGTATCCCTACAAGATTACGATATATTTTCGGTATCGATAGAGGCTCACACTATTGCTGGCAGTATCTCCTTACTGGTTTACCGTGGCCTAGTGTGAGATGAGTAGAGATGAGAGAACACTGGTTTTCAAATATCCGAATTCCTGCGAGTTTGGGAGGCATACAAAATAGCGTTTGACGATTATTGTCACTTTGTGATATTAGTCGTGAGATTTTAGAAATTGTGGGGATTCCGGGGATGACGTCAGACGGCAGTCGGTCATCTTAACTCGCCCCGAAGCCTCATCCTCCGCAATTAAAGCAGGCCCTGGTACTATATAATAATAATAATAATAAATATCCTTTATTGACGTAAAAATATGGCGTGAAATATATTCATCATAAGTTCCTGGCTCCCGAACTAGAATTAACTGTATTTCAAGAGCCAGTGCCAACCCTTAGATAAGGTACAGTAGCCATTCTTATAGTAATAGTAGAGATATATATTAACTTACACTATCTCTATAATATCTAAAAATAAAAATAAAATAAAAGCTGTAGCAGGCAACGATGTGGTATGTGTAGATGCGTGCGTGCATATGTGTATATTTTGTGTATGTGTGCGTGTAAGTGCGTGTGTGTGCTTGTGTGAACGTACATATGTGTGAATATTTGTAAGAGAGAATATCTATCTTCCTTAAGTTTTCAGTACATGTTTAAATAATTAAATAAATTTTCCGTATCATCATTATCGTTAATAATCGTTAAGCCAATTTAATAATATTTTTTTTTAATTAAATTTATTTAATTTTGGAATGTGTTGTTTAGTGTATCTTTTATTTATCATATTGTATAGCCGAGGTGCTTGGTAATAATGTCTTTTTGCTAAAGAACTTGGAGTCCTAGGTAGTGGAGCGATAAATGTCCTTCTGTGAGGTGTAATTAAATTTGATGTGGTTTTATGGTACTTCCGAATGCAGTTAAATATATAAAGTTTTTTTACGCTCAGTACTTTCGATTCTTTGCAAAGTTCGGTTGTAAGAAATTTGAATGGAAGAGACAATATTACTTTAAGGACAGCGCGCTGGGCACGTTCTAATTCAATTAGAAGTGTTTTATCGGCGGCTCCCCACACACTAATACAGTAACATAGTGTACATTGGCAAATTGCTTTGTAGGTTTGTAGAAGAAGTTTAAAGCTAGCAACAGAGCGTAGGCTTTTGAAGGCATAAATTAACTTTCTCTTTCCCTATCAAATGTGTACTAGCTATAAACGATCTCTGTGCCTAATTTTGCTAGCTTTATTCGACGATTCAATGTGAGTCTAAACCATTTAAGGACCCACTCAAATCTGCACAAAAATTTCATCGCAATCGGTTAAGCCGTTTTTAAATTTATATGATAACTGATAAAAAAAGCTTACCTTTGTAAAAGTGTTAAGTGATATTTCTGCATAGTTCAGCGAAGTTAAACAGCAAGGACGCTGAGCTCTAAACAGAAAATATAATATTATAATTAATAGACCAGTATCTTAATATCTATAATAAAATAAAAATACCAGGAATATTAAATAATTAAATTACATTTTTCATACTTGTCAGTGATTATATGAAACATCCAAATATGTAACTATTACGGGATCTCCTAGTCTGAAGACCACCAGTAATAGCCACTACACACGTATCGATAAATCGTTGCAAAAAAACTGTGCAGTAAAATCGAACGTTCCTAAAGCTCGGCGAAGAGCTGCCATTTTGAGCGATCGCCATCCAAGCGCAACGATAAAACTGTGCACTTTCATCGACAGCGATTTTTCATACATTCGTATCGATAAAACTGCGCAGTTTCAATTGCACAGTTGTTTAGCAACAATTTATCGATACTTTTGTACCGGCTATAACTCTTTTGACATTTAGCATCTTTGTGAAATCACGTTGTCATCTAATGTCATATTTGATTGTGGAAATCAGCAATTTTTCAATTTAATATTAACAATATGCTCATACTAAAGTTGAATTTCATAAATAAATTATTTGAAAATTTACTTTATTCGCCTCAATAAAGGCTTAGCTTATTCAACCTCATAAAAATAGCTTACCTTTTACGACTCATAAAAAAGAGCTTACCTTTTTCACCTCATAAAAAAAGTTTAGCTTATTCACCTCATAATAATGAAACCGATCATCTTTTGATAGCTGGTACCACCTTCATACCAGGGGTTTTCATAAGCCGCATCAGCAATTCCCTCGCTCTGTTATAACAAAGAAAATTAGTAATTTTTATAACCTTAAGTAATACTTATTTCCTCCGTAAGTCTGATTCTTTAACATTTTTATATGTGTGCTACCGCTTTGCTTATATCCCCGAATGAATACGAGGAAAGATAAGTGCAATGCTGTAACCCGAACGCCAGACCACCCGCAACCCGAAAGGCACACAACAAGTAACCCGAAAGCCACACCACCCGCGACAAAAACACAGCACTACACTGACTTTCCAATGTGTCTCGACGCACGTTTCGCTTCGACGCCGAAGCATCATCAGGAGATAGACTTTACAAAGTTCACTCGCAGTCTTCGTTCATTGTCGTTGTTCGTCGTTACTACATACATAAAAGAACAGTAAATGCGTACTTCTCTTTCATTTTCCAAGCGTTATTCCGGTCTAGTACCAGGGTTCGCTTAAATTGCAGAGGATGTGACCTAAGGTAACCGACAGCCGTCTGACCTCATCCTCGAAATCCCGACCGAAATCTCACAACTAATATCACTCAGTCATATTTATTGGGGCCCACTGTCTTACGTGCCCTCCGAAACACGGAGGAGGTCGAGTATTTGAAAAACAAGTGTTAGAATGGGTTATCCATGTATCGCCCCGCCCTTGTTGGATTAAGCTACCTCCGATTCCTCAAATGTTATGCGTTATGTAATGTTACACTTCAGACGGTGACCACACACAAACACACACACACACACACACACAAGCACTCACGTTTTTGCCTTAAAAAAAATGAACTTACCTCTTCTCTTAACATTTCACTATAGTAGCTCAATGTATAGATGATTATTTGTAGAGAGCCAACGGCAATCAGGTTGGCACCTATTTGTATTATACCACGTGCTACCTTTAATATAGGATAAGTTATTATGGATTGTGATAAATGACTCAAGGATTAAAACCCCTTTTACAGTCTATAAATAGGTTTTATATTTGAGTTTGAAATAGTAGAGTTTAGAATTATCATTTTAAAGTTATGATAATAGATAGGTATTCTGAGGGATGAAAGCTTAGGTTTTGAGTAGAGTTTCATGTATTTATTGACATTATTGACATTTGCATGCTTGTAAATAAGTTAAGTTTTAATTATACTTAATGAGCTATTGTTAGTGATAATAACGACTTAACTGTATTCTTTATATGCACTTGGGGGGGAGTATTTTCTTATATCGTAAGCTAGCTGAGTCCGCGTAAAATTAAGTACTTAGTTTCAATGTTGGCGTGATGATATATATGTTTCCTCGATAAATGGGCTATCTGACACGGCGCGGCCGCCCCGGGCGACTCCAACAAGCCCGAACTCGAAGATCTTCCTTTGCGGTGGTTGAGCATATCGACCTTTGCTCCCACATTTCATTCCTCGCCAAAAAGCCTCTCACCTTGGTGTGCCTTTCCTACATTCCACTTCGTCTACTAAAAACGTAAACTCACTATGAGTTTCGATCGAGAACCAATGGTACTTAGCCGCCTTTTCCCTGTCTTACCCGTGTTACCTATTTGACGTTTTGGTAATTAGTAGAAGTGCCCCAAATATTGTCGTTATGATTTAAGAGATGGACGCAAAAACTTGAACGACTCGCAGTCCCGAAATAAAGGGGATAGACAAGGGTAGACCAATTAGACGTATCCAATATACATTTCGTAGTGTTTTTATGCCTTCCTAATTGCCTCGTCTTCTCATAATAAGGCCTAGGGTCGTCGGGGTTACCCCATACCATCAAGTATACATCTCTTCATAACTTTTTTAATAATAACATTATATTTTGGCAATTATTAATCGGAGGGAGCGCCACGTTTTAGTTCTTTTTCGTCTGCAGGCGATTTGGTCAAGCGCGTACGGGTCCTAGTACCTTTTTCTCACATAAGATCGGCGTGAAGTGGCGGCAATGCTGTCACGTCATGTGATGTTATTGTTGTCGCATTTCTAAGAGTTCCTGGTGTCCAAAACCCCTCTTTAAAGGCCTCTTTTATGCCTTGCTGTGGACTAAATTTTCAATATTAATATTTCAACTAAAAACAAACTTTCACCTTGTTAATTTTGTGTTTTTATAAATTTACACAAATTTTAGGGGCAAAACGTTTTGACTATCATGGCGGCGTGAATGATGTAACGTCTTGCCAAACAAACAGCTGTACTTCTGTGTGATTGGAGCGTACGTTAGCAAAGTCAATTTGTTTCGCACGATGTGACGTCTTGCGGTCAAATTGCTTTTCGCGTTATTGTGTTATTTATTTCTTTAAATTAATTAATTTGTATGTTCATAATATTAAACAACCTCACATATTTTAGTAATTCCACTTAATTATGTACTAATTAAACCTCTGTCACCTATCGGGAACAAAAATTTATTAGCGTTTTTTTCAGTGGAAACTACTCTATTATATACATACGTTTTATTTGCTAAAATTTTCTAGTACACTCCTAGACTACTTTCTTGTACGAAATTATATCTAGAAGTGTTCTTGAAATATATTTTATTATACGTGACATTAATAATATATTTTTTATGTATTTATCCACACCGATAACTTGTATACAGATTTGTATGTACTAGGAGTACATACAGAATCTATATATTAATACCTACGGCACCATTTTGCGAAAATTGCGCGAACGGAGGAATGTGAAATTTGGCACAATCGTACTTTTGTATAGATGATGGTAATATTTTTTTTAAATATGCGTCACTAATACGTTAAATTGTTAAAATATAACCTAACGCACACCAATGCAGAACGATCTATTCACGCATTTATCATTGTATCAAAGCGTTGTCATGACGGCATATGTATATTAATTGTCAAATATAAAAATGTCGTTGTACAATGAACTATTTTTTTTTCCTTTTTTTTAAAAATGAATATTAGGAGTACTTTTTAGGTATGTATAATATTCCCTTTTTCCCCTCCTACTAAGCTTAAATTAAAAGCTTGTATTAGGAGTGGCTGCGACATACCCCAACGGCGGTGGGTTCTGAACCGGGTACCTTGCGGATTTCAGTCCATACCTTATACCGTTGAGCTATTGAGGCTCTAATTGTTTTAGTAATAATAATTTATTTATTTCAGGTAAAGTAAGCGCATATAATAATTCAATTAACAAAAAATATTTTTACATTAAATAATTAAATTTAAACAAATAAAGATAAAGTACGTGAGTCTAAATATTATAACGGTAATAAAGTCAATGTCAAACTTTCTTTAATCTTGCTGTCAAAGTCAACTTTCTTTGTCTGGACAAAGAAAGTTGACTAGACTTAACTAAAAGAAAAGCCAGAGAAAGAGAAGAGAAAAGCCAGCTTTTCTCTTCTCTTTCCCTGGCTTTTCTTTTCCTTTTCTTTGACTGTCTTCTGGCTCTGGCTTTTCAAGAAGCACTTATGAACGTTATGTACCGCACATTTTATTAAAACCAATATACCATCTTTTGGTGATGAATTATTCATCTTGTATGCTAAGTTTACGAGAATTCCTCACGCTTATTGTTCTTTTTTATCACTAAGTAGCTGTGCCCGCGACTTTGTCCGCGTAAAATTAGGTAAAAAAATGAAATGGATTTCATTTTAAAATTCGTTAATTAGAGGTATGAATACTTTTTCTTGATAGTTGAAAATTCGTTATAAAGAGGTTGTTCGCAAAAAAATGTTCGCATTGTAAAGGTATATTTTATATTGACTCTTATGGACAATTCAAGGGGATTACGAAGAATTTGCTACATCGAGGAAGTCGTTACATTGAGGTACGTTATATTAAGATTGCACTGTATATACTACTACATAAGAGTTATTACATTCTTCGTCATACATTAGCCATATATAACTGTAACCATACTAAATTATTTATATACAAATAATGAACCCATTAAACGAATTAAGTCAGGACAATCCCGTTTGATTAACGACTACCACAATATGTGCTTTTTAATACAAAAATGACTAGATAATTGGATGTATCGCCCGTCAAAAGGGATACATTAGAGAAAACAAAGCCCGGCTTCATTACTAAAGTATGTTCGTTTCACGGAAAGCGATAAAGGCTTTATAGATAATGTGGACGATATGTTATCAGTGGATCGATATATCACACGGCCTGGTATTGTTACAAATGCGCGCCTCGCAACAGCGAATATAATGCGTGGGTTAAAATGATTTCGATGCTAAGGCGGACTGTGAGGAAGATTGGAGTAGTTTGTTTCTCTATATGTTAATACGTGAAGCAAAAACTGTCAGGATGGCGCGTTCAGCTTAAAAATGCACGCCCCAGCAGAGTATTTACAGCTACATTCAAAAAAGTGTGTAGACAAAGGCTCGTCAATATCATTGGCTTTTTAGTCATCGACATAAAATCGTTGCAAAAACACAGGAAAGCGCAATTTTCACAGTTTAAAATAACGGAACTTGGTGGAGGGGTGTGCATTTTTAAACTGTACACACTCTACCATTATATGAAAACTGCGCGGAAGGTAGATTATGAAATTTGACACATTTATAGTTTATATAGTACGTCCACGTGGTGTGCGAATACGAAAACTTAAAAAAATATATGCATTATAAATGTAATAAATTAGTACAATAAAACCTCACGCACACTAATGCCAAACTATTTACACACATAAATGTGACATGAAAAGACTATGATTAGGATTAAAATAATAATAATAATGTTTTCTCGAACACATCTTTCTTCCATGTCGACAGGCACTGTTGTGTGTGTCTACATGTAACATGCATTTCATACGAGTGCGTATATGATATATCATCAGCTCTAATGGGCCGTTCGCGTGTGGACACGCCCTTAGATAAACCGCTCCGTGCGGCCGCGCCCTTACACGAACATTATTAACTATTTAAGAGTGCAGTGAATAGGCTCAAAAGCACTTTTAAATACCGCAGTAAGCTTTAACCGCAATGCCGCTGGAATATTGTGTTGTATTTAAGGTTTATTTTTCGTTTAATAATTTAACTGCACAGCCATTTAACTGCACTCGCAAATTTAATCTGTTACACACGTGCGAATGAAATTTAAGTGTCTACAGTTTTTTTTATATTTATAATAAGGGGCAAACGAACAGCCGGCTTTCACCCAAGTGACTATCGACGCCCATGGACAACTGCAACACCAGAGGGACCGCAGATACGTTGCCGGCCTTTGAGAAATTTGTATGCTCTTTTCTTGAAGGTCCCTAAGTCGTATCCGTTGTATAGTTTATTTTTCATATCATATTTTCACCTTAATGCCAGAGCCGGACATAGATTCATTTGAATGATCATGTGCTGTGTGGCCGGGGACTTATGTAGCTTTGCAAAGTTTTGTAGCACTTTGTAGTCTTCAGGGACAAAAATGTACAAACGCTTTGAGCTATGTCTGGCTCCGGGATTAGGAAAATAATTATAACCTTAAATTTCTAGCTTTAATTTCATTACGTGACTTGATTTGTTTAATTCTTCAACAACAGATGTGAGGTGGTCAAATAAAAAAATAAACTCGCAGCTTTTGCTTCAGGTGTCATTTTAATCAAGTCCCGTACGCGTAATTCTGGGTGTTTCTATTCACGACGTCCGCAGAAGCAATTTGCTAGTGACAAAAACTGTCAATATACAGAAAACTCATCCAATTTCACATCCAGGTGACGCAAAAAACTGTCTGCAAACAGATACAAAATCGTGCAGCTACACAAAGTCCCCGATCACACTAAATGATCATTGAAAAGATCATTCAAATGAGGCTGACTCCGGTTTTAGAAAAATCCATGTCATAATTTTTAGAGACGAATTTCTTAGCATTCAATGGATTCACCGTGCGGGTGCCGGGTCCATCGCGTTGCAGAAGAAGGAACCATAGCAGTGCCCGGGACTTGTGACCCATCGTGGGCATTCTGAGGATGACATTAGATGGCAATGGGTCATTTTAACTCGCCCCACAGCCACGTCATCTGCATACTAAGCGGCCCGGATAAAGCTAGGAAGATGAAGAAAGATATTTATATTCAATACATCATAAGAAAGAGACGGAGAAAAGAAGAGCAGGTAAATTTTCAACATATTAAATATTTGTCCTGAATTTATATTGCAGACTTTATGGTGACTCTTAGCTTAGTTAACTAGTTTCAGACAAGTTGCTAAAAGTGTTTAGAGAGCAGATAGATACAATGTTGTACAACTATATGTAGTTATTGAGTTGTATATTTTTTTATAAGGGCAACGGGCGGTTCACCTAAGTGACTACCGTCGCCACCAGGAGGTTATTCGATGCAGGGGCAGTAAATTCGGGGTTTGGGCCACCTGGAACTCTCACAAACCGAATGAAACGTTTAAGCGAGAGAGAGATACTGGTATCCGGACGCGCCAACCCGATTCGGCTCCAAAAATAGGACTGCCAAGAGGACTTCAAGGTTAAGCGCTGCCTATAATAATTAAATGGCATATAAAAAAATGTCTCACTATTTTCCTTTTGGGGAAGTTCAAATATTATTTCCGATACTAGTACCTTATAATCTTTTGATTAGGTAATCTAAAACGGTCGCCAGCGGCGACAACTTGCTGTTGACACGAAATTAATTTAGTGTCAATGTAACAGGCGAGTTGCTGTAGCATTTCGTTTCAATTTTGAACTGTTGCACGCAAACTTTGTAAATGCCCTGGATTAATTACTGGTTTTGCTTTAAAGTCTGTTTCGGTCGCATTCTTGCATTTAAACTCAACTCCCAGTTGACTATTAGTGTCGTAAATAGCAAGTATTTCCTTATTAACGAACGCCTTTAAAAAAAAGAAAGCCGCTGATTTATTGTGGGTCTTATCTTTGAATTGGCATTTTTAAAGCCATCAATTGAGTCATGATTTATAAAATTTGGAGTTCTTTTTTATATTAAACATATTTATTTGTTTATTCTTGTTTATCTGACAGTAGTAGGGGAGGCAGCGATGCTAAATTTGAGGTCACTAAAGCTTTGTGGGGATCTACTGGATTATGGGGATTAGGTGCAGAAACGAAAAAAAAGGTTATGTTAAGTAAGGTGATCCTATCAATAACGCCTGAAGCGTGGGTTAATGAAGTCCGTGATGGTTTAGCTACCAATGTAGCGAAACCATGGCGGGCGCCTTGAGAAAAGAATCAGATCAGACATAGTCCGATAAGGCAATCCTTGAGAAAATAGTCAGATTATATATTTTCCGTAATCCATAAAAGATTTCATTCAAAGTAAAAAAAATATTGCGCTCGAAAATTTCTTAGTGAAGTTTTTATACAACTTTGTGACTCCCTCCCCCAATAATAAACCCCCCTACATTAAGATTTCATATTTGGTGGGGGTACATTACAGATTGCAAGAATTTTCCCCATACATTTTCTGACACGCTCGAGTATTGCGCAAAATCCCCTCTTGGGCTCCCCTACCAAAAAGACATGTTCATTTGTAAGTTTTGTGTATAAGGAAATAGAATACACTTATTTTATTTCCTCAGCTATACAAACCTGAGTGTATAATATCATTCATGTCATTTATAAATCAAGTATTAGCATTATCAAATATTAAAATATGTTTACGAAAACCAATTATCCTATAGACTGAAATAGCCAACTATAATTCTGTTATATATATATTTATATTTTGGTGTATAATTTATGTTATGGTTGGAAGTAATATTACTAAATCGCTTAACAGTTTTGATTAAGAGCTATAAGAAAATCGTACTAAATATTTTATCACTCTAAATTGATCTACTTTTGCTCAATGAATTATTAATTTACACGACTACATTATGACAGTTCACTATTTAACATAGTTTTACATTCCTTATCTTTAATACAGTGCAACCTTAATATAACGTACCTCAATATAACGACTTCCTCGATTTAACAAATTCTTCGTAATCCCCTAGAATTGTTCATAAGAGTCAATATAGAATATACCTTTACAATGCGACCATTTTTTTGCGAACAACCTCTTTATAACGAATTTTCAACTATCGAGAAAAAGTATTCATACCTCCAATTAACGAATTTTGTCAACCCAAAACCTTTATATAACGTTTCCACCAATATATAACCTTAATCTTATAGTATGAGATTCATGTCGCGACATGTTCCGACACGCTTTTGTTCGTAAAACTATTCTTTTACCTCTTTATAACGAATTTTAGACCAACCTAACCTCAACATAACAGATGAAATTAAAGTACCAATTAAATATAGCAAAATATAATATTGATTTACACATTCATGCGTCACTAAAGGGCCGCGCGGAATTTATTATCCCCATATCCAACTAAGTCCTATCCTGGCATATATGTTTTATATCACAAATGTGGAACACAGATATACAGGCCATACAACTGACTAATGACCAAACTAAGGCATTTGGATATAAATGCAATAGGTATTCTCAGGTGTCGCCACTCTTATTAAATCATTGCATGCACCTACCCCTAATACAATTGCAAATTTAGAAGTCAATAAGACGTCTACGAGTTGAGGAAAATAAAACATTCCTTTACATAGATACACGTAAACCTACCGTATTCGACTTTTTGTATCTAGAGCAAAAAATTTAACATATGGTATTAATCAGGTTGTTGGAAGTATGAGAAGTATAGACCTGTACTTGTACAGCTTAAAACCTTTATTAAGGAATGTACAGTATTGTAATGGCGTTTTTTCTGTACAAATAACTCGGCTGCAACACGATATAGCCAGCGGTTGAAGCCTTTTAAACACGTTTACATGATTATTAACACTTCATTTGCTGGAAATAAAACACCTATAAAATAATGACCTCAATAAAACTAGAATTAGAGGTCTGGTGTTACAGTTAACGCTTCCATTTTATGGCAACGTTACAAACCTTAGTTCCATTTATTTTTAGGAATCATTCGTTAGTCCAGAATTCTTTCAGGATACATTTTAAAATTAAATTAAGTAAGGTAATGTATACTACATAAAGTCAGTGGAGCCACTTTCGAAATTCCGTAAAAACATTGTAATATTCAAAAGCCACCGAAAATGTTCAAGCGTTTTAACGGCTGAGTTATGATGCGCCAGTTTTGGCAGGTGTGCCGTAACCATGAAATCAATAAAACTTGCCATATTTCTAAAATACATGAATAATAAAGAAATAGCCTTCATTTGAGACTCAATATGTATATTTGTATGTAGGTATACCAATATGCACGCTTTTTTGTCACTTCCATTATGGGGGCACATTAATTATCGAAAGTTGTAAGTATATATATATATTTTTTAAGTTAGATTAGTATTTCCACATTTCCTTTGAGGGCACTGCGTCCATCCGCGTGCCCCCAGAAAAAAAGCCCTGCCAATATATCTACTGAAAGATTAAATAAATTCTAGATTGTTTACTTTCTGTAACGCAATACAATTTCCTAGAGATAGCCCCTACAATATTTCTAATTTAATTTCTTCAACAAGAAAATATCTTATTAGAAGGGCGGATGTTATTAAAAGCTTGAGCAACTTCCTTGGAACTTCCAAGACAACATATTTCCTTCATATTGTAGTTATATCTGCAAACAGGCGTCGCTTTAATAGAAATATTATCAGATAATTCCTTGTTATTTTAATTAGTAATTAAGCTGTTTATTTGAGCGTAAAAAAGGAAAGGTCTGCAAATTGAACTTTACAGACTTTGATTTCAGAATCGGAAAAATCCTTCGAAGAAACAATGAGTGTATTTCTTCAGAGGAGGGACACTTACAATGTCACAAGAAACGATATATCTAATATATAAAATTCTCGTGTCACGATGTTTGTTGCCAAACTCCACAAAACGACTTAACCGATTGTTATGAAAACTTTTGTGCATATTGGGTAGGTATGAGAAGCGGTGGTAAATTATTTTATAAGCCGCAAAGAAATAATAGCGGGCTCACACCAAAACATTTTTTTTTATTTTCATTTTATTATGATTTGGTTGACTTTATATAGTTTGATGTTTCATAGAGGCGAACGGTCACCTAACTCGAAATCTGAAAACCCGCTAGACATACAAAAATGATATTCAGCTGGGAGATAGTTTTTCGAAGTTATTAGAAATTCACTAAAAATGGATTTTTCTGAGTTAAGGCTCTCGCAAGATTAATTTTACGCGGATAAAGTCGCGGGCAACAGCTAGTTTCTATATAAATATCAAAAATGTGGTTTTTTCTTATTAGGTACGATGTTACTTGTTTATATACCTAGACTGTCTTATATGATGTACACCCAAACGGAAATAAATTAATAGGGTGACAATTAGTGATGTAGAGAGCTTATTTATCGCAGCAGTTTGATATATACAAATGGTCATCTATTCTGAAATCTCGAAAATCGCGGGACGTACAAAGATGCAATTTGACAGGGACGGACAGGGAGTGAGGAGTCCCAAGGGGTAACTCAGCTAGGGGCGCCCTTAATATGGGATTATTTAAAATATGTTTTATATTAAATAAATAAATAAATAAATAAACCATGAAACCAAACCATGGTGGGGTAACCCTCTACTTTTACATCTGGAAAGAAAAAAGATAAATGAATGAATGAATGAATGAATGACTACACTTTATTTAACACCACAACTCAATACAAATTACATATTGATTCACAAGATTTACAGTGTTTTTTTATAGTGAGATTTACTAGTTAAATTATTATTCCACTTTTCTCTTTGGAATTATTTCCATAAACTTTTTTTTCAGCTACTTATTCTGTGTTTAATATATACATAAATATGCTAATACACCTCAACCTCTATCACAGAAACCTTTGTTCAACGTCAAGTACAACAGCAATATAAAAATTAATATGACAGGATAATAGTATAATTTTGATGAATTATTATTTTTGGAGATTATTTGGGTATTGGACTACAAATAACCCTTATAATTTCGCTCTGTCCGTCTGTCTGCTGTAAGGTGGTCCCACTCTAGTATTTCCAAAGTACTAGACTTCGAGACTTGAAAATTTTCATGTTGATAGAGCATGCTAAAAACTCATTAGGAAAATTATTTTGAACGAAGTTTGACAATAAATTTTGAAGTTATTTAACAAATACGTTTATAGCGTATCAGATACGGAACCCTTCTATGTAAGCGTGTCTCGATGCTGGCCATTTTTCATTTTATTAAAAACTCGATAGTTTTTTTTATATTACAAGGTGCAAAGGAGCAGACAAGTGACTTCACACAAGTGACTAACGATGCCTATGAACAATTGCCAGAGGATCGCAGATGCGTTGCCGGCATTTGAGAAATGAGACTGGTATATTATTGCCGGTAAAACTTTGCTAGTTAAATGGTAGTACTGGACAAAACTATAGAAAACTGTAGTCAGCGGAACCTCCTCTACGTTTATTGTGTATTGTATTTATTACGTATCAAAAACAACAGTTAAGCTATTTATGATTTTATTTAATAAATAGGAAATAGATCTGAGCAGGTCGTGTCCTAATTAGTAGCGGTTTGAGTCGATCGCTAGGTTGAGTAGCTCTTGTTGCGACTGAGTGATGGATGGGTGACACATTCTAACACTGGCTTATATTTAATATCCGACCTCCTCCGTGTTTCCGAAGGCACGTAAAACAGTGGGACTCGATTAATGTCACTGTGTGATATTAGTTGTAAGGTTGTAGAGGTCGTGGGGGTTCTGAGGATGACGTCAGACGGCAATCGGTCATCCTAACTCGCTCACAGCCAAATGCTCTGCAATTTAAGCGGAACCTGGTTCTAGACCGGGATAACGCCTAGGAAGGAGAAGAAATTGCACATAAACCTAAAAGATAATTCTGTCCAAATCTGATCGGAAAAACAAATATTTATTTTTATTTTATTTATTTTATTTTAGAAACTGTGACGATGATCCCGCAGAAGTAACAACTGTGTTTCGGTAATCATCGCCTTCCTCCGTAAAAGAAATTTGATAAAATACTTAACTTATATATATTTGACTATTACTATTTCTATTACTCATTAAATGTGCGTGCGTGCGTGTGTGTGTGTTGGTCTTGTTTAATGTAATTGGTGCAATTTTGCAGATCCGAAAATGTTTTCAACTTCATCGTAGGATAACATGTCCGAAATAGGAATTACATGTTTAGCAATTAATTTGTGTCACCTAATTGGATTGGGCAAAGATTATGTTTACATCGTGTCCAATTTAATGGGACGATGTTTGGACGTGTTGATTGAATTTAGAACAGACTCTATTCCGTATAATTGTAATTTATCAATTCTGTACATTAAATAGAATTAATGTATCACTTTGACAATCAGTTATTTATATATTAATACGTGAAGCGAAAACTTTAGGCACCGTTTTAGGAAAATTACGCGAACGGAAGAGAATGAACTTTGGCACGATTGTAGTTTATATAGAGGAAGGTGTGCAAATGCTAATATTTTTTTATAATATACAATAATAATATATTACACTAGCTGTAAAGTAAATAAGGTATAATTAGATTCAATAGCATGGTAATTAATAAATAATGGTGATTCAATATATAGCCTGTATTTTTCGATGAATGGGGTATCTAACACTAAAAGAATTTTTCAAATCGGACCAGTAGTTCCTGAGATTATTGCGTTCAAGTAAACAAACAAACAAACAAACTCTACAGTTTTATATAATAGTATAGCTTCTTAAAATAAAACCACACGCACACCAATGCTAAACGATTTACACACACACACATGTATTGGATGATGTCAAAGCGTAAACATGACAACCGTATGTTATATTAATTGTCAAATGTTATATTTTGTGAATAAAAGAATTTTTGAAATCGGACCAGTAATTCCGGAGATTAGCGCGTTCAAACAAACAAACTCTTCAGCTTTATATATTAGTATAGATATGTATCAGATCCGGAAAACTTTTTTAAATATTTTCTATTAACGATGGCTTTTACATGGAGAAGTATGCGGGAAACAATGTATACCACAAAAAAATTCATCCGATAATATGTATTTAAAATTGGCAAACTATTATAATTAAGTTGAAGTGGCAACGGGCAGGACATATGACCCGAAGATTTGATGACCGTCGGGGTCTGAAGGTCATTCAGTGGAGACCACGCTTGGGGAAAAGAAAGGCAGCACGGCATCCTAACCCGTGGACTGATGATTGGGTTTGGGTGGCAGGCGTTGGATAAAAGTGGTGCAACACCACCATTCGTGAGAATTTATGGTGGACGTTCAGCCGTGGACGCACCCAGGCTGAAATGATGATGTTGATGATTATAACGATGGTGATAATAATGTTGATTGTAATGATGATGATGATTATGACGATGAAGATGATTATGACGATGGTGATGATAATGATTATAACGATGATGATGATTATGACGATGGTGATGATAATGATTATAACGATGATGATGATTATGACGATGGTGATGATGATAATGATGATTATGACGATGAAGATGATTATAACGATGATGATGATTATGACGACGGTGATGATGTTGATGATTATATATAATTGAGTACAGAACCCTTTGTTGCAGGTATCGAGTGAGATATTGTACTTAATTGGCGTGAACCTGATGGGCGTATATTTCAGACTCATGAACGAAATCGTTACCCGACGCTCTTTCTTGGACAGACGAGCCTGCGTTGAAAGCACGCTTCGTCTCAAATTTGTTAAGGACCAAGAGGTAATTGATCTCTTCAAATAAATAATAGAATAGATTCGTCGATTTAGATGCACGCAAAAAGACATAATACTTAGTTTATTACATACTAGCTATAACACGCGACTTCGACCGCGTTGGCCACATTTATCACTTACTATTATTATTTAGAGCCTATTTTTTCTAACTGCAGGGCAAATGCCTCCCTACTTCCCCTTTCCATAAGGTTCTGTCTAAGGCTATGCGTTGCCAATCTCTATTATAACGATCCAAGTCATTTCTCCATCTCATTATTGGTTTGCCGCGATGTCGTTTCGTTATCTCGGGTCCATAAGTTGGAGATTTTAGTGCAAAAATCATCCAACATGCTTCAGACATGTCCAGTCCAATCGTGCTATAGCTTGGCCGCGTTTAAGGTGTTACTTGAGGGACTAAAATAGTTTTTAGATAAGGACTAATATGAATGTTATAAATACACCTTTACAAATAATGCATTATTTTAGAAGTAATTTCGGTAGCATATAAATAGTGAGCCAACCTTAAAAGATAGACAAATGCAGGTTGGAATTTTATTTAGAACTTTTTAAGGGGAACTATTATGTCATACATGATTTTTGCGAAACTTTAACCTTTTATGCAGCGGAAGCTTTCAAAATATAAAAAAGATTTTGAAACATTCTTCCTTGGTGCTCGGCTTTTAATAGTCTTAGCGTGATGAATTATAGCCCATAAGCCTTCCTCGATAAATGGGATACTATACTTTTAGTATATAAATAGCTTTATATACTAAAAGTATAGTAATTAGTATAGAAGGAAAAAGATTTAGTTAATACAACTTTCAAAAGTCTCTCTGTGAAGTATTATTCACGTTACCACATTAGCCAAATAAATTTTCTGCTGTCTTATCCAGAGTTATCTTTGAAGTGGCTTATCCTGTTCTGACAGTTATTACTGGACAAAAAAAATATTTTATATATAAACCTTGGAAATGGCAAAGCATCATAAAGTAGAGAAAATTTGAAACTGTCTAAAATGCACAAAGTGCCAAAAAATATCTGACTAAGCAGTTTTTTAACTATGACTCAATACTTGCATCCGTCAGCTGGTTTTTGTTTTTGTTATGTTATGTTGAGGGTTTAATTTTCACTTCCCTTTTGCAGGAACGCCTTATGTTGAGTATTCTACCAGAGCATATAGTATCAAGAGTGAGACAGGATATAAGAAACATGTTTTTGGACATTCGTTCGCAGAGCCACAGCCATAATATGAAATCCTTTAGGTAAGCTTAATTTTATAATTTGACTAGATGTGCCCGCGTCTTCCTCCGGGTAAAATTAGATAAAAAAGATTCAATTTTAGCGTGACGATATATAGCCTATAGCCTTCCTCGATAAATGGGCTATCTAACACTGAATGAATTTTTGAATCGGTTCATCTGAGTAGTCACTATACATCATCACGCAAAAAAAATTGCCTAATTTTTCGCCGACGAAGTTACGGGTAACCACTAGTCTAACAATATAATTCTCCATTTACTTTCAATTATTGTTTTACCTTTCAAATATTTTTTTGATATTTTTCAGCCAACTTTATGTGGAAGAACATGGAAACGTGAGTATTTTGTATGCTGATGTAGTGAACTATACCAAAATTTCAACAACTCTATCACCCATGAGGATGGTGGAGTTGCTCAACGAACTGTTCGGCAGATTCGACGAAGCTTCTGAAGTAAGTTTTTGTGTTCGGTACATAATGTTTTTGAAGTTAAAACTTCTTTTGAATCGTTGAAGGTTTTTGAGATGGGAAAAAAAATATTATCTAATCATTCCCGACACCGTTACCAGACCGACACCTCGCGCGTAGTTCTCGCGTATATGCTATTCTACGCACGCACCATCTGTCTGTTCAAGTTTTCACTTCTGACGGCACTCTCGAAGCGAAGTTTTTATTGTAAAGTAGTAAAAATAAAATAATGGTTTTTTTTAAATTCAAACTTGGTTATCTGCGTTCATAAAAAAGTGACAAAGAGTGTGTTAAGACACGCTTATAGAGAAGGGTTCCGTATATGATACGCGATAAAAGTATTTGTTGAATAAATTCAAAAGTCATTGTATAATTTAATCCTAAATAATGTTCCTAATGACTTTGTAGCATGTTTTATCAACATGGAAAATTTTAAGTTTCTGCTTCAAATAGTTTGGAAATCCTAGGGGGAGACCAACAAGCGGGAAGACAGACGGACGGATGGACCGGGCGGAACTGTAGGAGGGTTGCCTTTAGTACTACGGAACTGAATTAAACTAAACTGTTAATTTGAAATTACAGCGAGCTAGCGTTTCATAAAAGACAGCATTTGAACAATCTTATAAAATACTTGTTAACCAATATCGAGGGATATTTTAACTATATATTTTTTCAATTTCTCTTAGTTTAATAATCATAGGAGGTATAATTTATTCACAGTGTCATTAAACAATGAAAACTGTAGTGTTAATATTTCACAATAGGAATACTTTGTGTATATAATACTTCTCTTTCAACAAAATATAGATACTTATTGCTTGTGCTGAGAGTTATTGAAACAGTAGCCTATTGAATAGAAGATTGAATCGAACATCTTTAGAACCTTATGAGTTTCATACATCTTTATAAACTCTACTATCATCCTCATCATTCACAGACTTTTCTCTCCCTTTGCTGGGGACAGGTCTATACCCTATAGACCTCTCCCCGTTTTCCACACTCTATTATCTTGAGCTTATCTGGACCGAATTTCTCATAAATTCTAAACAGAATTTAAATCAAGATTTTTCAATATCCAAATCCATTTTTTATCAACGAAAAAGCAAATATTTATATATAAACAAAAAAAATGAATCACGTTTTTAGATAAGTTTATTATCACAAAAGATGTATTCATACGATAATGGGACTTTTTCTATATAGAAGCGGATATTTCAATAATCTTCTAATCCATCTTTATCTAAATGAGACTGAGTTAATTGCAAGTAGTATTGATACCTACGCTGCGACGGATAACAAATCAAATCAATAGAAACCATAATAACTTTATAAGATAAGCATTTAATCACGATGTCACGGTGACGATCTAATCTGCAGCAATAACGGAGTCCAGCGCCCAAAAATCTATAATCTTTGTATTAAGAAAGGAGGATTTAGGACACAACGTCCTTGTGGAATCAGTTACCACTTAAACCTATGCTTTTTTCCTGAATCTTCATTTTATCCAGAACCAACTGATACAGCTTAGAGACTTTCACCAAAATTGCCCTATGCTTTAATAATGTGGTAACGCGATGCTTGTAGCCGAATTGGCCGGTGCGTCCGGGTACCAGTACCTATTTCTTACATAAGATCGTCGTGAAGTGGCGGTAATGGTGTCACGTCAAGTGATGGTATTGTTGTCGCGTTTCGTTCGGTTTGTGAGACTTCTCGGTGGCTTAAAATCGTCATTAAAGGCCGGCATCGCATTTACTTGCCTCCTGGTCGTGCAGATGACCATGGGCGTCAGTAGGCACTTAGCTGCCTGCTCGTTTGCCTCTTGGAACATAAAAAAATGCCCTCATGTTAATAAATCCACTGTAACTAAAAATAATTTCATTTTTCAGGAACATGACGTCTTGCGGATTAAATTTTTAGGAGATTGTTACTATTGCGTCAGCGGTATACCGAAGCCCACTGACCAACATGCGAAAAACTGCGTGGACTTAGGATTAGAAATGATACATATAATAAAAGATGTTAGGTATGTATTTATTAACCAGGATATTTCTTCTTAACTTCTAAAGAGGGACTTAGCAATTGTCGCTTGCTATGTTTTATTATAAAATTAGTAAAAAGCTTTTTAATTGACTAGTCTGGTTATTTTTGGGTCATAAATGGGCTAAAGATTCTTTACTTAATTGCTACAAAATGTTGTAGTGATGGAAAAACTGCGCTAAGGGAATGTATGTATAGGGCGTTTCGGTGCAATGCCCTAAAAGAAATAAACAAGGATTCTTGTTGTAGTTTACAACTAGAATCCATCACAAAATTCCTTCTCATATTATCTACTAAAATTCGTGCCATGTTAATATTTTTCTTTACGATTGAAGTTTGACTTGTATAATTAATCAACTGCTAAAAAATATGCCCAAAAACGGATAGTTTTTCGGCATATTTTCTAGCAGTTATATGTATGTTACTGCTAGAAAATATGCCGTGCCGTGCCGATTACATATTTCCTAGATATCATGGCTTATATTGTGTAGGACATAACAGCTAACTAACAAAATATCCAAAGTATTATTACTTGCTTCTAAAGCTAAAATCTCGGTAATTACTTCATAAATGACGTTAAATGCTATAATGATTTGTTATTTGACGTTGAAACGTTTAATAATAACAGTTACTTTGCGACGAAATAAAAATATAAGTTTCTACTTAAGGATACATCCCACTGTATCACACATTAAAATCTGCAGCACGTCTACCGCCCACGTAATATTATATTACTATACCTGGAGGCAATAATCTGTTTGGAAGCCAGCCAACTTCGCGTTAACAAAGTCTTCTCAGCGGCTACCTACCTGGAATACGGCAGATGCACGAAAGAAATATGTACAAAGCAAAAGTATATTTGTAGATGTAAAACACGTTTATTTTATTTATAAATTGTGCCACACATATTATCATAGCATATTGTACTTGTTCACTTCCATTACTTGAATAGTTTAAACGTTACTGCTCAAGTAACGGAGACTTCGGGGAAACACAAATACACTATCAATAAACAATACGTACAGCTCATTATATATATTGAATACTTTTGCAAAAATTTATTATCTTTCAAAATGATTCTGAATGAAATAAATTATATTTAAACAGAAAGCAGAAAACCGCCTTCAAAAAAGACCAAATAACTAAAAAGTAAAGATTGGTACTTACATACGATTTCCTAGACACCTACTCATGTCCTATGTTGTATAATATTGAAGTCGGTAAATGTATGCTGGCGATTCGTCGCTCACATTTTCCATAGCACGGAGGCAAACCTCAGTGGTTTTACTATGCTGTTTGCTCACAATTGATTGTAGAATGTCTCGTTAAAATGTTAAAAAATAATTAAAAAAATAACCAATTTATGTTTCTCATTTTTACAAGGGAGAAACGTTCCCTGAATATTGACATGAGAATCGGCGTACATTCAGGAAAAATCTTAAGTGGCTTAATCGGCATAAGAAAGTGGCAGTTTGATATCTGGTCTAAGGATGTAACTATAGCTAATAAGATGGAGTCATCAGGAAAAGCTGGGTGAGTTGTAATAAGTAATCATGTAAAAAAAAGCCTTTCAATATTTATTCTTCCAAGTGTGCAGTAATGTTATCATTAATAACCACAAAACCGACCAGAAACTACACCTTTTCTGCTTAGAAATAAAACGTTGCAGTCAGGTTGTATGAAATCTCATTACTGCACTGTTTTTCATTACTGCACTGGCATTCATAAATGCACTAGTTTTTTTCATATAAATATACCACGGAAGTTTAATGTCTCCTATTAAGTTTCATATCAAATTTATGCATGGGATCAAAAAGAAACTGGCTCAAAATAAAATTCGAGCTAATGTATTCGAAAAAAAAAGAAAATGGCGCGCAGCAAGAAAAGTTAAAAAAATGGAAATTGATAGCGATGTCGTTTAACAAAAGTAAAATACGCACCTTGCTTAAGTGAGTAATTAGTGGACTCGTGCTAATTTAGTGTCCTTGCATTCGCTCGGGCACCATCATAACCCTCCTGTATTAATAACCGTGTCTTATCTGAACGAGTAGTCTCACGTGGTAGCCCCGCGAGGCAAATTCCTCAGTCAGGACGTGCCTCGCCCGAAGAAAATGCATATAGGCGAGGTTACTTACTCAGCTTTTTTACGGGTACTATTTTCGAGAAGATTAACGGGCCTCCCATTTGTATCACATGTCCAGCCCATTCCCACTTTTTTCCCACATCCATTACTCCAGTGATGGAACGATACGATATAAAAAATAATCTTTCTTTTTTTTAAAAAAGACTTTAAATTTTCAAACCTCCAATAAATTGAAATATGACCACACGAAAATCACTAGCTTTCAAATAAAAAAAGAATCATTAAAATCAGTTCGCCCAGTCAAAATTTTAGTGGTGACAAACATTAAAAAAAAACAGTCGAATTGGAAACCTCTTTTGAGGTCGTTTTATAATTGGATGTCATGATAAAAATACGTCTTCAGAATGTGGATCTCATAGGTCATGTTAAACATGTTAAATTCAAATTCAAAAGTAAGCTACAAATTCAGTTTTGTATAATACGAATTTCAAATAATTATGGGAAACACCCTGAATATATGTATCCCTGGATATCTCACTAGGATTACCTGTATTGAGATTTCCAGTGGGATATTTATAAATCTCCTTGAAGTTTAATATAAGATTGATTGTCAGGAAATATACAACGGAAGCTCATATGAAACGCGATAGAGCAAACTCTAACTAAGCTAGTTATCCGTAAGGCTCTACGGGATAAACTTTTGAGGCGTCTTCCGCTTGCATGCAGGTGAGCCGTTATATTGCAGATTTATTTTAAAACAACATTTATGCGGCTCAAGTATATTGTATCACATCTTTTTCTAATAAAATCGGAATTAATTGATTTATAATTCATAGGCATTTGTTCAATCCAAGTTTAAAAACTTAATATTAAATTGAAATTATCCAACTGAATAGCTAAAATAACAATTAAAATGTATACTAAGATTGAATGGGCATACACGTCAGTTTTATACCGACTTCCTGTGGAAAATCACCTAGAAACTCACTGAAGGATGAAGTGAAATTTACATTCGAAATAGACAAATAAATAGAAAATTAAAAAAAAGTAAAAATTATAACGCGTCAGATTTCCATTTGTGAATATAGGTATAGTTGCAGAATGACAATATAAATTGAAGGCACTTTATATTCTTCGAACGTTTAGTTTTATTTAATGGAATATTATTTTAGTATTAATATTTTCAATAAAAACTCTTGTTTACAGGTTTTACATAAAGTTAAATTAATGTAAGCCATTTTAGCCACATTGGCTTCTGTCGTTTGATGGTCTACTAAATCAGACTCGTCTGTCCATTTGTAACATTTCCAAATTAGTAACTATCTGTCGCCTCCGTTTGGGGTTAGGAAGGAGGGGGGGGGGTTCAGGGGGAGGTGACATAAGGGATGTCGAATAGCCTGCGGCAAGCGGCTACCGCACACAACACTTGGCGGACATCCGGCCTGATTGAGGGGGCCCCTTCCGATACAGCCTTTAAAAGTCTACGCCTATTGGACGTATTGATTAATAGTCCATTTTTACTAAAAGTAGATTTAATATTTCATAAATAGGTGGAGGTCGTAGCTTCATCAGTGGTCGGTATTTGAATCGATGGCTAGGTTAAGAAGCAGTTCTGAGTCATTCTAACGCTGGTTTAAAAAAAAAAAAACTTTTGACCTCTTCCGTGTTTCGGATACACAAAATCCGACGATTTCGTGTTCGCAGTTGTAGCAATCAGTTTTTAATTCTACGAATAAAAGTTTATTTATTTATACACAAAGTGCTACCATAATGTGAACAAAATTTATTTTATAACATGGATAGGAAATGCCTTTAATTGTTTGGTATGACTATCCAGTATTTCACTAGGACAACCTGTGTTGAGATATGCAAGGGAGACCTATGGTTTTCGACGAATATTTTAGTGCAAACAAATTTAGGTATTTGGCAGAAGACTACTTTTAAAATTAAACATAGAGATAAAATAAAATGTAATGTAGTATATGTAGGATGTAATTTAGTAAAGCGCCATCTATTAGCAATCTTACAGACGTTCGATGAAATAAGATTGATCACTATTGCCATAACGAACACTAAAAGAACAGGACTTAGTATCTGTGCCTCATTCATTTCATTGTAAAAAAAAAAAAAATCCACAGCACATCACTAAAACAAGTTTCCAGTTTACATTTTAGCTAATATATACATAATAGCTTTTGTAGAGTCCATCTCGAGGCGATATTTTAGTTTCAAACTAGTATCGACTAATCCGTAAATCTCCAGTGCATACTTTTTTATGAAACTTAATGGGAAACACTAAACCTCTGTGGTAAATTTATATGAAAATGGAACAGTGATAAAAATCATTCATCGATATTTACAATAAAAGACGAATTTCCACATCCTCTACAATCTAAGCGGGCCCTGGTATTTAACCGGGATAACGCTAGGAAGAAGAAGACAACAAGGGACGAATTTCTTAACATTTCGTGAATTTCCGTTTTCCCGTGCGGATGCCAAGTCACTTTGGTTTTTTTTTCTATTGTCAAACTGATGTACGCTTGATATTAAAACTTTTTAAGGAGCTGAACACGGCACGATCTATCACAAGCAGTGCGTTCTTTTAAAGGCCGATTGAAATCATACTAGCGAGAGTTAGTTTAAACAGACGTAGAGCATTCTTTCGTTGTTTTGTCTGCCTTCACAAAAATCTAATTCTTATTCAAGTTTTTTTGCAGGTTGATATTTATATATATAGCTTTTGTTCACACTAAAAGAACTAGAATGCTTTTATTCTAATACTAGCTCTATGTTCGTATGGTCTGAACCAACATTAAGATCGCCGTGACACCGGGCGTTGTGACTACAATGACCGGTGTCACGGCGAAGTCTTCACTAATGCCGGCATTATTTACGCTCACAACGACGCTCGCAACGACCCATGGCTGAGCATAGTGAGCATTCCAATTGGCGGTCGCGATCATTATCGTAACAATCTCTTAGTGAAAGGCACTTAATAACATATTTGTCTCGGGGATGGATATTCCTTTTCATCGGTCCGATATCTAGTCAGATCCACTACGGGTACACGTCTCCAAACTACCCTTATTGCTATTGTCGCTATCCCCATACCATGCGGGACAGTAATATTCACATCCTTCTTCTCATTCATCATTGACGTCACGTTTCATTTGGTTTGTGAGAGTTCCCGGTGGTCTAAGCCTTTAAGGGCCGACAACGCCTCCTTCTTGTGCAGATGTTAACGAGTTTGTATTCACTTAGGTAAACCGTCTGCTCGTTTTCACGATGTAATGTTTAAAAAAAAAGACTCCTTTTATCGATATATACATAGCCCGTCACTGGAGCACAGCAACCCTTTAAACGCGTAAGCGTGTAGAGGCGAATTTAATGCATTCATGGGCTCTCGAGCGTGGCGACTGCAAAGTAACTACCAACCCCCTTCGCTTTTATTTATTATTTTAAACGGCACTGTTATAATTTTGAGATTTGCGCTCTGGCTCCGGCTCCGGGGCGACCCCGAAGCGTATTCAATGTAGCCGGTATATCTACCTGTTTAATTTGCTTAGGATTTTTGCATAGTCTCAACGCATTCAATAAAATTTAATGCTACTTGTCTTACTAGACAAGTAGCATAACCCACCCTTAACTCACACAAAAGGCATTTAGAGTTTGATTGGTCTGTTCTCTGATCGGGACGAGGAGGTTTTTGAATATCTAATCAATTGCAATATAAAAATATCTATGGCTATGGAATTTGTAAAAACTGAAACTTATAGGTGTTAAATAATACACTTAAATTGTTCTCAGTTCCCGCCGCGGCACCGCTTCGTAGCGAGCTCATGAGGAAGGATCCTGGACGGGTTCGAAGCTAGTAGGGCAACCTCGATATAACATACGCGTGAGTTTAAAAACCATTTTTAAGTACTATGAGATTGAATTAAGAATTTTTTTCGTGTAGTTAATTAGACATCCACCTTTATTTTACTACATACTTTTTGTACACATAAATTTACTTTTGCATTTTTAAAGTTTACTGGGAGTTTCACAATCAGAAATGAGACATAAACTTTCATCATGGGTCGTGTCCGTAAATAATTTTCAGCTCAGAAAACAATGTTAAATATTGAAAAAAAAAGAACAGGAGTGTCGACCATTGCTGAAAAATTGGCCATCTTTAAAAATACTGTTAATATATCTTATGTATTTACTATATTTTTTCCATCTAAAAAGAGGTCAAAAATATTTTTGCGCCATGTTTTATCGGGTTTTATGAGTAGTGTGAAGCGATTTGTAACTTTGCGAGGATTCGCCGTTGATCCGTGACGGCGTTTTCTGTTGAAGCTGGTACGCCCATTTGTCAACTAATCAGCTGGAAACGAACGGGTTGTTATGAGTAAAGCTTTTTAAAATAAAAAAAAACATAAGTAAAAAAGTTCTTCTCATAAACGTAGGATTAAGAGAAATGTTATTAAAAATTAGATAATAATAAATGTTATAAATCCTACATCTCATAAATCTTTATATATATCTATACTAATATGTAAAGCTGAAGAGTTTGTTTATTTGCTTGAACGCGCTAATCTCAAGAACTACTGGTTCGATTTGTAAATTCTTTCAATGTTAGATAGCCCAACTAAAAGCTGTTGTAATACATATTAAGTAGATAAATGTCGAAAGATACACTGCAGCGTTTTTAAGAAACAGGATGGCCAATCTCGTGTGAGAAAAAGGTACTGGTACCCGGCCTTGACTAACAAATTCGGCTACAGACCAAACTAACTGCTAGCGTAGCTCTCTCTACCTTTAATTAAATAAATAGATAGAAGTAAGGGAAGGGACGGAGTATATGAGGCCGAAATCCTAAAGGAACTTTAAAAACTGAAAGACCCGGACGCCTCTAACAAATTCGGCTGTAAGTCAGGTACTGTAAGCTGATCCTGGTACTGGACTGCGATAACGCTCGAAAAAAAGTTGGTCAACTAATCAATCTCACAGTCTAAACATCTCACGAGCTGTTTGTATCTACGATCTGAATGAAAGGACGGAATCGCTGTATTGACAAAGTCCGTAGACCTATTGGGCGATTTGCCAAGCTTTAAGGCGTAGGTTGTGACATAATGTTCTAGAAAGTGGCTCTCAGGCATTACGAATGCCCCCACGCGTGGATGTTGATAGTTGATGTAAACTACGGAATAATTTTATTTTAAATAATCTATTGGCAAACTATTGAACCGCCAAATGTCGTTAACTATGTCTCTACAAATACGTTTATTGGCAAAATTTTAACCATTATGAGTATCTAGACAAACATAGATATGTTATCGTAACCTTTACAGAACATTATAAAAAGTTTTTATGTAAAGTTTACTAAAGATTCCAGATAAAAATTTAAGAGCGTAGATTGATCTTCCTAGAAGGAAGTTGTGGTTTAATCAGTGGCCGGCATTTGAGTCGATCGCGATCGCCGGGTTCAGCAATTCATACCGCGGCCTGGTATTGGGTGATCTATTCTGACTCTGGTTTTTCAAATATCCGGCCTTCTCCGTGTTTCTGAAGGCACGTAGAATAGTGGGTCCTGATTAATATCATTAATGACATTAGTCGTGAGATTGTAGAGATTATGGCGACTCTGGGAATGTCAGACGGCCGTCGGTCATCTTAATTTGCCCCACAGCCGCATCTTTTGCAGTTTTAGCGGACCCTGGTACAAGACCGGTATAATGCAAGGTAGAAGCAAAATGGTCATCCTGGCTACGTTGTAAAGGTTCCCTGTGCTTTTTGATACTCATAAGAAATTTATACTTCCTCTTTCACGCGATCTACTAAGTGGGAAACGCTCTTAAGGCATCTCTGTTTCTAGATTTTGTGCAATATAGACAGTTCGGTGGAGGCGTGCAATAAATACAAAGATAAATATATACAGTACTATATGACACGCGGACGTCTGTTCCTAAGGTAGACAATATAATGCCTGTATGATGGGTAACAGACGCCTGTTATACACAAATGTATTTTTTTGTACAAATACTTAAATACATACATATAGATAATACACCTAGTCTAGAGACGGGAATCGAACCCACGACCCCCGGAGCGGACAACAGGGTCACTGCCCACTGCGCCAACGGGCCAGTCAAAATAGTAGATAGATACTAATATAGTATGTAATCTGCTACATACTACTATCAAGATGCGGTAGTGTGCGAGTCCGTCCCTGCCACGCATTGGTGAGGTGGAACACTATAGGAGTTTAGTCAGCTTGGGTTCGTCATAACCCTTGAAATTTTTCGTCGGTCCTTGTGGCGGTTGATAGCCATTCTTAAAAAAAACTCTTTTTACCATACTTATATCCACAAATTCAAATGATATTTTATTCAAGTAGACTTTTACAAGCTCTTTTAAAACGTCAAATATTTTCAAATCTACCACTGATTCGGAAGAGTCGAGCCACGAGAAGAACCAGCAAGGAACTCGTTAGCCATTCTTTTAAATCTTTAAACTTCCTACAGAAATTAGTTTTACACATTTTTGCATGTTAACTATCAATTACAAAGCTGGAGGGACTCAACTCCAAGCATTTTTATCTTTAATATAGTCTTACACACGTACCTACCTGTATCATTCGAAAATGATTCCTCTATCAAAGCAATGTTCGCATGCGACTAAATGCAGGATTTCCGGTGGTAATTACGTAACTACGTAATTTATTTTAATTGATAGCAAATCGATGTTGACTACAATATGCAATACACATTATCGTCTTCTTCCTAACGTTATCCCGGTTAAGTACCAGATATAGGATGTGGCTGAGGGGCGAGTTAAGATGACCGATTGCCATCTGACGTCATCCTCCGAACCCCCACGATCTCTACAACCTCACGACTAATATCACTCAGTGGCATTAATCGAGTCCCACTGTTTTACGTGCCTCAGAATTTATTGAGTGGAAGACTAGTGATTGTTTTATATTCTATTAAAAACCTTGGGTATGTATCGAGGAATAACGAAATGCGTTTTATACGCCGTTGGTGATTGGTTAGGCCGTGGGGTGACAAAGACGTCAGTTCAAATTGACCGTTTAAAAATTCGTTAATACGCAAGACAAAGGAAGGACAAAGAACATAAGATAGCGCTTAACACCTTAATATCAATTTTGTAAATTTGGATTATACGCGAAATATAAGCATTTAATTCGAAATCATCGCTTTTTTATTTGCCGAGATCCCGCTGCAGCTGCTGAAGACAATTTCCGCATCTATTGTGTCTTCACGACAGTACGTTATTTCCTATTAGTCGCAAAAGGTAATTTTTCAGGTCTGTTAATGAGTGTTACAAAGAGTATTTTAATTCCTTTATAAAGTAACAGATTAACATCATTCGCTTAAGGACCTGTCAACTATAATTCCGGTCATCAACTGCACGAACTAGACGTTTCCACTAGAACAGCAGGTTATGAGTCAGGTCTACTTTGACCTTAACCTCGGCATTGGTTTATTGACAATTGTAACAGAGGTCGTGTATTAGAGCAAATTCGGCGATTATAGCTGAGGCCGTTAAGATGATTGATGCAAAAATACGTCTGGCATTGGATTTTAATGTGTTTTTCCGTTGGATTCATAGTCCTGTTAAGCAAACAGATGTTCCTTGACAAATTGACGTGATGAGTTAGAGATATACTCACCTGCAAATAACTGATTGTTACGTTGCGGCTTGCGCAATTCAGTAACGCCCATGTGCCGCAGTTTGGCAACAAATTCCACCTATACTAAGTGAAATTTGTCCTCTTTCTCTATTTGATTAGATTGCACTTGTTTTTTTTTCATTAGCCTATTCTGTCCAACTGTTGGGCAAAGGTCTTCCCTTCTTAGTCCATTTTCCTCTTTCCTGGGCCAATTTCATCCACAACTTCCCCACGAAGGCATCCTTCCTCGGCCTACCGGATCATATGCTATGGATACATCGTAATATTTTTTTTTCACGAGGAAGGTATTGTAACTAAATCAGTTCATCAGCTCATCCTCAAGATCAGCAGAGTGCATAAACCCTGCAATGACTTGAGGCTTGAGCGCCCTGATTCCTCTTTGGGGTTAGGGTATGTTTCCCCTGTACGTTATAAAGCTTGAGGAATAGAGTTGGACATTCACAGATGTCCTTCCCTAGTAGTATACTATGGATCGAAAATCGTCAATTCTCAAGGCTAAAAGAAATTGCTCGTAGGCCACAGACCCGGATGGTAACGAGAGGTAAAGGTCAACATGGTAAGTGATTACCATAATAGGCACTCATCTTGATGTCATTTACCGGTCGAACGAATGCGGTGCAACTTTAGAGAAATATCCCTGTACATACATGTATTATGTTCTGCCCAATATGCTTCTTTGATTCTATGAGAACGGTCAATGCTTAGAACTCCCTACCGGCATCTGTTTCGAGTTATTTATACATATTTATATTTTTACATAAAATAAGAATGACATTATCACTTACACTAATTGGTTAAAAGGTATAAATAACATTAAAATGAAACAGTTATAATTAAAGTACAATAAATTAAAATTAGTAAAATACTAAAGAGAAAAAAATAACATTAAAGTAAAATAATCTGAAAACATTAAATTACACAAATGAAATTTAATATTATATTAGGATTTTCCATAAATATTAAAATATAATTTATAATCTGGAAATTATTCAAAATTCTCAGCGTATGTAAAAATCATATACAACTTAGGTAAATAGGTAGGTCTCCTAAAGAAGTAAGAGTGCTAAATAGGTAACTTTTAGACAACCAAGCTTATCGACATTTTCTATTAGATGCGACACTCAAGATAGAAATTATAAATAATAATTTCTTTTTTTAAAAGTCAAACTTCATTTTATGCTATTAAGTTCAGTGGCGTTCGTGTGCAGTTCTGAACTGTTAATAAATCAATCAGATATGGTGAGCGTTACAAAACATTGTCAACGGCGCATCGTAAATTTAAACGATTTCAAGCTTTATAACAGATTCAACCCAGTCCAGGATTTATTTGGTTTTTTCAAAAAGCGCCGACTGATTCTAGGGATTTTTTTTTATGTTTAGTTCATCGGGTCAGTACGTTTCAAACAATACGTTTTCATTTAGAGAAGTCTTTCATAGTCCGACATTCAAAAACTTTCTTTGTTTACGGAAAGGCGGACGTAATTTTCTATTTTAAAAAATCGGTTAAAAATTCGAAGGCATAGAGATTGTTGAATCCACTCCTAATACAAGCTCAGTAGGAGGGGAAAAGGGAATATTGGACATACCTAAAAAGTATTCCTAATATACTTTAAAAAATATATATATGTGTAAGACGATCAGTATATGCGTAGAAAACATTTTGGATTATATGAAGAAAAGGTTACGTTCTTTTAGTGCTAATTCGCGTAGTGTTCTTATTCCAATAGACTTTTACAATGTCCTAAAATCTGAGAAAGTTGAACTTCAAATGCTGCACTTCAAATTCCGAAATGTCCATTCGTTCATGAACTAGCGGACCCGGCAGATGTTGTCCTGCCCGAACGTTGAATTACTTATTTCGGACATCTTAAAGTATTTATTCCCTTTTCCGATTCGTTCATTTTGGAAAATCATTTTTATTTATATAGAGATAACTTCGACCAATGCATCTGTTTTATGCGATATCCTTTCAATGTTGTGTCAAACGACACAAGTTACATTAGAAACGTTTAAATTGTCAAAAGCGCTAAGGTTACATAGGAAACAATTTAATATGGTGGTTACGTATTTGTAAATTTTCTAATTTTCCGCGCAATATTCTTCTTTTTTTTTTATTAAAAAATTCATAAGAAAGCTTCTCCTGACATTGACAAACAACAATAAAAAGAATTAGCGTTCACGCGCGATACCGTGAACAAGGGAAAAATTGGGATTCATTTTTATATTTATAGATACGCTTACTGATTGCCTACATAAGACCCAGTCAAACTATTGGAAGATTATATATTACATAAGAATCATAAATTATAACATGTAAATTCATTTAAAAGGGAAGAAATGTTCTAAAGTTAAATTTGAACAACAACTATTTCGTTATAATTTTGCATTAACAAAGATTTTAAACACTCTGAAATACGATAATTATAACAGCGTAATTCGATAAAACATATGAAGTTTCTGATGGACTAGAGTTAAAAGCATTGTCCGAAAAAAAAAGAACATTTCAACAAGCACTTACTTTCGGAAAACATGTACATATTGGCGTCCTTCTGGTCCTCGGCGGATTCCGAGGACACGGCGTGTTGATGCACGAACGACTTGTCCATATTTTTGGAATCCGGGGTCCCTGAGCCGGGGAAACTCGACCGGGTGTCGAAGTCCGAGTTAACGCCGTACCATTCGTCGTCTTCGCTAATGGGCACCTTCGAGACAGTCGAGAAGCATTTACGCTTCTTCTCAGACTTTCGGCGTAGTTCCTCGGGAGGTTTTGTCACTGTATGAGTGGATATTTCCGCTTCGAAATCCTGCGGCGCCACTTCAGTCTCTACGGTGGTCTCTAGGCCAACGTTGTCAAATTCCAGAATTGGGCTTTCTTCTTCTACTTTCTCTACGGCTTCAGGGGGATCTGGGCGTCGAACGGGTAGTAAAACTTTTGGTCTTTTAACCGGTTTGTTGGCGAGTGCCTGACGAAGTTTCGGCGAATCCTGTGATCTAGGGATTGGGTGCTCCGTCTTGGTTGCTATTGGTATGTCAATCTGTAATTGGGGTGTGGGAGCTTTCGGCTCTGATTTAGATTCGTCTGTGCGTTTCGGCGGTCTAGAAATCTTTATTTTAATCACTTTAGAAGCCGCGTGCGATTTTCTCGCTTTAAAGTCTGCGGGTTTGGTCCTTTTTCTTGCCAAATCGAGAACTTTCGGCGTCGCTCCTAGCATCTTTTTCAGTTCTCTGTGATAGTGTTTTAAGTGCATTTGTATCAGGGTTGTGTTTCGGAAAGTCTTAAAGCAACCCTCCGCCGGACACTGAAGTAAGTTATCGACAATTTCGACCTTTATAGACCCAACATACACTGAAAATGTGTATAATATATTCATTCAAAAATATTTTCGGCAAAAAATAAAAATGAAAAAAGAATTGTACGAAAAAAAAAAGCATCGGCAAAACAAAATACATGTACGAGAGTGATATTCCGGTCGTATTAAAGTGCTGGAAAAATGTTGTTTTCATAAACCACGTTCACATAATGCATAAAACTCGAAAAGTTTTACTGGAATGTATATATATAAGAAAGTTACAATATGTCTGCAGGGACAGTTTACTGTAATCCCCCCCCCCCCTCCCCCTATAACGCGGTATTCTACACACGCCTTAATATTATTCTATAATTAATTCTATAATGTAATGAAATTATTTAGATAATTCCAGGTAGGCCGAGGGAGATGTTTCGAGACGACTTGGACGCCTTTGCGGTATATGAGATAAATTTTATTCTAGTAGTGTCTAATTCGTTAAAGTAATATTCACAAAAGCGAACATAAATGTATTTGGCCGCCACTTCACGCCGATCTCATGTGAGAAAGAGGTACTGGTACCCGGACGCTCCGGCCCAATTCGGCTACAAGCACGGCGCTACCTCTAATTAAATTTTAAACTACAATCTTTGTATGATGTATGGTGAAATACGATTAAGACTAGTATATCTCACAGGGCCTGGCACGAACATTTCGAACCGTTCCGAGTCGACGAGTCAACTTACTAAAGACAAAAATGTTCGTGGTGGGCCCTCAGCGGAACCTACTAAGCGTCAACGCGAGTTGCATTAGCATTGTGTAAATCGTGGCACGGTTAAGACTTGCGTCCTGTGGACTTTGCACGAATATTTTCATCCTAAATAAAGTCAACTCGTCAACTTTGAACGGTTCGTTATGTTCGTACTAGGGCCTCGGATTATACAGAATTGTTATATTTATTACATAATGACCAAGCTCTTACTGTAGCACGGGGATATTAAATAAAAATATGCCAGGGTATCTACCTAGCGAATGTTGTTCTCATAGTGGTATGGAAATTTAGATAAATTACATACTATCCAGTTGTCCAGATTTGATGAGACTTATAATCACTGGTTAGAATTACGCGATACCTTCCATAGCCTCATTCGTACGAATGAGGCTATCGGGCTCACTCGATTTATGGACGTCTAAGACAAGGAGTGCCTTACGTACGGAGGTCTGCTAGAATCTTACTTCTCTAGAGTGAACTCACCGCGGAATAGTAGACGATGGATTTCCTAGGTCATCCAAAATCGAGTTGACACAAACAGAGATGTCACAAGATCGGCTTTTTTTCTTACATCATGAACCAACGAACCATCAATCCTGTGCAGGGTTGGAAGCGAGTTGTACTCCTTTCTAAGTGCGCGAGAGTTTACATCCCGAGATTTTGCTGCATCAGCCTAGGACCGGTAATATATATGCTTTCGGTGTGACGCTGAATTACAGGTGCGACCGAACCAAGGCTGAGATATGCCACCGTTGGGTACTACAGAAGACGGTAAGAAGAGTTCCATGCCCTGCAATACCACATCATCAGCAACAATATTCGGAACATCCGACGAGAACCAAACTCGTCCTCATGGGTAGGATGCAAAGAAAGACTGCATCCCAACCCACTCTACCAACCTATAATGCCACATTCGGCGACGGGCCGAGAAATGTACTGTGCTCTGCATCAGGCAGTGATCCGATAAGGCAACTGGGGTATCTATGGATAAGTATCAGGTTACTTATCCGGGCAAAAGGTCAGCAGAAGGTCAAACAGGGAAGGCACATGATCCTCCACATCCGAGATGAGGTGGTGGTAGGTGAGGTTACCAGTTACTTCATGTCATACGTTAAAGCAAAGTCGTGAATAGTTTTCCCCGTAAGATCGATAGTACGCGAATCAAGCCATTTGGCGTGGTGGGCAATTAAATAGCCAAGGATTACGATCTCAGCGGATGGGATTCATTCCAACACGGAATTCCCAGCCGTTTGTATGTACTCAATAAGTCGGTTGGTTTCATTATTATTGCTATGGGACCTATAGAGGCACGCATAGACACGTGGGTGATCGTCACAATCTATGCGAAGCCATTGCATGGACACGCCGGACCAATTCGGCTGCAGACCAAGAATGCTAGCATGGCGCTACCTCTGAAACATTTTTATTCTTATAAAAACTAGAAGTATAAATTGATATTTATTTAATAAAGACTTATTAATTGCCTGCAACCGGATAATTATATTACTAATTACTGATTTTGGTATCGGATTAATTACAAGAATTTTATCAATGCATGTTGTGATAAAACTTAATAACATGAAAATACGAAAATACCCATGACTAATTGTATCTTATCACCGTAAAATATAATACTATGATTAAAAAGAAATAAATAATTTTCATTCGTAAGTGGTTACCAAAATTGGCTTTTAGGTGGTCCGCAGTCCTACAAGGAACCCTTACAGTGTCCGTCCGTCCGTCCGCGTCGGTCTGCCCGCAAGGTGCCCCCCTTGAGTTTCCAAACTATTCGATGGAGAGATTAGATTATCTGTATAGATAGGACAAGGTATTAAAACTCATTAGGAAAATTATTTTAAACGAAATCGGACAATAACTTATTACAGATATGACTTCTATACAATCGTGTCTTAGCACGCACTTGATCACTTTTTTGATGTTGAAATTTTCACTTGTACTCTTTGAGCCTCGATGAGAGACGAATTTCTTAGCATTCCACGGATTCACCGCGCAGTGACCGGGTCGATTACATTGCAGAGTAAGGAGCCATGTCATTGTCGAGGATACAGCTAGTGTAAATGTATAAACTGGCACGTTGGCGCAGTGGGCAGTGACCCTGCCTTCCGCTCCGGAGATTGTGAGTTCGATTTTCGCCTCGAGTCTGGGTGCATTAACCATATTTATATATTTCCAAAAAAAGAATGTGTATAACAGGCGACTGTTACCTATAACACAGGCATTAAGTTGTCTACCTTACCTTAAGAACGGACGTCCGTTTGTCATATAGTCTATATATTTATTTAAAAAAAATAATACACGCTACATCGTTATCAATACGTGAGTATGACAAGTGGTTGTCGATTAAACTGCACAGTTAAATAGCAACGATCTATCGATACGTGTTTACTGGCTATAATCGTGGATGGTTTTACTGAACTATAAAGAAATATATTTTTAGGAAAACAATAGATTAGAGGTGGATTATAAATGTTATAAATAAAATAATGTAGATAATTAAAAATATTACCTTTGGAATAGACAATAAGCCAGTGCGGTATTTCTTCTAACAAATAGGGTGGTACCAAAGTCGGCACAAGCGGACTGACCAAATAACATCCTCCCACCAGGCACGGGTGCGCGTATGTTGTTTGATGAGTGATTTCACTGTAAAATAACTCTTTATTAATTAATGAACACATGCACTTGTTTTATTTTCATCTTATAATATTAGAGTAAATCAAGGTCATAGAGAAGGTAGATTGAAATCTATAAGGTAATAAAATAAAATCGTTGTCCCAATAGGTTATTGTCATACCCTAATTCTTCCGGTTCCATTTTATAAAAAATGAGCGGACGTAGGAGTATGGAATTTGGCACAATATATACATAGAGGATGGTGTGCGTATGCTATTATTTTTATAAAATATGCATTATTAATACATTAAATTATAAAAATAAAAAGTCACGCAGAACAATACCAAACTATTTACACACACATTTTTACTATAAGATGATGTCATAGCGTATTCATGGCGGCTGTAAAAATATGATTTATCAAATATTACAATTTCGCTGTACAAGGAATTCAAACTTTGTACATAGCTTTAAAGCAAAGTTAAGAATAGTGGCCAAACTTCGACCAAACGGTTATCTCTAGTATTTGGAATTATTATACATTATAGTGTTTGTAATATGCCTAAAATACATCTTACTACTATAAGAGAGGACCATCTTGCGGGGCGGACAGAGCAAAACTATAAGGTTGCGAGTATACACGTCCGGTGTTTTCACCCGGCAACTGGATGAAAGGGAACGGGGCTAACTGCATTAGAACGCGTCAGTGAACATCGCGGTCCGTTTTCCGGTGAAAATAACGCACGTATGTATACAAGCGGACTAAGGGTTCCTCATTGGACTACGGAACCCTAAAAGATTAGGTCGAAGCAGTCACTTGAAGTAGTAGACGCCGTGGTGGGGCGTGGAGACGCGGTGCCAGGGGCGCGGCACGCTCTCGAGCGGGTGCGTCCAGTGCGTGGTCTGCGTGTTGTGGTCCATGTAGTAGCGGCGCCCGCGCAGCGTGCGGTCGGCCGACCAGCCCGGCGGCAGCGGCAGCTCGCACTCCTCCGAGCCTGCGCCACCACTTCTACGCTTCAGTTTACCCCGCAAAGGCCGGCAACGCATCTACCTAATACTGTTGTACTAGTGCGAACCCGGGTCTTTATCTTTTACCTAGCGTTATCCCGGTCTAGTATAAGGGTCCACTTCGATTGCACAGGTTGAGGCTCTAGGGCGATTTAAGATGACCGACTGCCGTTTGACGTCATCCCCGGAATCACCACAACCTCACGACATCATTGACATTAATCGAGACCCACTGTTTTACTTTCCCTCCGAAATGAAGAGGAGGTCGGATATTTGAAAAGCAGTGTAAGAATTGATCACCCATCTACCACTCGCCCGTGGTCAGAGCTACTTAACTTAGCGATCGAGTCAACTCCCGGCTACTCATTAAGATGCGAGAGTAAGCTGGTGGAACTGTAACGCGAACGGTGATTTCTTGATTATTTCGTAATTTCCTACTGTTTTTGATCAATATCATAAATTAATATTAAGTTCAATACGTTTGAAGTGAATAAAATTGTAAATTCATTTCAAAGTTCAATTACGCGTATGCAGAAGGAGTTTTAAACAACTCATCTATTTTTTATAAGTTATTTATATATTAATATTTGAAACGAAAACTTCATTAGGGTATGAAATTTGGTACAATTGTAGCTCATGCTCATGGAGGAAGGTGTGCGAATGCTAATATATTCTATAATATGCAATATTAATATATTAAATTATTAAAATAAAACCACGGATAAGATTCCATATTTATTAATGCTTAAATTAATTGTAAACCATATATACATTTTAATAAATAAGTGTAAAAAATCATATTACTTGTTCCGAATTTTAAAAAAAAGCGACTACCTATTTTTTAGCTATTTTTTATTATTCATCAAATTAAAATAATTTTACAGGCTTTCGCTCAAAATTATTTTCCGAATGAGTTTTTAGCAAGTCCTACCTGCATGGAAAATTTCTAGTCTCTACATGTAATAGTTTGCAAATCCCAGGGAAGGTCCACCTTGTGGTCACAGTTACGTTTCGCGCGAAATGGCAGACTCCCCCGACGGAATATCACTAATTCCGCGCGAAACGTAACTGTGTTGCGGATAGGTTAGAAGATAGATTCAAGGGTATATTTTTTTTTATACAGATATATATATATATATATTTTATGTGTATTAGTATATAATGTTAACATTAATCTTAAAAAGCTACAAAATGCCCTATTTTTGCATTCTTAGCTCAAAAAATATGTCAGCCTCCCCGACTGAAGAAAGAAAAAAAAATCAGAAAGAAAAGAAAAAATTTAAAAAAAGAAAACTTTTATTTGGCGCACACATAACACTGTAAACAATCACAATTACAAATAGTAGAATAATATCACTCATTAGAGTGGAAACAACAACTTCGAGAAGAAAAAAATATATACACGTAGTTTTGGGTTAAGTTACCAAACTGCATAATGACCCCGTAAAAAAGTTCTGTACTAGACAGACAGAACAAGAACTTTAGGACGCTCAATTTTACAGTTGGTCAGATAGCGTACTTCAATTCGATCAATACTGTCGCGTGCGAAAAACTACTAAAAATATATAAGGATTTTCACTTCAATCAGACCTATATGTAATAAAGATAAAAACCTATATCCCCTCGAGCGGCAAATTGCAGTTCGTACAAGTAAATTGTTAAAACGGCCATTGATTCGAGAGGCCGACACTTACGCTACAATTTCTATCCACTCAGGCCTAAGTGAGAACGATTTGAATCTGTTCTCGCCATTATATGTATTAGCATGTTACGTAATATCTGTCTAGATCTTGCTTAGCAAATGGTTTTATATAACGCTTGAGACCTTTATAGTAATGGGATTCTAGCTACATTTCTCAAAAAAACTACGGGAGCTAAAGAAAACGTCAAATTGTTCAAATGATTACTATCATTCTGTATCAATTTGAAGAAACAGAACCAAACAAGAACGAGCTATATCAACACATAGGTCGTAAAATTTAGCTGCAACTGTCTATCTTTTAAATATGATTATTTTTTTCAATATTTTTTTAATATTCTCTGTTCTATTTGAGAATACGGTCTAAATTGTTTTTTTATTTTTTATTTTGGTGACTTCCCTACGGAAGAGATTTAGATTCCTTATTAAGCATTTAGTAAGCATGCCGAATTTCAATTTCCCCCGATTGAAGTTTTTGAAAACATAAAACTTTTTTGGGGATATAAAATTATCCTTTTAGTGTATATATTCATTTATTATTATTATATTTGTAGAACTTTTGTTTTTCCTTCGACATATTGAATTTATGTTTAATATTTGTACGCCAACTAGAGCGGCAAAGTATGCAGACATTGTTTTCTAATATTTTTTTACGAATAAAGTTTCTGATTCTGAATGAAATCTTTGAGCAAAAAAATACGTATTGGATAATGTAAACGCACCAATACATCATCAAGACCTAATTACTAAACTAATTCAATGGCTTTGATTAATTAGTTACCGACTAATTCATCAATATCTTAAGTGCTCACATGTTGAGAGGGGCGTCGAGTAACTTCCCAAATTGGGCAGACCTAGGACTTTAATCCTTTGTAATAGGCGATAGATTCGAGCGGCATCGTTTTAATTAATCTAGCTTTGATTAATGATTTAACAAAGTTTACATTTGACTGAGTGTGAAAACAGTTTGAGTTTTGACTAGACTGAGTCCTTGTGCTATAAGGACAAAAATAATTTCAGCTTCAAGGTTACACGCCTGTTGGCGCAGTTGGCAGTGTCCTTGCCTTCCGTTCCGGGTTGTGGGTTCTATTCGCGCCTGGATTTTGGGTGTATTATCTATATAATGTATATATTTAAAAAATGTATACACAGGCATTAAGTTGTCGATCTTATAAAAACATGTCCGTCGTTCATAGAATCCTAATAATAGTAAAAAAAACATGGCACTGAATTTTTCACTTTTTTATTCGTAGATTTGTACGTAAAATAATTCAGTGGCTGGCCCGTTGGCGCCGTGGTCAGTGACCGTGCCTTCTGATTACCTAGTAGTCACATTGCATGTACCGAACACCCTGGAAACCTAATCCTAACCGCGACAATGTCACCGTGTATATTTATACAAATAAAAAAATACTAAATGATGATCAACCAAGTTATCCCTGTCTCACAAAATCATGGAGAAATTATGGTATTGTAACAACTGAAGAAAAAATTGTACTTCATTCAGAACACTGTATAATTTTAAATTTCTTAATTTTTAAACTTCTCTTTTTTCAGATAGGGCTCGCAGTGTTGGAATAACTACAACGTAAAAAGTATAAAAATGAAGTAACAAGATGCTGAAGAAGTATTATAGGTATATAACAGTTTTAATTGTTATGTTTTAATTTTAATGTTTCTGAAACAAAATTGTAATTTCTGTTTGTATTGATAATTCTAAAATTAATAGTAAATGATGAATCCTTTGACAAGCATATATCTAGATTTTTTTGAAGAAGAATTACTACTGATAACGATAGTATTTTTGTATATTTACTTGTACCTAACTCTAGCTCTGCCTAACAAATATTCTATTTCTTTACAGAATCCGGAAGACTTAGTTTTTAGTCCATTCGTATACAATTTTCTTCATAATAAAAACCTTTACTTTCGAAACCTTGTTTTCTTTTGCTACTGAATTTCCTAACCTATGTCACTAAAAATAATAGGTAATAAAATTCTCGTTACAATTTGAGATCAAGTATGTTCTATTACGAATTTGCAACAATAATCTCACTTGCATATTTTAGCATAAGTATCAAATACGATTTTAAAATTTAACGTATGTCTAATCGTGTAGGAGTAAACAATGCATTAGTTTCTGTTATAAAATTACATTTAGAATAAATATTATACGGTCCATATAAAATGTCTGCACTAAATCTTTGTTTTAATTTTGTATGTCTATGGTTTCTTCCCGAATTCTGTCGGGAACTATAGAAATCTGCGCTGCGGTCCAAAAATATTCCGAGAGCCATTTACACAGTTTTGGGAAGTTGGAATCCGGAACATACGGTAGTTTGTGAATAGAAGAACTGACACCATGTCTGCCAGGGTGATTGTGGTTAATTCGAATGTATATATGTATTCAATCTGTACGTGACGCGATCATTCCGCCACTTAGGAATTAATTTTGATGACTTCATGTCTGGTCGATCACATCTAAGAGGTGATTTTTGGGAAATCAACAAAACTAAAGATCAATAAAGCCTATCAAACAGTCTTGCGAATTTATACTGGACTATATACATCCTAAAAAAGACAAATCTGGATCTGGCATAGGGGGTTTAACTGGTTCATACTTCGTACTCTAACCTTAAGGATATAACCGTGTTATCGAGGCCATTTTTTGGAGATCGGCTTTTTTGTTGTAATCAGAGATACTATTAATAATTATAAATAGGAGAGTTGAACTCCCTTGTACATACATTTTAAATAGTATGTTACAATTTAATTACGTCCAAAATAATATTTTCTTATATTCTTTGTTCAAAGTAATCATACTTTCGATTTTCCTGTGTTTTCGATTCATCATGTGAATGAAAGCTTAGGTGAAATACTAAAGCATAAACTCTTTTAAGAAAGCAGTTTCCTTAGAAAACGTTAATATTTAACACTTCGTTGCAGAGGACGCGAAAACGCATCCTTTGATTTCCTTAACTTTGGCTTAGACTTGCTTTTAGGCGTAAGGCGCCTTTTTTTAACGACTATACAGTAATGAAACTTGTAATTAATGGCACTTTGTACACCACCAGACTTATTAACAACTGTGCAAAGATTGGACCTTATCTGTTACCGGTACTGGATGTGGTTTACATGATATATTTTTTTTAATTATCATTTAACCACATTCACAGATTCTAATTCTATTTTATAACGTTTTTCTTAGCATAACCGGTTGTTTTATACTATAATTGCAGTCTTATTATAAAAAAATCATACAAATGCATTACATAATTGTCACCGAATTGCAGTCTCCTGGAGAAGACGCTGTCTGCAAAATTAAGGTAAAATACATAGACCTTCATGTTGAATTTACTTTATGAATTTGTATTCAGTTAAGTTGAGAAGTGAAATTAATATATCATAATCATTTAAGAGTATTTAATAAATTTTAAACAGCATAATAGAATCTTTTAACTATATCGACCAGATTTAATTTAGTAACTGCGATAACTTAGGATGGAATACTGCAATTCAAATTAACACGCACGTTTATTTTCCCTGGGGCGTTGGTGGATGTAGGTAGCAACAGGATTTAACTATAGATATCTGGTGTTTTTAAAGTTACGACCAATATAATTAACCACAGACAGCCTTTATACTGCGATGGTTGGCAACTGATTGATTGGTAATTTATTTTCGCTTATTATATTTACTTCATTTAAGAGTACTGTCATAAAAAAATACAGAATTATGGTCAGATTTTATGACTTTTGAATGAGGATATTAAACTTTAGCTGCAATATTGTCCGCTATTACTTTTTCACTTGAGTGTCCCTATACCATAATCGCTTTTCCTCTTAATAATTCAGGTACTGATAATTGTACGATAATGAATAATAATGTGATAATGAATTAATAATACTATCAATATTGTACTTTACAATTTATTATTGATTTTTTATTATACGTGTTACTATTTTACCTTGTATCGTTTTTCTACTTACGAATTCAGTCACTGTTAATTGTACGATAATTAATATTACTGCCATTATTAATTAATAATTATCAATATCAGTAGTAATTTATAATTTTGTATTGAATTTTTATCTCAGTAGTATTTGACAAAATTTTGTTATTATATTAACATTCACATATAAGACCGACTGAGAAGCTGCGCCGTGTATCCCTCGAGATATCAAGCCGTGTTGATTTATGTATCTAGGACGTAAATGGTCCTCCATAAATTATTACTCATAATTAAAGTTTAAACATTAATTTAAATTCCAATTTTGTGCCTTCAAAGGTCAAAGGGAGACAGATAATCAAAGAATTACCAATTGTATTCTTGTGATTTAAGAATTACCAGTTGTATTCTTGTGATTTAGAAATTACCAGTTGTATTCTTGTGATTTAAGAATTACCAGTTGTATTCTTGTGATTTAGGAATTACCAGTTGTATTCTTGTGATTTCTTGTCTCTATCTATCTACATCTCTATCTATCTACAAAACAGTTGGACCGAATAAAGTACTTAGAAGATTTTGATTTACAATTAAGCTCGTTACGACTTTTTAAAATTTATCCTAGCAAAATTTAAGCAAGACCACATCTGGTGGGGTTATTTGTAATGTTATATTATATATATGCGTGATATACCTAACTACATTCCTACTTTGCGTTTATACCAACTAAATATAAGCGCATATATTAACGCAAAGCTTTACGTGCTATGTCCACTTGTAACGACATATTATTCAATTTTGCAAACACGAGCGCTTGCCTTGTTTTAATAAGCACGGACTCCCAGAGCAATCCACTTACGCTAAAATTATTCTATTCTGATCCTGCTTAGGCTTAGCAGACCTGGCTGTTATAGAGCTCTAAATTATTATCATTTAGAACTAGTATTTAATTTAATAACTTTTTTCTGTACTTTACTTATATTTGTATAGGAAAAGCACATTACATATACGCTTGATTATACGCTTTTGTACGCATTTAGCGTTTCAATAGTTAACAATTTTACTTATACAACAAATAATTTAGTTCACCCGAAATATTGGTCCTTCGAGCCGGATCTGCAACAGCGACCTAATAAAAAACATAAATACATGTACATAGACGTCCTTTTCTTAACAAAACTGTATAAGTATGAGAGTACATCTAAGGAGATTCTCTTGAAATTACATGTTAGCGTAGCACATGAAATTAAATTATATGGATAAATATATATAAAAGTACTTAAAATCCGCCAATAGACAGAGTAAATTTCTTTACTCTATAAAATTTGCAATAATGGACTGTTGTTTAGCTTTTGATGATGCTAGGTTTCGGGGCGAAAGATTAGGTTTTGAGTGTATAAGAGAAAATGAACTCTGAACTACTCTAGTAAACTAAATTTAGTTTCCCTCCTTCAAAATGGTACTTACTTTTTGCTCGAAATGGAATATGAGTACAATTTCACATAAATGTTATGTTAATCTTGCCTTGTTAAATCTTCACAATTTATTCGAAAATTGTCTGAGAGAAAGCTCTTTCGAGTCATGTCCCTAGAGTTGTAAAAAGCAATTTGCTGTCCATATAGTCGATGAATTTTTGGTTATGTTTAGGTAACGTCGTAGTCTGATCTCTTTATAGGCCAAGAAATGTCGGAATATAATTTGAAAATAATAATGTAAAGGAATGGTTTTTTTTTTATATTCCCAAGTTTAAGTTAGGAAATATATTTATACACGTTTAATCCAACTAAAATGTGTGTTCTCTTGGTGTTTTGTTCTTCTATTATAGGCCGCAAGAAATTTCGGAATATAATTTGAAAATAATAATGTAAAGGAATGGTTTTTTTTTATTTTCCCAAGTTTAAGTTAGGAAATATATTTATTCACGTTTAATCCAACTAAAATGTGTGTTCTCTTCGTGTTTTGTTCGGAAAATCGGTGCAATGCTGCAACCCGAAAGCTACACCACCGAATCCGCCACCAAAACACAGCACTACACTGACTTTTGGATGTGCCTCAACGCACGTTTCACTTCGACACCGAAGCATCATCAGGAGATAGACTCTACAAAGGTTATTCGTATAGTTTAGCATTGCACCGATTTTCCCTCATATTCGTAGTTTAGTATTTCATGCATGCTTCAGTTTTATTCATAAGAAAAACCAGTCCAAGAAATCTCTAACAAGAATGCAGCTAGGAAAAATAGTCCCCATATATCGGTCGGCTAAGCCTGTAGTTTTACTTAAATGAGATTTTTGGTGTGTGCTTGAGGGAAATTCACGTTATTCCCGAAACAGAAGTCGGTCACCTAGATATTGTAAATCCTATGTAACTTACCAGCGATTGTTCGCATCTAGGTCAAGTCGATGCATTCAATTACAACATTCATTCCCTATTTGTGGGCAAAAGGGAGGGGAAGGTGCTTAAAAACCATTTAAAATCTCTCATTTCAAATATAAGTAGTGCTCCATTTCAGATATAATGCAAATATTTGGAGAACTTCAGGAGATCGAAGAGAGTCTAGAAAAAAAAGCAAAAAAGTGTGTAAATGTTAGTTCATATTTTACGTCTTTATTATTCATTTCCGGTTCGGAAAAACCTTTCTTCAAATTTAAACTAAAACCAAGCTTAACTTCAATAAACATTTACGTCAGAAAGTACTGGCAACCGGACGCACCAGCCTAATTCGGCTGCAGGCCTAAGGACGGCAAGCGTGACGCTGTCACTTGAGCGTGGTGTCAAAAAGCAACAAAAGCAACAAACGGTGCGCTAATAAAAAACAATTTCGGAAAAAATTGACAATTTCAATTCTATAATATAACATAATAATACAATTAGAGAGAAAGAGAGCGAGGAAAGTCTTGCAAAAGCCGCAACAAGTTTTAATATCAAAAATAATGCGAAATATATCAATAAATCAAGAGTCATCTGATTTTACTAACAATAAACAGAGTTTTTTATCATGGACATCTGGATATATTTTTTATTTTAAATAAGATTTGATAAGATTTATTTTATTTTTAGAAACTGTAAAACAACATAGGTAGTACACAATAAATAGATGATCTCGCAGAAGTAACAACTGTGTTGCGGTAATCATCGCCTTCCTCCGTAAAACAAATTTGACAAAATACTTAAGTTATATAAATTAGACTATTACTATTTCTATTACTCATTAAATATGTAAATGTGTGTGTGTGTGTGTGTGTGTGTTTGTATGTATATGGGCGTTCTGTGTTGGTCTTGTTTAATGTTCAATGTATAAATATATGACCTTTTTAAATCGCCCATTAAATGAAGAATACATTTAACTTAATCGTTCTTAAATTTTCCCTTATTCCTTTATAGGCGGCTAAATATTATTCACGTTTACATCCTTATCACGCCCCATTTCCCTAAAGCCTTATTTTCATAATGTAAGCCGTTTCTTATTGTAAGGTATATTTTTATTATCCATCGTAAATTACTGTAAAATTCACAATAAAAAGTGATGCAAAAATGTAACGTAATTTTTTGTAAAGTTCACAATAAAAAGTTACATAACAATGTAACAAGATTACTATAAGATTCACAATAGAAGGTTACACAACAATCTGTTGTCAGTTTCTGTAAGATTCACAATAAAAGTTACACAAAAATGTAAAATAAACTACTGTAAAATGCACAATAAATAGTTACACTACAATGTAACGTCCATTTCTGTATCGATAAAACGACAATGTAACACCTTCATCGCCTAAAATTAAATAAGAGATAAATACCAAAAATGATCTTACGATGTCTATTAGCCCCTTTTAATTTCTCTAGCACCGTTAAGTAAAAAATAAATTGTAGCTGAAACGAACAAACGAATCTTATAATTTTCATTTGTATTTTATTTTTAGGGTTTCGTATCTCCAAAGGAAAAAAAAACTATATGGAATCACGTCGTTGTCCGTCTGTCTGTCTGTCAAGACTATTTTTCTCAGGAACGCGTAGACATGTATAGTTGAAATTAATACCAAATACTGAGGTCTGTAGTACCTTGAAGTTGTAAAAAAATCAACCCTCTAAGAGTACGATCATTAGAGGTAACGCCATGCTTGTAGCCGAATTGTGTCGGCGCGTCCGGGTACCAGTATCTCTTTCACACATGAGATCGGCGTGAAGGTTAGCTAAGCTTAAAGGTAAAAATCAACTCATGTAGAGGTCTGGCGCGATGTCTAGTGCTAAAATTCAGCTGCCGGCTTAAGTCCCATAATCATGATCACTCAAATGTGTATACACTTATCTACAAATTTTCGTGAATAATTTAAATGATAACTATTCTCAAACATTGACTTGTGGTCTTTTTCACCGCTTGCTGGTAACAATGTACAGTTAATATTTAAGCCACATTTCGGACTGATACATTATACTTATGATCAACGTTTATTTGATGGGGTTAATATCCATGTGTTTAATAACCAGTTTATCGGCATGTTTTCTATCTGATATAATGTCATCGAGCGGTGAATAAGCCCTCTTTTTATCTACATACATGAAGATCTCGGTATAGAGATTAGACTATGGCGGTATCGGCGTATTCATCATCATATATTATTTTCGGAATTGCGCAATTTAAACATTTTATACTGAGATATTTATGTACAAAGTACTCTATACGTTTGTACATTATTTACATAGAATATGCTAAGTCCATAATGTCTACAAATCAACGTGCTTGTGGTGAAATATACGTTGTTTTCTTTCTCAATAATATCAATATATTAAAATATTCTTATATGTATTTTTTTCTTTATAAAGATATTATATATTGCTTTACGTTAAATTCAAGTAACCGTGGCCCCTAAATTCTTCTAGACTTATGTCAAAAAATGTACCTTATAGTCTTCTAACGAAATATACGCCATATTTTTAAAGTGATTACGTCTTCGTGAATGTTGCATGTAAATACACAAATAGGCAAAATTCCAAAAGCAAAATATTTTTAGATTCAGATACGTTTGTTTACTCCCGAGCCAACTGTTTTTTTTTTTTTAACAAAGCTGAAAATGTGGCCAACGTGGTAAATACAAGTATTATGTAAAAAGTTATACTGCTTTTTTATTTATTTTAATAAATAACGCCATCTTGAACATAATCAGTATATAGATTAGGTTGTTTTGAGTAACATTAATACATATGTATGTCGCTTTTTGTCTGAATTAACTCCCGCCGAATTATATTATATACGCCATATTTTTAACTTTAAATCGAATTCTACTTAGTAAGTTTACTTTAAATAAACTTACGTTGCAAGTAAAGGCGCAAAAAGGTATGGCATTTTATTTCTTTATAAGAATTTACCTCGTGTATTACGCAGTTGTAATTAACGATAGGTTTTTAATTGCAGTCAATAAAAATTTATGTCTACAATAATTGTTACTGACAACAGCAACTAAACATTATGGATGTGGAAACTTATAAAGGCTGTACTAATAAAGAGGTACCAGGAAATAAAAGGAATCAGATTGCACGACCTACTACTGAGGGTTGTTTCTGATGATAAAATTAACCTTTAAAAAGAGTCCTGTTTTATATAGTTTGTCTATTGGCGAGATAGTTTTTCGGACTTTTACGATATCACTGACAAATAAACTTTTGCCGTGTTATTACTACATTTTTAAGACCTTGGAATAAAGAATATATGGTCAGGTTAATTATTGTGTGTCTCTGGTCTATTGTACGCAAATTAACCAGCTGACTCGTCCTAGGAAACTGGTACCGTGATTTTAATTGTTTCAATTGTCAACAATTCGATGACTTTGAAGTCAAATGGATTTGTTTATACCTCCGTTGCTCCTTTCAATGCATTTTAATTGAACAACTAGACATCTTCGTATATCTTAGTTACCTCCTACTCTGTTTCTCGGAAAACCAGCAATAGAGTATTTAATGAAAATAAGTAAATACTTTCATCTGATAAATGAGTTATTAAAATTGCTTATATGTATATCAGATTTATATACAATAGAAGTGAGAGTGAAGGGTATGCCAGAGAAGTCTATCTATACTCTGCTAAAGGACCTTAGCAGGATCATACCTATCAGCTCCTTGTTATGGTAGGCCTCCATTTATTAAAAATTAGTAAAAGAAAATAAATTAGACGTAATATATGAATAATAGTAGAGGCGACTATAGTATATTTCACCACAGGTTTCTTAGTTTAAGTTTGTATTATTTGTTGTTACCGCATGAGTGCTGTTAGGTTAACGCCCTACGCGCACTATGTCAGAGAGAAACCGCCATTGGGATTGAGCACGGAGTACCTACTTCTTTTATTCTTTTAGTGACTTATAGAATCCTAGATGCCAGTCGTAATGTACTTTAATTAATAGCTTTTTTTAATCCTATGAGGTTACTGATTTCTTCAATCGATGCCAAGAAGGTATATAAATAGGTGTATTTAGGGCTAAATTATTTTTGATGCTCAATTACCAAATCATTTGGTTTTAAATTGTATGCAAGGATAATTAATAAAAAATATTATTGTGTATATACGTACGAATTTATAAAATATAGCAGTGAGATTGAGTGTTTATTGATTATGAGTGAATACGATTATGGTGTAATAGTTGAGTGTGCTTTAAATGGTAAGGCCCATTTGTGCTTGCTGCGCGGCATCCAGTGTATGAACTTAACATTATTAACACTATCTATCAGCCTTTAATCGCCCACTGTTGGGCGTGGGCCTCCATATGTTTCTGCCACTATCCTCTATCTTTCGCAATCTGCTATTCTTAACACTGCTAGACTATAATCATAAAACTAATATTCCAATTACATAAGCATACACTGACATTAAAATCAATTCTGCACACGGCAATCAGTACTAGTGCGGATGTGAAAGTATGGCAACACCTAAACGCGACGAAATGATACATTAGTGAGAGTGAATGTTTAGTTATTAGTGATTATGAGTGAGTGTGATTATAGTACAGTACTTGACTACTACAAAATGGTAAAGTGTAATAAGAGCTCCGTGAAACACCGCCATTTATGTACTTTAATAATTTCTTTAACGCGTAATATTAGACCACTCTAAAATAAAGCATTAATCATAATATAGTATAATAGCAGACCAGGTAGACGATGTCCTGCTCAAACATTGGGCTACTTACTGTTTACTTCTAATATCCTATAACATCCCCGTTCCCGTTACCATCCCCGCACCCATATTATTAGAAATAACGAATGACTACCAATCGTTTCCTCTTTGTGCAGACGTAATAAAGTGCAAATTGACTCTTTGACGTTAGGAATACACCTACATTGCTTAAACAATAGTGAGTGCTTGTAATTTAATATGAACTTTATTGAATAGCAACAAAGTTCAAATTGACTCTACATTTTAGTTAGAAACGTTTGCATGGGAAAAAGAAAAGGGCTGTTTTGAGGGTTTTCTCGGCTATTATTAGAATTTTTCTCGCCGCAAAAACCATCCTTGGACTTTAGCGAACATTAAAAAAAAAGAATTGGTAAAATTAGCCCAGGCGTTGTTGAATTATGCGCTTACCAACACATTTTGCGATTCATCTAATATATAAAATTCTCGCGTCACGAGGTGCGTTGCCAAACTCCTCCAAAACAGCTCGATCGATTTTCATGAAATTTTGCGTGCATATAGGCTACGGTTGAGAATCGGTCAACATCTATTTTTCATGCCCCTAACTGATAAGGGTGGCCCACGCGGACGGAGTAGCGGGGCGCAGCTAGTTTTTAAATGTAGATAAGTATAATAATAAAATAAATATTACAGAAATGAATAACTACATCAGTACGCTGGTAAAACCTGATCTAATGAAATGACACTTATAGTGACTGTTCAGCTATAAATGTTTATAATTGTAATTAAAGTGTTGTACTATAATTGGCTTTAAGTTATAAAATAAATTAGATCGCTCTGCGAAATCTAACTTCTTATAAACTGCAAGCATTAATGTTAGTAATGTTACAAATACTTAACTTTTATATACACTGAGAATAAAATTAATTTTATTGACAGAAATAATGGCTCTACAGCGAATGTGAGAGCAGAGCTATAAATACACGTAACGAAGTAATATATATACATGAATGAGAGTGATTATGAGTGAGTGTGATTATAATTGCTTCTAATTATTTTAAATACATATTCTGCCAGTATTGCGTCGATTTTCTATTTTAAAATTTTGTGTGTATATCCACAAATGGTTTTTAGGCGGTTTGAAAAGACAATTAGACCCGGTAGGTGGCACTGCTCTCGTGTAGCCTAAATTAGGTATGTTTCTCGCTATAACTATAACATCTGGATCTATTTGAGACCAGAAATAATGAAACCATGAATGAAAACCATTATTTCTGGGAAGGCTTAGGAAAAGATAAAACTCGTAAGAATATTTAGAAGGTTAGGTTTAATATTATTTATTATTAATATTATTATAAATTAAATTAACAAATAATATATATACAGGACTATGACACGCCTGTTTCTAAGGTAGTAAGTTTTCCCCGTAAAATAAGTGAAAAATTTTAGCGTGATGATATATAATCTGTAGTCTTTCTCGATAAATGGGCTATCTAACACTGATTTATTCTAATCGAACCAGTATTTTCCGAGATAAGCGCGTTCAATCAAACACACAAACTGTTCAGCTTTATATTTTAGTATAGGTGTAATATTTATATAAATAAATAAATATATAGGACTATTTGACACACGGACGCCTGTTCCTATGGTAGGCAACTTAATGTCTGTGTTATAAATAACAGACGCCGGTTATATACAATTTTGTTTTTGTATTAATATATAAATACATATCTTCTGTTTCATCCATCTAAAAAGTCCTTTATTTTGTGCCAGTATTAATGTTAATAAAGATACATAAAAACTACAAGAAAGATGGTTTATCACAAGCAGAGTTGTTCACACAAGTCTTTCTTTGTTATTCGAAGCTTTGAGGATTAGCCAATTCAGTATGAAGCCACCTTACTTCTGACCACGACAGGTTGGCGTTGTCAGTAAAAATACATCGAAACGAATCTAGTGAGGCAATGGTGGTGCGGGACGTGTAAGCGGGATAGAGCATTTGCCCGAAGGAATGAAAGAGATAGATGTATAAACTAGGGATGTGGGATAAAAGGTAGTTTTTAGTCGGAGGTTTTAAGACAAGTTTTTTTTTTAATCGAACTTGTGGCACAATAATTATCGAATTGTCTATACGAGTAACTTCATAGTGAAATGTTATTTTTGGTCTTTATTATACCTGACAATATAACTAATATTATATATGTGTAAGGAACTCTACGTTTTCACGTCTAATCCGCTACCAATTTAGAGGTTTTGATACAGATTGGACCCTGTAGAGGGACTTAGGCTACCTTTTTTCGTGAATATAAAATTGGAAAGTAGTTGAAAAGGGATTGAAAGCTTGTATGAAATTCGAAGAAAGTATCGTGAACGAAGTCGAGGGTTAAAGCTAGTATTAAATTAATACTATAAGTGCACTTTACTTTAGTCTGAAAGAACTTTGTGATACGATTCAAGCCCAGGATTTTTTTTTATATTTTTCCAACAATCTGGTATAAATCACTCCAATAAACCGCCTGCCCGTTTGCCTCTTGTTATCCATAAAAATAATATTTTTATTAATTATTTTTATTTTTTATATAATTTTGTTTAACATGGAAATGTTTCAAACTAGTTTTTTGTAAGAACTGTTTTTTAAAAGGAGTGGCTAACGAGTTTCTTGTGGCTGTTTCTTCTCGTGGCTTAACTTTTCCGATTAGTCGTAGCTTTTAAAATTGACGATTCAAATAGTTTGTATAGGTCTACTTGAATAAAACATCTTTTGGTTTCATTAATACCAGTTGTTGTCAGGGAATGTTAAAGGTAAACTTGGTTAAGTTTCCCTAAGTTCTAAATTGGTCTCGAGCACTGATACATCCCTAGTAGAGACAGGCTGTCGGGGTTCAAAGTCCAAAACAGGACAGCCTTAGCGCTTCGACTTGCTTTTACCTCCATAGTAATTGATATAGTAGAACATATATATGTTTTAGTAAAATAGTATAAATTTAACGAGGTCGTAACTAAATCTTAAATGATTTAAAAGATTTAAATAATAATAATAATAATACACATTACGTTCATAAGTACTGTAAAGTTTATATGAATAAAACATTTTTGACTTTGTCTTTAATCAGTGGCCGGCATTTGAGGTTAAGAAGTTCTTACTGCGACCGGGTTAAAGATGGGTGACCCATGCCAACACTAGTTTTCAAATATCCGACTTCCTCTGTGTTTTATAGGCATGTAAAACAGTGTGTCCCGATTAATGTCACTGAGTGATATTAGTCAAGAGTTTGTAAAGATTGTGGGGATTCTGGGGATGCCATCAGATGGCAGTCGGTCATTTTAACTGGCCGCACAGTCACATTTTCTGATATTTGGTATTTAAGCGGACTCTAGTAGTAGACCAGGCTAACGCTGGGTAAAAGGTACATTTAAAGCAAGCTGGCAAAGCTATCCGGTCAAAAAAATAAACTGATACTGTATCAAAATGAATATTTGTGCTTAGTTCCAGACGAGATAGCAATAGTCGCCAAGATGTTTTTTTGTTCTTTGTTTCAAACACAGTATCCAATACCCAGCGGCTATTAAAACTTCCAGTGCGTCTGTCCTATTGCGTATAAGCACTGTTTTGCTGACTTCTTTAAAGCGTACTGTTCTTGGCAAAGCCATCCGGTCACGAAAAATAATCTGATACTGTATCAAAATGAATATTTATGTTCCAGACAAGATAGAAATAGTCGCCAAGATGACTGCTTTGTTCCAAACACAGTATCCAATACCCAGCGGCTATTAAAACTTCCTGTGCGTCTGTCCCATTGCGTATAAGCACTGATCGGCTGGCTTCTTTAAAGCGCACTCTACCGTTCCTGGCAAATTGCGTATCCGGTGCGCGAGTACTCAACAAGTGATCGCGAACATAACAGTATCCTGTCTTTCCGCTCCACAATAAATTAAACACATTACTCGCAATCTGGTTAGGGTTGCCTTGATTTTGGAGTTTTAAGATCAAATTCAAAGTTTGACCTTCTTTCTTTTACTACACATTCGCCACATCACACCGATCTGATGTGAGAAAGAGGTACTGGTACCCGAACGCGCCGACCCAATTCGGCTGCAGACCAAAAGGACTGCAAGCGCAGCGCTACCTCTAATTAATTTCCTTCCTCAGTATACGATGTACATACACGTGTCCTTAAATATGCATATATTTTAAAGACTTTTCTGTTTTTATCATTAGAAATACTTATTACTTGTTAGGAAAATTCCAGTCCAGCAAATAAAATAGAAAATTGCTTCGCCTTTAAATCCCAAAAGACCGTTGTTAAAAGGGTCTGTACTAATATATTGAAACGTGTATTCATTTAAAATAATTAAATGAATTTGTGGAATAGTCCTTTTTAATCTACGCCCCAATTATATCCATTTTGGTGATTTATAAACGCACTCAAAATTGCCTATGACTATTTGATTAACATTAAAGATAACGATGTTTTTGCATTGAATACAATTTCATATTGTTTCATCATAAATGTGGCCAGATTCTGGTAAATACTGGTGCAGTAATTAAAGAACAGAATGAGTGCTATGACTATTAAAAAGCACTTGTAGCAACAATTAACATTCGATTTAAGGTGATGTAGATCAGATAAAAAGTGAAACGCCCTCCATTTCCGAGCCTACATTGTTCTGAGCGATATTCTTTTGTGTTTTAATTTCCTGCCCGCCAAGGCGCCTTGCCGCGGCCGCCGTCACAAATTTCGCTTTCGTGAGCTTCGTTAAGTTATATCGACCTTTGTTACTGGCCTATTGAACTTTTTCATTACGAATGTCATCGATCGAAACCGTTTAATTTGTTGGAAAATTTCTTTACAGTGGCAAGTGTGCCTTCGAAATGAGCGACCGCCCCGTTTTAATTTCACTTTTGTGAAATCTAATGTGAATAAAAAAAAACTGTATTTTGCTCCCTTAAGCCGTAATGGAATTTGAATGTTTTCATATCGAAAAGTTGCGGAGCGCGTTTTGACACAAAGACGTGGATTTTGATAAGTCTAATGGACTTTGAATTCTTTTGCGAATTCATTGAATACGATTTGCGAAGTTTCTAATCAATGGTGGATAGAATGGACGAGATTTATACGAAAGCTTAATTTAAATACCCCCGAGTCCCGTGTAATGCCGTTTGTAGGTAAGTTTAATATTAAATTCGCACAGCTGCAAACATTTAACAATGGTTTATTAGGTCAATGTTTTGAATTGCTGAATACAATCCTAAACGAACCACAATAATAATTATTGTTATAGAGTGTGGGGTAATTCAATAAATAAGGCGCCGTCCACAAATTCAGTATAATATCCTCGAATATCATTACTAACATTATCGGACAAAGATTCATTGGCACTATCGTTCGTTCTTCGCTTTCTACAGAGTACGTGAATACATTTATTATTTATTTTATTTTACATTTGGCCCCTTATTCGTGTAAACTTTGATGTTTGCCTTAGTTCCCTTACATAATTTTTCTTCTTCCTAGCATTATAGCGAACTGAAGAACCCTGGTAGTCTAGTACGCTAGTAGGGTCTAGTGGGTTCCGCTTAAATTATAGAGGATATGACCGTGGGGCGAGTTAAGATAACCAATCATCCTGGGATATCATCTTCGGAATCTCCACTATCTCACGATCAATATCACTCAGTGCCATTAATCAGGATCCACTGGTTAACGTGCCTTCGGAAACACGGATGAGTTCGGATATTTGAAAACCAAAGTTAAAATAGGTCATCCATCTATTACCAGGCCGCGGTAAGGGCTAGTTAACCTAGCGTTCGATTCAAATGCCGGCCACTGATTAAGATACGATCTTATTTCCTTATCATAATTACGAAAATGTAAGCAACGCTTTGAAAGTAAGTTTGGCAAAGAATAGATACATTGTCGCGGTAAATGCATGCAACGCATAACTAGGACAACTTTGAAGAGAAAGCATCTACTATGCAAAGACCTGAGAATGTTAATGGCGCAGTTTTACAGCAGCTTTTCGGACTTTGGAATAGAAAAGACCTAGGAATTTAATCTTTACAGACAACTATATCTACAGAGATCGAGTCAAGTGACAGGGCAGATCAGTCAGTGTTATAGTGTATCTATACTAATGCAACGCAGTTGATTTGGGCTAGTCTATAATAATAGTTATAATTGCGAGACGTGAACAAGTTTTATTTTTTTTATTAGCCTACTGCTGGACAAAGGCCTCCCCCTTCTTGATCCACCTTCCACTTTCCTGGGCCAATCTTATCCATAACTTCCCCGCAAAGTTATCCAAATCTTCGCACCACCTCGTCCTCTGTACAGCGCCACACGCGGCTATTACAGAAACCAAACAAACGTTCGGAAAACTTTATGTTTAATATTCCAACAATACCAACCTAAAAAGTATTCCTAATATTCTTTAAAAGAAAATTAAAAAAGAAACTTGCCTAAAACACCTTTTCAAAAATGCGTCACGAGCCCTCCGACAATATGGGATAACTCACCTAGTATCTTGACCAGCAGCGGTTGTGCGGTGGAGTGCGCAAGCAGTACGGCGCAAAGCGCTATAATGCGTGCGAGCGGCGTGCGGTGCGCACGAGGCAACAGACGCAGTGCTCCCATGGGCTCGGCCAGCCCCGTGAGCGACGCCGCGTGCAGGTACAGGATGAGGAACGCCTCAAGCGTCGCCCCCGCCCACCCCAATTTGGACAGCGACGCGATACCCAGAGTGAATTGCTGTAAACGACATCACGCATCGTTAGTGAACGTGTCGGATACACGACGGCGCCTACGTAAAGCATTCATTTCATTTCAAATCAAACTGAATCATTTATTTGCTGATATAGATACACAGTGTTGAGGTAACTTATAAGATCTTAGCTGTATCACACCTTTTCGGTGTGCAAAATTAAATACATTCATTATAAAGTTTAAAACCGTAGAAATTACATTTGAAGTCACAAATTATAAATGATTTTTAAAATAAAAAGAAAACCGCCTTCAAAAACAAAAAGGCGTTTATGGTTCACCCATCTACCATCCCGGTCGCGGTGAGAACTGCTTAACCTTGCGATCGACTCAAATAATAATAAAACACTGTCTACTGATTAAGCTACGACCATCTCATTTCTAACGATCGATTATAAAATATAATTTAAACATTACATCCATATATATAAAAGCGAAAACTCACAGTATCACACAAAATCTCAAAAACTGCGTGACGTACAAAGATGAAATTTGGCAAGCAGGTAGTTTATAATTAGTAGAAATTCGCTAAGAACAGATTTTACGATAGGGCTTAAGGCAGTCGCGGGAAACAGCTAGTTAGGGGTAGATACTTACTCTAGTGCTCAAAGGCAACGCCTTGATCCCTATGAGCAGTTCGAGGGTGTTCTGCAGCACCATGAGCACCGTAATGGTGGTCAGCGCGAGTAGCAGGAGCATGGCCAACGGGTACACGACGTTACGCTGAAGGGATGACGTCTTGCGTTGATTCTCTACCTCCTAGAAATATACATACTCTTATAGCAGAGAGGTCAAGCTAAAATAGTTAGTCAGCCTCATACACACATTCACACACACGTACACACACGCACACATTCCTATTCACGTAAACACAAAATTACTAATTCATTTAAGCAAAATTCAATGTTTCCGGAATCTTGGCTATACTTAGTGATTATTAGTATTTATTATTTGAATAATACTAATAGATATAATGATAGATTTACATTCTGGAGCAAAATTACTGAGCCACAGGCTAAAACCTACATCAGAGATTCTATTGCAACATTTAAACTACAACCTCATTCGATTCGGTATGATGTCTAGAAGAAAGCAGCTTTTTAGCACGAAAAAAAATTGAGAAACTTATAAAGGAAAAAGATGAATAAAAGAAAGGCATTTAGTTTGCTGCAAATATCTTCCAAATAAAAAAAATTAAGTATTAAAAAAAAGGTTCTTAGAGAGGAGGAAATTTGCAATAACATGATATCCGCACAAGTGTACAATCTGAGGAAATTTTTTTCAAAGAAATCTGAGTGTATCTTAAGAATATTCGGTCTTTAATATAGACTCCATACCGTTTGATGATATTACTTTTTATTATTTTATTTTTTTAAGATTATACTGAGAATGTTTTCAACAACTACCCTGCAGAAAAAAGGAAAAACTTTACGGATTACAGAATATTGTTATCTGGGTTTTATGTCTCGACCATCACTGAAATGTTCGAGAACAAATTCACATTGTTAATTGATCAAATTAATCGCCTTTATCAAATGTAGATATTTATCATGCATTATAATCCTTATCTTGTAAATAAAACAAAACCGTTATGATGCTAGCAAACAATTTAATTCGATACGTATAAAACATTAAAGTCAATGTATAAAATTTTAAATAATGACTATGAAATTACATCTATATATTAATAGGTTAATAGAAAACGTTCGGTACCATTTTAAGAAAATTGCGCTTACGGAGGAGTATGAAATTTTGTTTTTAGTTTATATAGAGGACGGTGTGCGAATGCTAATATTTTTATAAAACGTGCATTATAAGTAAATAAAATTATTAAAACAAAACCTCACGCACACCAATGCCAAAGAATTTACGTTTCTTTTTATAGAATGCGATGACTTTTTGTATTAAACGGTTTAATTTAGTTTGACATGTTTGTTTTTTTGGGTCAAGTCTTTGAAGTGAATAAGAACTACTTTCTAATGTTCGATTAGGTTCCAATTTGATGTACCTAAATACATATATTTGGTGACAATACCATGACATAGTGACATACGGATCTGATAATGGAATAGAAAGGTGGCCATAGGAACTTCTACAAAACACAAGATAAGTTCATCGAGTTTGGGCCCATTTGTTTTCTCTTCGCAAACGATTTTGTGCTGTGTTATAGTTGAGCTTGTTTGATAGAGTGGAAAGATGGATAGAGGAAATTCTAAACGATATAAGATAATTATATCGAAATTTGGGGTTATTCATTTTATCTTAATAAAAAAGCCATGTTGGTTTATAATATTCAGGGTCTGAAGATGGCACCAGAAGGTGAACCAAGGAAGAGAACAAGAAAGGCTAGTCTTGTTTATATTTATTTGATGTGTCTTAAAAAAAACGTAACTTCTGATAGTGCCGCCTACCAATTTGCTTTTAGTGACGGCCGGCAACGCATCTACTAGCCTTCTGGTGTTGTAGTTGTCAATGGGCGTCAGTAGGCAGTTAAACCTTACCGAAGTCGGTTTCAAAGTGTAAAAGTGTTTTTAACTTAATTAAGCTTACTCTGAAGATAAAAATAATCATAATAAATAATTTAAACCCGAATTATGATTTTCTTTTTTCCTTGACTAGAAGTTGTAGTTAATATTTTTGTAATAAGGAACTTGGTTCCTATTTGGTGTGCACTACGCGACTTTTAAATTTTTGCTATTAACCTTCGACTTTCCGTGCTGGAATTATTGTTTTAATATTAAATTTCATTTTTTTTTTATAAAAAAAGTCATAAAGTTTCTTAAAAAAAGGGTTATAATAATTACTTTGTAAGTTCTGAATGTACCCAAGTTAGTAAAAAATGATGTTTTTACCACTTTGTATCCCATCATTTAAGTGTGACATAAGAGTAGCAGAGAAAATGTTCTTACGTGGGCACTGGTCAGCAGGAATGCATTTCCCATTATCATCTCTTAATAAACCTTCCTTACAGCGACATCCTTCTTTACAACCACCTTCAACCAGATCAATACAAATTATTCCAGGTTGTGAGCATTTCCACCTGCCGCAACCGCCATTTGCACAGCTTGAGTAATCTTCATCGGGACCACAAACTAAAGGTTTCTTTGCTACAAAAGTCAGTTGAGATAAGGATTAAGAAATAATACAATCCTTAAATATTAATTAAAGGTAGCGCTACGCTTGCAGTTCCTTTCGTTTTGCAGTCGAATTAGTAGGAGCATCCGGGTACCAGTACCTGTCTCTCACATAAGATCGGCGTAAAGTGGCGCAAATGCTGTCACGTCAAGTGATGCTGTTCTTGTCGCGTTTCGTTCGGTTAGTCAGAGCTCCCAGTGGTCTAATCCCCTCTTTAAAGTCCAGCAACGCATCTGAGAGCCTCCTGGTTGTTCAGACGTCCACGAGCGTAGACACTTAGGTGAACCGTGCCCGTTTACCCCTTATGAAATAAAATATATATCACAGTAAAGTTCATCTCACATGCAACTTTATTAAATTAACAAATCATAAAATTTTAAACTGTTTTCGCAATTGGTTTCATTTTTTAAATTTTGTCTTGAAGATTTTATAATAATTACTATAATTCTTTAACCCTATAATCGATGATGTACAACTTACGGCATTTATCCTTAGCAACACAATCTCCTTTTTTATTCCTGTAGTAGCCTTGCGCGCAACGGCACGAAGGTTTACACGCTTTATCACCAGGTTTTGGTGATACTGGACATTTATACTGCCTTCCTACACTATCGCAGGACTCAGGTGGACATGTCGGTGGGCACCTGTCGTAGACTTCATTTTTTCCACATTTGCTTTCGCCACATTTATCTAAAAGGTTTTAAATATTATTAATTATAATAATTTTCTTTTTAAGCCATTATCTAGTTAGGCAATTGCGAGTACTTAATAATACTGAAATTGACAAAATAATTATGAAATTGAGTGTTATATAAACTCGTTTTGGTTTTAAATATTCCAATGACTCATATATATAGCATATCTTCAGGGTAACTTCGTACGAAATATATAAAAGCATAACCGTATGTCACGTAAAAAAAATAATCTCCTTCAAAATTGGTTTGGTACTTTTTTTTTATTAGCCCATAATGTCCCACTGCTGGGCAAAGGCCTCCCCACTCTTAGACCACTCTCCTCTATCTAGAAGCTTTTAATTTAAGCTTAGTAGGAGGGGAAAAAGGGAATATTAGACATACCTAAAAATTATTCCTAATATTCTTTTAGGAAAACTTATTAGGAAACTAGCTACGTCTAGTGCCATACAACCATACAACCTATTGACAACTCCAAAAGTCTTATTTCTTCATTTTGATCCAGCTGGAAGCGAATAACAGAAACCTCCTTTTATATAGAGTTTTAGCCAGGAACGTCATTAAATCTATGGATATCTTCGATACTATTCAAAGTGTAAAAAACAAGATACTTAATCATATATTAACTGGTACCCGCGACTTCGTCCGCCTGAAACGAGGTGTAAGTTTTATTATATTCCGTTTTTGTGCCTAGTTCTTCCGCCATGAAACTACCTCCCTACCGAATTTCATCACGCGGTTATCGAAATTTCGTGTTAGGTGGCCTTTCGTTTCGTATATATAGTTGTAAGTACATTTTTAAAATACTATCCAGAGCTTGGAAATAAATAAAATACGAATCAATACCGCTTGTGGAATATTGCCAAGTGGCTTTTTAAATGCCGGTCTGACAGCTTCCTGCGGAAACCGAGGAAATGAAGAGGCTGCCACAGGCGCACCTTCTACTTCCGACACGACGATAATATTTTTGACACCCAAAAAAAGTGTATTCTGAAAACTATGTACTGTTAATGTCAAGACACCGCTAAAATAATTCATTTCAACTTACAGCTGCAATAAATAAAAGCATGACTAAAGAAAAGGTAGATTTAATGTACCACTTTAATGTAAGATTGTACTAGACGCGCGACCTCTGAAAATTACTATCTGTAGTAACTATCGGATTGGCGCAATAAATTCTATCGTAGAAATTCTAGAAGCACCGTAACCTCACATCGCTTTTACGAGTGCGGTCTCCACCATTGTACTTTACTCAAGTGATAAAATACATTACATGAAAGAAGCGATGCACTCCGGTCTGGCTTTTAGCTTAGAAGAAAACCCTTATATAAATTAGGTTCTTCAGTCAGCTCAGCTTGTATTCTTGGCATTATAGATTTATTTTATTAGACGGAAGATAAAAGACAGACGTGCAGGCGGTTTGCCTGATTATAATTGACTTCTGACGCACATGGTCAACTACTCTACTAGAACGATCACAAATGCGTAACCGGCTTTTTACAAATACGTATAATTTTCCTTTGAAAGTCCCTACGTCGGTACGTTCAGTCAGTATGTTAAGTTTACGAAATGCCATAATAGATGGCAGACTTATTTTATTTTATTTTATAAGGCCATCAACGATATATACATTATATAAAAACAGAGTTACATGGTATATATAAAAGAAAAACATAAATGTTATATCAATTATAGATGGCTACAGCATGCATACATGAACCACTACAAACTATTTTTCTTTTTAAAATATTTATAATTTTAAAACAAACAAAAAACTAAACTAAAATATTTTAATAACAATAATAAACAAGCAATATAAAGACTGTTGAAGATATTCAAGATAGCGTTGTGTTCTAGTTTTTCTATGTATATGCGAAGAACAAAATATTACATTGATGTTAGGGCAGAGATAAATATATATTTAGAACTTAACAGTGGTTTCAATACAGCACTTTCGGAAGAAACGAATGAGATCGCAGATTCTATATAGATTTTGACGCAAATAAGTAATGGTGTGATTATGAGATAACGAGCACGGACCATGGTTGTTTACGGACATATAGATGTAGGTACAAATAGTTGAACCACTTTCCTCTTAGGGCCCTTGTCATCTAAAATAAAGTTTACCTTTAAAGTCACCCTCGCTAAATACTCTCGGTATCATATGGCGATAACATGGCCTAAGCGTTTTCGTCGATAAAAACAAATTACAAGCTACCGAAGCAAAGAAGCTTAGAGACGGGCGGCTGTTTGCAAAACACGCCAAATTGCTTCCATTAGCAAGCATTAGGGACGGGGCGGTGACAGCCGGCTTAAAAATATACTCTCATAGTCTATATTTGTACCCTATGCTTTATAAGGTGGCCTTCAATGTGAAATGAAACGTATCATATACATTGAAGTATCAAAATCGACTGGTTTTAATAATATTCCTATTAATACTTCAAATATGTAACGAAAATTACCTTTCGTCAAAATGCAATGAAACTAAATGATTATATAATCAGTATCCTAACACTATCCCACGATCTGAGCCGTTTCGTGTTAATTTTATATAATTGACTGGCGCATTGGCGCAGTGGGCAGTGACCCTGCCTTCTGCTCCGGGGTCGTGGGTTCGATTCCTACCTGTTCTGTTGGTTGGTTACAAGGGAGTGAAGGGTACTTACTAGGTATCGATTCTTAAATATTTCTGTTATCTACAATCTCACGACTAATATCACTCAGTGACACTTACTGAAGTGAGCAATTAATGCACTCATGTTAATTTAGTATCCTTGCTTTCGTTCGGGCATCAACATAACCCTCGTGCATTAATAACTCACTTTGCGCTCGATGCAATAAACTGCTAGCAAATATGGTGTGAAAGTTATTGTTTAACTTAGCTAGCGTTTCTTTTGTAGGTTGTTGTCCACATCCATGGATTCAAATGCTGAGAATCACGGACCGATAGAAAATTCTAGACCGCTGGTTGCATTCTTCTATATAAGCTATATCATTGTAATAGCTTTCTTCATGGTAAGTTGTACTTTAATAGTATTCGTAATAAGGTCAAGAGCGTGTCAAGACACGCTTGTATAGAAGGGTTCCGTATGTGATAGATGATAAAGGTATCTGTTAAATAATTTCAGAAGTTTTAGTCCTATTTCGCGCAAAATAATCCTAATGAGGTTTTAGCATGTTCTAACAACATGGAAAATTTTATGTTTTTACTTTTAATAGTTTGGAAATCCTAGGAAGAGGGGACCACCTTGAGGGTGGAGTGACGACAGACATTGAAACTTTAAGGGGTCCCTTGTAGGACTAAAAAAAAATTTGTTTCATCAAATAGATTTTTAAAATTATTTTCACAAATGAGACAAAATTTAAAGGTTTTTAAACGCAGCCAAGAGTTTTTTACAAATTACAAAGGTCCTCTCTTTTGAGCGCAATTACAGATGTGATTAGAATATAAAACTATGTGGTCACTTGATTTGTTATCATTTTCTTGTTTTCTATTTATTACAAACAAATAGTTTTAATGCTTCCCTTATCTCTTTGCTTTACTTAAGTAGGATATATGTTTATTTATGATATATCTATCTCTTCATGGACTATATATCCTTCTAGAAGTTCTCTAGCTTAGCTTCCGAAAACGTGCACATATCTTCTGACTCTGCATCCCGATTAGAAATTTTGATCAACCATCTACTGGACCCTCATAGGGATGAATAATACGGACCGCAGATTCGGATGTCACGCCTTACCTGGCCCTAACTGTGACATCCCCATTGAGCCCCGATGGGGAAATCGCCATAAAGGTCCCGTAAGTCAGTCTAATCAAGGTCTCAATAGGGAAATCCCATAACGTTCCCGTTGAGGCAGCCCAATCAAGGCCTCATATCCTCTGACACTGTATATCTTGTCATCTTATTTTGAGTCGAATGGTGCTTATGTCCAAAACATAATATTTAAATGTAACATTGTTTTAGGTAAATATTTTCGTGGGTTTCGTTATAGTGACGTTCCAAAAGGAGGGAGAACAGGAGTTTAAAGACTGCGAGCTTGACAAGAATCAGAGGAATTGCATAGAATTTGCGTTGAAAGCAAAGCCGATCAGAAGGCAAGTAACCTTTATGTGTGTTCCTACACATCACATTCATTTCAATAATTTCTTATGATTATGTGAATCTGCATCTTTTTTATATAACAAGGGACAAACGGGCAGGTGGTTTACCTAAGAGACTTGACGCCCATGGACATCTGCATCATTAGGAGGCTCGCAAATGCTATGCCGGCCTTTAAGAAGTGATTTGGGTCATCGGAAGTTCTTACAAACCGAACGAAACGTGACAGCAATACCAATACTTGATATGGCAACATTGCCACCACTTTACGTCGATCTTATGTGAAATAGAGTTACTGGTACCCGAACGCGTAGGCTCAATTCTGTTGCAGGTTAAAAAGTTATAAAAAAAATAGCGCAAAAATACTTTCTCAATTATTGAAATCTATGAAGATTGTCTGCTTGACCATTAAAAAGAAGAAAAGAACATTATAATATTTCTTAAAGGCAGGCAACGCATCTAAGATTCCCCTGTTGGTGCAGTTTTAGACACTTAGGTGAACAGCCTGCTCGTTTGCACCTTGTTGTATTAAAAAAAATGTAAAGAATGAGAGAAGCTTTTAATTTTTTTTAACAAAGAGCGCGCTTGCGAGTTCGAGTTTGCGAGAGCCCTTTAGATCTTAATCTGGCTCTATAGAAAAATCTGTCCTTAGCGGATTACTAATAACTATAAACTATCTTCTTGCCAAATTTTATCCTTGTACATCCCGCGGTTTTCGATTTGTTAGATGACTTTTCGCTCCACCACAGATATTCGGTCGTCTATGGAAATTCTTTTTCAAATCTGTTTGTTCTTACACTAAATAAAATAAAATCTTTCTGGTGTTATGTAGTCATGTCTATTATTTATAAAAGAAAAGGTGTTTTTATTTAATAAACTCTTTGAACCCCAAAGAATTCACTTTTCAATCTCTTACAGCAGAGACAGGAAACCTTTTGGCAGGCAAGGGCTTTATCGTTAAAAATAAGATGCAGGCGGGCCACATCGTCAATGTAGGGGGACCATTCTTTTAAAATAATTATTTGGAAATTGATGTCTAGCTATCTATTTATGTAGGCAGACATTATAAGCAATGTTAAAATGCTAAATTTTAGTACTAATTGTGTTGTTTTATTAAAAGTTTAAGATATTACACCAAAACTTTGAGCTTGTGTTATGTGCCTATTACTAATTTATAAGAAAATATATTTAAAATAATTTGTAGTCGTACACAATTTTGTTTATGGAATATGGCATGTCCATAAGTTTGGTACTTTTTATGTTAGTTTAAGTGTTGTCATATTGTATCATAAATAAAAAATAAAAAAAATAAGAATAAAATTGCCATTTAGAGAGCTACCTCACCGAGACGCCATGGCGGCGTCACCGCCTATGTATCCAAACAATTCATATTAAAAAGGACAGGTAACTCACTTGGCGACGGTTTGGCAACGTCGCCAAATTAGAAGTGTAGCCACGACTCCTTCTGGCTACTCCATTGGCAACCGCAGGCATCCATGGCTACGTAGCCGGCGACGTCGCCATGGCGTCTCGATGACGTTGGACTCTTAGTCGCGGTACACCATTGTCTTTTATTTCCTGAACGTAACTTTGTAGTTATGTAGTATAGTACGTAGTATAGTAACGGCGTTGTCGCCGTTTCTATACTACGTGGCATGTGATGACGCGTCGCCACGCTAGACAGTTTTACCAGTTGTTGTAAATCAAATATTGATACCAGTTGCATAGGAATGAAAAAATAAAAGACTCTTAAGACTTAAAAATTTAATTTTCTCTAAGATATAAAATTAAATACTTTTACACTCAATATAAATCTACAAATTAACAATAATAATAATATATCAAAGCGCGTTATGCACGCAATAAACCCATTTTTTTCTTCAATTTTCCTAAAAACTTTGAGGACTTGTAACTATTCAATCTACTCTTTGAAGGGCACTATAGGTTTAGTCTTTGTTATAAGAACGATTAGGGACTCTTTGATGAGAACTTTTTTAATTATATGTACACTGAGCGCAAACCAACATAACACTTGAGCATTAATGACTGACTTTTCACTCGGTGCTATCATTCTTTCAACTACATGGCATGTCTATTTCCGTTTTTTTTTTCAACTTTTCTTGCTAAATATAAATATCAAAGTTTTACATTTTTGTTTCGGTTTTCATTCAGTTCATTTTTGTTTTTACAGCCAGTATCTTTTTATCCAATGCTTACATTTTATTTGAAACTTATTGGGAGACATAAAGCCTCTGTGGTAAGTGTATACCAAAATGAAAACAGTGCATTAATGAAAAACCGCGCGACAATGATATTTTCATACATTTCTGCACAGTTTAGGGTTCTAAGCAGAAAATGTGTCCTTTGTGATCGGTTTTGTAGCGATTTAAGATAAGATTACGGCGTATTTGAAAGAAAAACTAATTTACTCTTTGATGTTATCTACCTTATCTTTGAGACCAGTTTTGTACCGTAGAGTTGACCTTCCATGGAGGGTACATATTCCCTCCTACCGATCGACAGTGGATACGGCTCCAACTAAGAAACTAACTATAATCTTATAATAATTTTAATCTAATATCAAAGAACGTCAAAACTGTTATCGTATCTATATAAAGGTGGGTTGACATAAGTAAATATGTATTTTGAGCCATAAATACCCATGGGTTGAAGCTTCTCCTTCGAGTTTTTCCAGGGCCTTATGGATTTTTACAGGACCTTTCAAAATCAGTTAAAATAATGATTATGTTTTTTTATTGTCTATGGTAGGTAATTATAATGCCGGAGCCAGACATAGCTCAGTGTTTGTACGTATTTTCCTTGAATACAAAGTACAAAACTTTGCGCAGCTACACAGTCCTCGGCCACTCTACTTGAACATTGGAATGATCATTCAAATGAAGTTAGCTATGTCTGGCTCCGGCATAACAAGGCCATAGTTTTTAAAGCTATGCAGCTCACGTGGAGCAAAAATTTAATACAGATTTTATTTATAAATAAATAAATATATACAGGACTATATGACACACGGACGTCTGTTTCTAAGGTAGACAACTTAATGTCTGTGTTATAGGTAACAGCCGCCTGTTATACACAAATATTTTTTTTTAGAAATATAGTATGTATTTATATATTTACAAAAAAAATATTTGTGTATAACAGGCGGCTGTTACCTATAACACAGGCATTAAGTTGCCTACCTTATTAACAGACGTTCGTGTGTCATATAGTACTATATATTTATTTAACTTACTCGTAAAAGTAATTGAAAGTTTAATAATTCTTTCTCTTGACGTAGTTGTATCCACTCTCGGCTAATACGTTCCTTCATGTCTGTATCCGTTCTTGACCATCGTTATAAGTTACATAACAAAGTTCACAACTAATATGAAAGATAAGAGGTTACTCAAGTACTTTTACCTAATCTGTATCTAAGTTGTTTGCCAAGTTCTTATGTATTCCGAACTATTATCAGCAATATTCAACCCTCTATTTAAGTGCTTACAGTTGTAGTACTTACAGCTGTTATTCGCATTTTTGTACCTGTACACGTTGATTTATTTATATAATAAAACGTGAAGCTAACACTTTGGGTACCATTTTACGAAAATTGCGCGGACGGAGAAGTATGAAATTGGGCACAATAGGCATGAGGACAGTAATCAAAAATCATTTAAAATATATGTTTATCTGATAAAAAAAGATGCATACAGCTTAACAAACGTGTTTATTTTTATATTGCGAGTGAGATTAATAGGGATTAAGAAAAAAAGAAAGTGCAAAATACAACAATCCGCCATGACAGCTAAAATACCCAGCACAGCGTATGACGTCACTGTATGATATAGTGGAACGCACTGTTAGTATAAAGTGACGTCAGGACAACTTCGACTATTTTGGAGGGAATTTGAATCCTAAAATTTAATATGAAAAACATAATAAATTGCTATAAAACATCAATTTCCGCGGAAATATTAACTTTTTTGGCATTAATACATACTTGAGAACATAATAAACGTATTTTTTCTTTAATTTGTCGTCTCGCCTATTGTAGTTCATAAAGAGAAAGGTGTGCGAATGCTAATTTTTTTTTGATATGCAATATTAATATATTAAATTATTAAAATAAAACCACACGCACACCAACGACGATTTAGACCATTTACACACACATGTGTTGGATGACGACAGCTTAATCGTGACAGTCGTATGTTATATTAAATGTCAAATTTTTATTTTTCTTTGAATATAACTATATATGTCGTTGTTCGCAAAAAGGTTTGTGGGTGAATTTCGACCAGCCGGTTAGCTATAGAATTAATAATTCTACCAAATATATTATATTCTTGTCACTTTATATTTAATTCTAGCACTAGCTTATTTATCAAATAGGTAAATTTTATGGCATTATTAAAAAAAAATGTCTTCAACGAAAATAGGACCTTTGTGTGTAGAAATAAATTCTTGTGCCCGAATAATCTGCGACAGCTAAAAAACCTTCAAAACAGCGAAAGCGATTTTGACAGGACTCACTGGCATCTGGTCCTAGAAGTAATATAGCTTAATGATTTTTTTTTAATAATCTAAGTATTGTTACAAAAATGTAATCCCTCTTAATATAATGCGGACGAAGTTTAGAGTACCAGATAGTTAAAAATATAACTCCGCTGTATTAAACAGTTCACACAATTGTTTCCCCACGAATAAGCACCATTGCAGCATGTTACTTCTCCTAGTCTCTTTATTTCATAATACAAAAGGATCAGACCCTGTGTCAGGTCCCCATTTCTTTTTATACAACGAAAAGGAACGCTTTTTTACGAGACATGCATATCGTGAAAACAGTCGCTTGTTTGTGACGACTCATTGTCCTAATCGACACATGCTTATATATAACCGTCTTTTTAAACCTACGATGTTCTAATTTAGATTAATATTATGTCTTATGATTCACTACAACCCTATTCGATCTTTTGTACTCGCCCCTTCCCTTTATTCCCGAATTTAGATAAATTTTTGGCCATTTTCAATGTGAAATATCTAATTCATGTTAGACCGTCTTTGGCGTCGTCACCACGGTAATATGCATGAAAAACTAAAGTGTTTTAATCCGCGTATGAATACGAGGGAAGATCGGTATAATGCTGCAACCCGAAAGCTACACCACCGAATCCGCCACCAAAGCACAGCACTACACTGACTTTTCGATGCCACGTTTCGACTCTTCGACACCGAAGCATTATCAGGAGATAGACTCTACAAAGGTTATTCGTAAATTTACTTTACATACATGGTTCTCCTGATGATGCTTCGGTGTCGAAGCGTGCGTTAAGGCACATCGGAAAGTCAGCGTAGTGCTGTGCTTTGGTGGGCATCTTCTTCTTTCCGGGATTGAAAGTACTCTGCATAAGATAGGATGATATAAGATGCAAACTAAAAACATAAACCTTATTCAGGACCAAAGAAATAATGACCCTTGTGATATACTAGTAAGTGACGAATATTGCCTTGTGATGTACAATTAATATCTCAACTCTAATAAATAATACATGACTTTGAACACACGGACGTCTGATCCTAACAATATCTGTGTTAGAGCCCTACCTCACAGAGACGCCATGGCGACGTCTCCGGTTACGTATCCAATCAATTCATATTAAAATTTAGGACATGTAACTCACTTTCAGTCCACAACTGTGCGCTTTTCTAGACACTTTTGGCCTCGCACAATTTCTCTGTGGAATCAGTTGCCAGCTTCGGTATTTCCGAACGGATACGACTTAGGGTCCTTCAAGAAAAGGGCATACTCATTTCTCAAAGGCCGGCAACGCATCTGCGGCCCTCTGGTGTTGCAGTCATCCATTGGCGTCGGTAGTCACTTAGGAGAACTTGTTATATAAAAAACCTTATTATATTAAAAAAAAAATAAAAAAAAAAAATTTGGTGACGTAGCCAAATTAGAAGCGTAGCCACGATTACTACTGACTACTCATTTGGCAACCGCAGATATCCATTTCTACGTAGCTTCCGACGTCCGCGTCGCCATGGCGTCTCGGTAAGGGTGAAGCCTTACAGGTAACAGACTGTTTGTAGAAATATATACATATAGATAAAACACACAGACTCGAGTCGGGAATCGAACCCACATACCCGAAGCGGAAAGTAGACACACGTGCTCCACGGGGCCAGTATTAATGGTAATTATAGAAGTTTCAGTCTAAAAATGCTCGCTCCTCCATGAATTAATTGTAACGCTTTCTTGTGTTTGCATTTTGCAGCGTTCTTGCATATAGAGGTGCATATTTTGAAGGAGCGTGCATTTTTAGACTGTACGCACTCTATGTGTGTGAGTTTGCCTGTTACGCTTTCACAATTAAATTCCTCAGCTGATCATTATGTGCATGCAAGGTACAGAATTGTTTTCCTATATCTCAGAAAACAAATTCGAAAGAAAGTATTGCTCATAGCAAAAAATAGTATTCATAATTAAAAAGGTAAATCGAAAGCGAATGCGAAATAGTTTCAAATTTCATAAAGCGACATCTATCTTCTTATCTAGAAAGCTTCATAAAAGTACAACCGCAAAGTTCTTGGAACCGCGCTTACAACGTTATTAACGCGAAGTGTAGTAAACAGTTCCGAGGACCATCAATAGATGGCGCTATTATGAATAAATACCTTCCTACATTAGAATATTACATTGTAATCTTCGTGTACGGAAATTCAAGGTAATATAATATTAATATATGCATTTCACAGAAAATAGGCCGCCAGGATGGTGTTTCGTTGGATGTGTCAGTGAACCAAGCTATCTCGAACCAAGTCACGGCCCTGCCAGTCGGTTCTAAGTATTACGGTCAGTATGAAAATTGAATAAATTTATAGCTCTGGCCTTGCCATGTTACAATTTTTTTGTCATAACTGGGGTAAAGTTAACGTATTTTTTAAAATTACAATTTGATATAAGAAGGTTGAGGTTAGTTACATTTTATTAGATAGTTGGCAGGTTTTTCTTTCACATTACATTACATTTTTTAAAATGGCTAGCGTTATAATTTATAATGATTATACTATTTGATAAATAAATAAAATTAATACTTTACATTAATTTAATACCTTATACTGTTCTTGTACTGTTTTTACGCTTTTTATATATTTTCACGGCTGCAAATGACAATATAAGATGTATTGTAAATTGTATATAATATTTTAATAAATAAATTATAACTGTCTTATAGTTTACAACTTTTAGTAGTAAATATGGGACCTTCGATTGAATATCGACGATTCTCTTGGAAGAAGGTCCCGTTCCTCCATAACAACAATTTTGAAATTTAGTATTACAATTTTAGTTATAAAGTCTATACTTCTGTAAAGCACACTAACACATACTTGACGTGTGTTTGAGTGCGTTTATTAATATACTTCTCATCAGAAAAATCGGAAGACCTAGCTAGTTTTGTAAGAATTACCGGAATGTTGCGTATATGTAGGAATATGTGTCAAAAAAACGGAAGTGTTTTGATTTTTATGATGAGAAGTATATAAGTAACCTTTTTATTGTTATGAACGTGAAGATAAAACTAATTATTAAAATAGGAACTTACGAATCTTCGAATCCCACAACTGGTAACCCTGAAAATTCTCACGTACCCTTCTCTGAACCGCTACTATTGGAACTGCAGGACCTGAACAGTTAAAGATATTATCATTCAGTTGAGAACAGTTCATATTAAAAAAAAAAATATCATATCAAGCTCTTTTTATTCGATCATAACGTAACCAGATGCGCTCCTTATGCGCAAATAACTTCAATGCGGGTAACACGAAACTAAAACATGGTCAGATGTCAAACACTAGTAACGTATGAATATAACGGACAATTGCACTTGTTGTGAATAAATTTTATACTTGCCTTTATCTTCTAACTATATAATGTATATACATTTGCTTACTTGACTCGCAGGATATCTTGATTGCTACCTATAATTCTAGATGATGGGAAACTTTCAATTTGCAGAACAGATTTAGAGCTGAGTGCAGTTTGGTTGGCATTTTTCAAATTAGGTGGTATAGAAATGATTCAGTTATATTTTGACATCGGCTAAACAAAAGCTAAAAGAATAAATAAGCGAGATAGTATAATTTGATATTCTTAGAGTGTATCACATATAAAAAGTTCCCCAAAACGTATGTAAATTTTACGATGATCAGTCATCCTTGAAGTTACGAAAATTAAATCAAGGTTGAATCAATTGTTTAGTCAAAAGATCCTTTATTCAACTTGATTTCTATACTCTATTGTCAAGCGTTAAATTTGATTAATGAATCACTGATTTATAAGTTTGTTGAACCATAGAGAAGAATTCACAATCAACTCCATGGTCACGGAGATTAAATTGTGGTTATAAAAACCTTTTTATTGATTGAATTCGAAAAAAAAAAATGTTTTTTTTTTTTAATTCACGACACAGACTTAAGTCTTTGTCCGCAAAGAAAAGCCTATAAAATATTTTAAAATTCTTCGACCCACTGTGCATTGCACCGTAGCTGTGTCAAGTCATCAACACTTAAACATATGTATTATTAATGAGACACCTTAATCAATAGACACCTAACGCAGCTGTGCACACAGAAGGTGATATCATTTTCTGAAGTTTGCAAGTAGAACAGCCTGTTAATAATCCATCACTGATCAAAGGCTTCCTAGATTATAAGCCTACTCTGACAATTTATTTACTTTCAACATCAACGTGTTTGTACTTGTATAAAAATCTTGCATTATGATATTTGCCTAAGTTACTAACTCTTTAGATCTTTGCGTTTCTATACACCTCAAGTTTAACTCCCCGTTTTTTATCTACGATTCGATACTTCAGCCCGATTTGTAGTGATAAATAATTGAATAAAAAAAAGAAATAATATGTCATGAAAAAACAAGTGTCAGTGCCATTATGATTAAAAGTAGATTGATTGTCAGAAACGCGGGAAAATACTGTTCAATATAATTTACGAGACAAGTGTTCCTGGCTTGAGGGGAGAGCTGAAGAGTGTCAATAAGATTACTGTTCACCCTTTGACATCGCCTTAATATGAAAGCCCAAAGAGTAAAATTAAAAATATGTATAATGACACCCGCACTCGACTGCGCCGCGTCACAGCTGTGTAAGCAGAATAAAATGAAGTCATAGACGAAAGTCCACCAATACCAGTTTTAACCAACAATATAATAGTCGCCTGTGTTTGTCTAGGAATATCATTGTGGTGATTCACTGGTGTTCCACAAAAGAACTGTAATTGTGTAAGAACTTTGGAGCAGTGCCAAAGCAATTATATTGAGTCGATAATTGCTATGCCTTGACTTGATTGACACTTAGTGGAGACACTTTTGACACTCTTTTTGAAATTGAATTAAAAAAAAACTATATTAGCTCGTATCGTTTATTTCTTAAACACGTCTTAACTGTCCGAGAGAGTCTTTAGCATTGAGAGCAACCGTGCGATCTAATTTCATTGCTTTTCGAAATACGAGTATTGTGTTAAAATCTTGTCTTCCGTGGTAGTGAGTCAAATAAAGTACTTAACTGTGTGTTAGTTACTTTCCACTTTTTATCTGGTATTTTATTACCCATATTTAAAAACCTATCCATAACTGGCCCTGTGTCAACGATAATTACTATAGTATAGTCCTACGATTTGCGTAATACTTGTATAATCTTGTTTGTTTAAGTCACGCCACCCGCTGGCTCACTGTGTAACCAAGAAATGTCAATAAGACAGCATATTTACAAACAATGCGACGTGAACTGCAATATATCGATTATAGATAATAGAAATTTAATATTTTTGGTTCAGTTGTTGTCTATTTTGAGGAGGTCGTGGCCTAATCAGTAGTCGGCATTTGAGTCGATCGCTAAGTTAAGTAGCTCTGACTGCGACCGGGTGATAGATGGGTGACCCATTCTAGCACTGGTTTATATTTGCTATCCGACCTCCTCCGTGTTTCGGAATTGGAAAACCGTTTTACCTAATTTTTGCACATTCTATTTTCTACACTTAAGGAGATTGAACCTTTAAAAATAATCACATCTGATGGAAAATGACTCAAGTGAACCCGTGAGGGAACTGAGACAGGGATAAATTCACAACAACTAAAATCTCATAAGTGAAGTGATAATTCTATCACTTCACTTATCAGACTTTAACTTCTTCTTATTTATAAATAAATGAAAAAATTTTTTTATTTATTATAAATAAGTTAAAGTCTCATAAGTGAAGTGACAGAATTTTCAATTAATAAAACCATAAGGATGTAGCGAACTCCAATGTGGTAGTTCTAAAATAATTTCAAATTAGAACAAGCATTCTAAGATGTCAAATATTGAGTTTCTGATCCAATCAAAATTTTAATTAAGTAAAGAAAGTTCAGATTTGAATGAAACTATTGGCAGCCGATGGTGTGGAACAATAGAGAGGAGGGCATCAAAATTAAAACTTAAATTGAATTTTATAAGCTTGTCACACAGGAAACTAATTCAAGAGTTTTTCTCCATATCAGCTACTTTAATCCGCTTTTTAATTGGGGTTGGTTTCACATTGATATTAAAGAAAGAATTTTATTATTACGGGATAACCAACAGTAAGTACAAAAGACAATTTTTTCAAAAATAATGTGGTTTCCAAAAAATAAAATAATCATATATTTGCCCTATTAATAAATAATAGGTCATCACAACATGCTTACATTAAAGCAATATTAAAATAATTAAAAAATACAAACGGTTATCTGGACAGTCAGATACATAAAAATAATTAACGTTTAATAATAAATATATGTAGAAGACATTCAAGCAGAGATAAAAACTTGTGAGATAAACCGAGTGAAGTTTTTCTTTTCTTGGAAATCTGACTTTCATATTCAATGCAGGAGTAAATAAGGAAAATATGTTCAGGTGGGGATTTTCGGAATGCGCCGATCTGGCATGTATATGCGATGAAATCCAATCCATAACTCACCTTATGTCATGCCCTGGGTACCCCAATACCTGCACGCAGGAGGACTTAATGACCACCTCAGATCGGGGAAATAATGTCGCGTCATTTTGGGCTTTGAAATATGAGACTTAACCACATGACCAAATATACCATTATATGTAAAAAACAAAACGATAATCTGTTTTAAAAATTAAAAAGTACATATAAATTAATCTAATTGCACAGAGTTACGGATCCTGCTGGATATCTCAACACAGGTTATCCTAGTGAGATATCCAGGGGTACATATATTCAAGGTTTCCCATGCTTGTTTAAAATTAATATTGTACATGGAATTTGTAATTATGGATGTAAATAAATAAACTTTTCAATATGAATTTAGAATTTGAATTTGAATACCTACAGCTTGTCATTGAAACAAGATGAGCAAGAAGAATGCAGGAGTTATATCAGAGTCATTAATTTGGATTTGAATGATCACCTCGTCCCAGTCCAGCCTTTTGTCGTGGAGCTACGGAGATCAGAATTCTAGAGCTGTGTTGATCTGTAGAATGGAAGTTTTCTTATTTAGGCAGGTATTTATTGCCTCCTTTAATTGACTGGATTTACCAGATGATCGCGCGTATTTACAATTGCACAAATTCGGTCGGACATGTTGATATGCCAATGAGAAAACGCTCGTTTGAATATTAATTAACCGTGAGGGCTTAATTCGATGCTATCAATGCAATCCATTACGCCCCTGTGATAATACGCACCACTTAATTACCCGCTATGAAAATTATTCAAAGGATGACGGCCTTTGCTATGGATAATTAGCTGTCTCTCATTGCTCGTTTGTATTGTTTATTTTTGTATTGCATTGTCATATTTATAATACGTCATATTTTTGTATCGCGTTGTCATATTTTATAATACATCATATTTTTGTATTGCATTGTTATAAGTACTTATATGCAGACATATGAAATTGCACGTATTTTTAGTAGAGAGAGCTAGTAAAAATACATTGACGCATTCTTTTTTGTACATAACGTAGAAATTTGGAATGTTTATATTTCTATAAATTAGTGATGCATGTTTCAAATCCTTATTAAGTTACTTACATTTGTTAACAATTGAAGATAATTTAAAATAATTGTATCCTCTGTATATGTGAGGAGGTCGTGGCCTAATCAGTGGTTGGCATTTGAGCAGATCGCTAGGTTAGGTAGCTCTAGCTGCGACCGGGTGGTAGATGGGTGACCTGTTCTAACACTGGTTTATATTTGATATCCGACCTCCTCCATGTTTCGGAGGGCACACAAAACATAACTGATAAATCAGCTGAAGAGTTGGAAATACATCTCCTTCTAATCGTTATATTGTTATTAGAATTTTCCATATTTCTCGTCTATTTTGTATTATTCGCGTTATTTCTGGAAATATTTGAGAAAAAAGAAAGAAAGGAATGCCCTAATATATATTTAAAACACACTAAAATGTGGAGACTCGGTCACATCTTCAGAATACTTCCTTACTAGTTAGTATTGAACCTTTCGGCCCACGCTGGCGGCGATCCTACTGGCCGTAAATTGGGCAGATGGCGTGTATGTGATGTACTGTGTAATTATTGGAACTGACACATTTCGGTGTGAGTGTAGGACGTCGTCTCCTAACGCCGGCGCTGCGCTGGGACGCGGACGGTGCAATTAGTGAAGTGTGTTTCGAAAGCGGCCATTTGTATTGTGTTTGAGTGAAGCGGTGTTAGCCGCTGACAGCTGTCACTTCCAAAGTTAAAGAACACACGAAAATATATGTAAAAGCTATTAATTTCTTTGTTCTACAAACAGATAGACATTAGTTACATTTCCGTAAAAAAATAATGTAATATTTTACAATAGAAATAAATTTCGCCCGTTATGTTGGCGCGCTTCATTATGCGATAAAAGGCGATACACTCGCAGAATGTACATATGTTATTTTATTGATGTCTCCAAGCTGCTCAGAAACACCGGAGCTGAAACGTGATTCAATAAAGTTCTTAAAAATTAATATACTTAGGTTTTAGTAGCGCTGAATTCAAAAACTAGTTATCAGGAATTGCTACAGGAGATATTTGGTATCTTTCGAAAATGGATAAGATTGATAAACAGAATTCGCATTTATGTTTTATAGGGAAATTATGGTTATGTATAATTTCCATCAGCTTTAAAAGTATACTACTTTTAATTTTTGTTTTACATGAAGAATTTATGCACCGACTTAGAAAGTCCATTGCCGTCCCTTTTAGACTGCGGCGGTTGGCCCCTCAGGATTTACCATTCTATTGTAAATAATAAACAGTGCCTATAATATACATATACTCAATCGGTGATGTTAGTGTTAAAATATATTTTAGGAGGCAAAGAGCTTAGTAATCTATAATTAACAAACGTGTCTAATGATCATACAATAAAAAGAAATAAGTACTTTGACTAAACGAGGTAACCAAAAAAGGTTATGTAACTAATTTGTATCCAGTAGTTCAGGGAGCGAGGGATATAGCAGGAAAACCCCTCTACTAGCGACTGCCTAGTCGCGTATTCTAATCATTCTGTGCCCAAAATACGTCGTGCTTAGCTTTGTATAAATTCATATCAAAGGCTGATTTGAAACATTCCAATGATTTTGCCGAATTACTCACAAGTATTAGGGTCATCTCGTGCGGCATCCGTCTCGTATGATATACGTCTCCTATTAAATCGTACATCTGGACGAGTTCCAAGGAAAAGTTATATGCGTAAATATAGCTGCAACTGTTTCAAATTCGATTGACAGATCGGGAGCTTCCTGGAGACGCCGCTTAGGCCGCTGTGGTTCAGTGGTTAAACCGTCCTTGTCGAAGTCAATTGCTACTTCTTGCTAGAATGCTTGAAGTAGCCGGCCGCCCTTCACAGACCACGGTTACCCAACTATGATTAATTGCGGAACAACCCACGAAGGAGACGGTCCTTGTTGTGTGTGCTAATTAGAGATATATATGTAGTATATTTTGAAGGTAGTGTATATTCGCAAGAAACCCGTCAACACCCAACCGCTTAGCCATACGTCTGAAAGTCATTCTTCAACTTACAAAACCCTATCCTATAAGCGTCAATTTAAAACTGATTGAAATTATATATAAAAAAACTGTTCACTAAACGAGGGATATCTGTTAATCGAAAGGGATATTTTCTTGAAACGTAGCAAAGAGCTAATACTCCATATAAAAATGTCAAAATTGATGGATTAAGAGTTTTCTTAAACCCTGACCCATTTGCACCGGATGGGAGATGGCCACCTCTCACACCGAACCGAACCAAATTGACTTTTGACGAAAATTTAGCCGAGCGTCAAAAATGATCTTCAGGGCCTTGGTATATCGAAATCGAAATTTTTGGCAGCAGGTCTCTTGGTCCACTGCAGAGTTCTCAGTTTCTTAAATATTTGTATCCCACTGTAAGTGCGTGTTGCGAGACAAATTTTAATTGAATTTAAAATGTGTGTACATCTCTATACTAATATATGAAGCTGAAGAGTTTGTTTGTTTACTTGAATGCGCTAATCTCAGGAACTACTGGTCCGATTTGAAAAAATCTTTCAGTGTTTAGTTTTATTTTATTGCTGTAACATAGGCCAGTACAATTTTAGAAAAATAATTAGGGTTCCGTATAAAGAAACCTCCTAAATTTAAAAACAAAACACTGAATTCACGAGAACGAAGTATTGTTAAAGTCGAAAATCCCGTCGAAAACGTTCTATCAATTTCGAAAACTACCCGGGTAACAAACAAACGAACAGACAGACTGACAGGCAGACATAAAAATGTTTAACTTGCGTTTTGATATAGGTATCGTTTGCGAATAGTTAAAAAATAAATATAATAGTAAAAAAATAATAAAATATTAGCGTTTCTAATCTAATTTTTTTTCAGTATTTAATGAAGACTTTATTATATTTGTTATCGTTTTCGTATTTCTCCGACTCGGCGAATATACTGTATATGGTACCGTTTACTTCAACATCCCACTACATGTTACTCGGACCTATTGGGCTGGAATTGGCGCGAAGAGGACACAATGTGACCGTTATAACATCAAACAGGGAAAAAAACCCACCACCAAACTACCACCAAGTCATGGTCGATGATAAGAAGATTTGGGATGTTATTGGTAAGTGGTAACAGATAGAAGCAACACTTAGAGCAACAGATATGAAGAAACCTCAATAGTTTTATAAAGTAACAGATATGCTAAACCCTCAATAACTCTTAGTTGGTGACCCAGCTCTTTCCGTTCGATTCGATCCTTTGGCTATGCGGAGAGATGTGGCTTCAATCTGCATCTTTTACCACATTAATCAGTGTTCCGAGGAATTGTTCGAACTAATACCGACAATTGCATTCCACCACATGACATCTCGTCAAAATTTGCAATTTCATCCTCGTCACCTCAATGTCCTAAAGTTCACAACCACCCTATTCTCTAGGAACTTCTTACCTCGCTTAATTCCTTCGTGGAATCAATTGCCAGCTTCGGTATTTCCTAACGGACACGACTTAGGAATCTTCAAGAAAAGAGCATAGTCATTCCTCAAAGGCCGGCAATGCATCTGCGAGCCCTCTGGTGTTGCAGTTGTCCAAGGTCGTCGGTAGTCACTCGAGTGAACCGCCTGCCCGTTTGCCTGTTGTTATATACTAAAAAAAGGCAGATAGAAAGGTTTATATGATGGTAACTGACTACGCCCATAGAAAACAGTACCAACATTTCACACGATATAATAGAGCTCACCAAAGAGGTGAAAGGGTCAAACGTGAATTAAAGAATCTTACCAATCTTGCTTAAAAGCAGAATTTTCTAGTTATAAATTAAATTAGTCGTCCCGAGTGATTAGAATAAACTTTGGTTTTATATATTTTCAGGTGGTGGGAGACCAAATATCTTTACTATAGTTGACATCTCATGGGAAGAATTTCACCGCAAGATATTATGGGCAGGCGGACTAGCGTTTACGGAAGTAACGCTTAATTCTACTGAAGTTAAAGACTTTTTGAAAAAAGACAATAATTTTGATTTAGTAATTAGTGAACAGTTTTTCCAAGAAGCCCTTTACACTTTGGCCTACAAGTACAATGCGCCTTTAGCGCTAGTCACTACCTTTGGAAACTGTATGAATCACAATATAGCAGTCCGTAATCCTTTGCAGCTTGCAACAGTTTTACCAGAATTTATAAGTGTAAAAGATCCAATGAGTTTTTTGGGAAGATTGGGAAACTTTTATTTCACTATATATGAATACGTATACTGGCGCCTTATATATCTAAGGGATCAAGAACGGCTGGTAGACAAATACATGCCTGATATTGGCCATGATAGACCAAGTCTATACACGATGCAGACAGAGAGTGCCTTGTTGTTGGTCAATAGTCATTTCAGTTATGATATTCCTACAGCTTATCTACCAAATATAGTCGAAGTTGGAGGTTTACATTTAAGTCAAAGCAATACGAGTCTTCCAGAGGTAAGCCATCACTTTATTCTATAGTAACGAACCGAGCAAACGCTGTCCTGTCCGAACGTTGGCTTATTTTTTATATCAAATTATAACGCCATCTATTGGTCTATTAAGTCAACGAGCGCCCGCCGCCGGTCCGCTCCGGCTCCATATTTTAAATCTCTCATATCTCCTAAAATATTAATTTGAATGATATGCTGTAAAACGTAATTTTAATCTCCATAAAATGTAAAACGTATCTAGCGTATTCAAATGGAAAAACATTAACACGATAGTCTTTAAAATGGCTTCGTAAGTAGTTCATTATTTTTTTGTAATATGTAAACGACAAAAATGGTTACTGTGGGTTATTCTTAGAAAATAGACATATGCTAGAGGTAACTTTCCTGTAACAATCACAAGACTAATATTACTGATATTATTCGCGCTCCACTGTTTTACATGCCTTCCTTAACACGAAAGAGATCGGATATTTGAAAATAAATGTCAGGATGGGTCACCCATCCATCTCCCGGCCGCGGTAAGAACTGCTTAACCTAACGATCGACTCAAATGCTGACCACTGATTAAGCTCAGACCTCCTTGTATATTGTCACATATATGACATATGTTTACGTGGAAGATATTTTTATTATTATAACAAGTTATATTATACGTATCAAATTATATACGTACGTATAACAAAAAATTAAAGAGCACTTGAAGTTCACGTAACAAGTTTTTGTCCAAGAAAAGCTTCGTTAAGCTTTCTCAGTAAACTAAAGCTCTCAAAGTAAAGCTCTCAAAACAAACATGACCAAAGTGTTTGTGCAATCTAGCACTGCGTCACATTGCCTTCATAGTTTGACAGACCAACGGAATTGTTAATGTACTGTTATATACACATGCATAGATGTATGTAGAGGGTAAGTTAAGTCGTAACTTAGTCAAGTTATAAGTAGCTTTATACACTTGGTTATTGATTAGCGGTAGAGGGTATGTTTAGTCAAAGTTAGTCAACTTTTTGTTGTTATTAGCTTTGATTAATGACTTCTATCTTTATTATAAGTTGATTTTCTTAAATTCCTTTATATGACTATAAGATAATTGTTTAGTACTTTATTTGGCTGAGGATAAGAACCGTATCCCGTTACAATGTATGGTCCCTATCTGGGTTGAGGTAGCGAATGCCGGGATAAACCTTGTAAGCCCCGATTGAGGAAAACCATCCATTCGTTCAGAAACTCTTTGTATAGCTGAGTTTCTTTATGTTTGCTATCCTAAAAAATTATAATCAGATACGCAAATTAAAATCAAAGAGAAAACGAAATTATTACATCATTACGGTCTGTCACTGGGAGTGAATTGACAACTGTCATCACGGAGTCGCTGCATGAGTGAGTGGTGAGTTGAATTTTTCTGTATTGAGTCATTGTGAAAGTGGACATGTAACGTTTGGAATTATATTACATAAAATATAAGATGCCAACGATTTTACTTACAATCCTTTTAATCTCATAAATGTATACTATAATTATTGATGAAACGAACTTACCTTAAGTGAAGTTCTTACGATCCGACTAGCTTGCAAATATTATGAGCATTTACTCTTACTTAACCGATCTTATACCTACCTCCTCTTCCTCAAGAAATTGGCAATCCTATGTTCCTCACTTACCTGATATACAACTATATGCAAATATTCTAGTAGATTAACGACACATTGGCGGGGCTATTCCATCTAGCGTAGGATATAAGACAATTTTCAGAACTGACAGCCCACCTTCAGTTGAAGAAGAATATGAAACGTATCTGAAAATCGCGTTACAAAGAAAGGAACCATAGCAGTGCCCGGGACTGGTGATCCAGATGTACGTTTAAAAGCGCTCTTTCATGTTCCACTAACACTCAAGGTGAGTACACTGCCAGTTGGCTGTAGTCGGAAAATCAGACATTTCCGATCGGCTCCATCCTCTGGCATTGCGGAGAGATGCGGTTTCACTCTACATCTTTTATCGTATATATCATTGGCAGCTTTCGAAGGAATTGTTCAAACTTATACCGCCAGCTGAATTTCACCACAGAACATCACGTCAAAAATTGGAATTCCACCCTCATCTCCTCGATGTCCTAAAGTCCACAACCGTGCGAGTTTCTAAAAACTTTTTGCCTCGGACTATTCCTCTATGGAATCACTTGCCAGCTTCGGTATTTCCGAACGGATACGACTTAGGAACCTTCACGAAAAGAGCATACTCATTTCTCAAAGGCCGGCAATGCATCTGATCTGCGAGCCCTATTATGTTGCAGTTGTCCATGGGCGTCGGCAGTCACTTAGGTGAAGCGCCTGCCCGTTTGCCAGTTGTTTAAAAAAAATCTGGTTACCTTACTCAATTTAGTCCATCATTGCTATCGTTGATATTAAGGGACACTTTTATGCCTACCATATTGCTTCATCCTGTCATCCTGTCATCCTCCTTATGTCAACCATCCGTCTTGCCATGAGACGACCTGGATACTCGGTCATTGCCCTAGTTATGATATTGCCTTACCCTACGCTTCTGTAAAATTATTACATCATTGTTTGAAATCATTTGTGAAAGAAAATGATATAACAATTATATTTTAAACAAAACATACCCCTTGCTTTGATGTACGGAACAAACGTATAATATATTGGAAGTCGCAATAATGTCAAATCTAATATGTCAATTGTATCTACCTAGTTTCCATTGAATTTAGTAGAAAAATATTGCATTTCTTTTTTATCACCGGCAATTAAAAAGGGCATATCGATTATATTTAACATGTGTACCTTTTATTTAGGCCATTCCATTTTCATTCCATAAATATGTTTCACAACTAAATGAATATTTAATTTGGCTAATACTAATCAACGGGTGCGAGGCACACTCACTTAAAAGAGGAAAAATAAACTGTTTATGACGGAGCGCAAAATACTTCGGAAAAACCTCAGACCCGTTCAAAAAGAAGATGATACGTGGAGAATAAGGACGAATACCGTAAAAGAACATCTAGTGGCCGAGCCTAACATCCTAGGGGAAATGAAATCACGACAACTACGCTGGCTTGGCCACGTGGAAGGAATGGAGGATGATCGCGCGGTCAAGCAAGCCTATTTGGGACTACCGAATGGATGAAGAGCAATAGGACGACCCAAATGCAAATAGAAAGACCAAGTAGAAAAGGACCTGAGCCAGTTTCTAGACACTCAATGGCGTAAGACAGCACAGGATTAACGGAAGTGGCAAGCCACACGGTTAGTCTCTGAGGCCAAGATCTACTTTGGGTCGCTGTATCATAATAATAACATCATCCAAGCTATTAAATAGTGGCCATCAATCGCTACTGGATTCAACATCATAAAAATATTCTTAGGATTCTTTAAAAAGTCATAAGTAATTTTTGAAAGTACGATAATAATAACCGGTGTTTTAGAGGGTAGAAAGTAATTTACTGGATACTGGAATACCACCATTCTATGGTCGGAGCGATAATGGAACCTATAACCTAAACCTGGTATGCCTTCAATAGATCAATAGTGGAAAGTGTAGACTTAAATCTGGAAGGTAAGCAGACTAAGAATAATCAATCGAGTCAAGTCAAGTATGCAGAATATAAATTATTATAAGGATTCTTTAAAAAAGACGAATAGTTTTTGAAAGTTGGATAATAAAAACCGGTGTTTTAGAGGGTAGAAAAGTAATTTACTGGATGAGAATACCGCCGCTCTGCGGTCGGAGCGATAATGGAACCAATTTCACGCCATTCCGACGTCATGGTGTGCATTTTACGTCTGCCGTGAGGTTTACTCCTCGACTCTAATTACTGACAGCTTCGCGCCTCCAAACTAGGTGATTTCGCATTCGCTTTAATTAAAAGGAACTTGTTTATTTTCATTTACAGTAAGCAATTATTGCTTTAAGTCGAAACTACTTAAGGCCCTGTTTTGGCCTCAAGTAGGGTACTGCTGCCATCTCTAGGCACTGGCAACTCTTTCTATTTGACTGCATTCATCATAACGATACGAATCTTTACTGAGATGAATTCATAGAGCGTCTTAGTCAATCTTGACTGGGGTCAACCTGGACTTGGTAACTTGGCTGTGAGGCGAGTGGAGATGATCGACTGCCGTATGACGTCATCCCCGGAACCCCCACAATCTTACGACTAATGTCCCTCGGTGACATTAATGGGGATACACTTTTTAAGGTGCCTTCCGAAACGCGAAGGAGTCCTGTAAGTTGGATATCTGAAAACCAATGCTAGAATGGGTCACCCATCTACCACCCGGCCGCGGTGAGAACTGCTTAACCTAGCGATCTAGTCAAATGCCGGCCACATATTAAGCCACAAAATCTTCAGTTTACTTCGATTTTATCAGACTGAAAAAAGAATTGCCATAATGCACTCGTACTATACGGTTAAGTAGATGTTACAGGTTAAAAATCGTCGTGTGTGATCTCTAACAAAATCTTTGATTGTTAATCTTATCTAAAAGATAAAGTCTGAAATATAACATGTGCACTGATAAACATAACGCAGCCTCTAGGGCTGTCAACGACACCTGTTGTTATATTTTTTTCAACGATGAACAATTATTTTGTTGATAATATACGGTTAACTTGTTATCTTCTTTTTCCTAGTGTTATTTCGGTCTAGTGGTACTAGGGTCTGCTTAGATTGCAGAGGGTTTGGCTGTGGGGCGAGTTAAGATGACCGATTGCCATCTGAAGTCATCCTCGGAACCCCCACGATCTCTACAACGTTACGACTAATGTCACAAAGTGACATTAATTGGGTCCCACTGTTTTAGGTGTCTTCCGAAGGAGGTCGGATGTTAAATATAAAGCAGTGCTAGAATGGGTCACCCGGTCGCAGCTAGAGCAACTTAACCTATCGATCGACTCAAGTGCCAACGTAATTTTACAATTTTTGCTTAAGCTTGTGTATAATATCTATAAATAAGACAACGTTTAGTTTTATAGACCCTCTAAAATTTATTTTAAGGTTAAGTTAGTCTATATTTTGTTAATAATAAATAAAAATTAAATAAAATATAACAAAGAAGAGGCATATGTGCAGGCCAAACACCAAAATATAAGTCACTGCGTCACCCATGTGTAGAGTCCTGCAGAACTTCGCTAGTTTATAATTTGATTAAAATTAGATAGATTTAGAATTTGATTAAAAATATGATCTATTCTTGAAGCTCGAATCGGTTCAAAACACTGGACTTTATTTGAATTGAAATTACTTATTAAACCTCAACAATATAGTGTGCGCAAAACGTTTTATAGGATACACTAATTCTGTATTTCCAAGACACAAGTTACATAGGATGACAGTTATTATATACTAGCTGCTAGCCACGACTTCGTCCACATAAAATAAGGTAAAAACAAGATTCAAATTTAGTATAATGATATCTGTATATCCTGTAGCCTTCCGCGATAAACGGGAGGTCTAACGCTGAAAGATTTTTTTAAATTGGACCTCTAGTTCGGATATAAGCGCATTCAAGCAAATAAACAATCTCTTCAGCTTTATATATTAAGTGAGTATATATACATAAAAAAACTCTCATGTTTCGCCAGGATTAAGTATGTAAAGTCACATTTAATATTCTTTATCCTAATTCATTTAATATCTTACAATTTTTAATAATTATAAGTTTTAGATTAAATAAATCAAGTAAATTTTAAGAAATATTTCTCACTGTAATTTAAGCAAAATTTATATGTGATAATAAAGTAAAATCATTGTTATTGCATAAAATTAAATCGATCTAAAGGAATAATATTAGTTTAAATCTTAAATTACTTTAAAAAAAAGTAATCCTCTTTTTATAGCCAGTTGACAACCCTATCGGTATCTGATTGTATGTGGGCTTTGGTGTAGTGTAAACAAGCTTTAAATAAAACAATTGATAACAAAATTATCAGTATTATAATAAATTAGGCTTTCGAAATTAATGTCTCTCCACTAACTTTTGACTTCAAAATTAATGAACTCTATAAACCATAGATAAAGGATTAAATGTAGATATAGCGTTCGTTACACCTACCTATATGATAACCATAGACTTAGCAAACAGCATAGATGACGCTAATGCGTAAATAAATTTTTTCTTTAGCTAAGCCCATAAAAATTATCTGAATACATTGTTTTTTCCTTCCAATAATTGAAATTTGTGCTTTAGTTATTACTTAGTATTCTTAGCTTAAATTAGCTTTTTTAAAGTAAGAATATTATAAATACTTCAACACATAAACTATTTCCAAAACTTGCGTCAGCACAAGCTTGTAAAATTTATCTTTATTTGTGACTAGCTTACGCCATACTTCGTCCGTGTTGTTTTTTTCGAATTTTACACAAACTTTCAATTCCTATTTCTTCCCTTTCAATTCGAATTTTCACGACAAAAAAAAAGCTCATGTCCTTTTCCAGGGTCTAAAATTTCAGTTCTGACCAACTGAGCTAACGAGCTTTCTCCAAGTTCCAATCTATGTCTATACCGAAATTCATGAAAATTAGACATGAAAACGTAATAGACAGAGTGACTTTCACATTTATAATGTCAGGTTGCTAAAGTATTCATTTTAATATTAATGTGTTTCTAAACTTAATTTGAGCAATTTGGTTGTTATTTCTGCAAACGTGTATTCTAAATTCAACCAATGACATTTTACTTCCGGTAATCACATTATTTTTATTGGTTATTGTTTTAACCAATGAGAGATTGTTGTAAAATATAATCGAGTATAAAAGAAGCGCTTGGCATTAAAAGGGGGCTTTTTGCGATTGAACGAGGTCCCCAAAAGAAAGTCTGTGAGCAAATGAAAATTATAAGAGTTGTATATTAGGAAATGTCAATAAAGAAGCTACTTGTGGATAAGTTGTTTTGGAGTTTACATCTCTGTGATTTGAGAGTGGTGAGTTTATAATAATATTAGTAAGTATTAAATGTTGTCAATATTAATAATACCATTCTATTTCATTCCTAGCTCTATATTTTGTAGCCTATGGTGCGACAAAGAATATTTTAATAATAAACCCGACCCGACGCATAATCCCTCGCATAAATTTTTAACACAATCTCCTAAAACCACCACGGCCACGAAAAAAAGGCATGCGTTTTACGACGTAACTCATACATATTCAGTATTCTATAATAATATGTTAAATACCCTAGTGATATATGGGCCTTTTCCGGTCGGTACGCATTGCAAATTTGCTTACTGACTCAAAGGGTCCCTAATACGTCATGCGGTAAAAAATATGGCCGCTTTTCCTAAACTATTGCGTCGGGTTCTTTCACATGTGATGGGTGGTTTTCTTTATTTCTACTCAGATTTATTGTACCTTTACTCGGCTTTTATTTTAATTTACTAGTAAAAGGGTGCCCTTTTTTCTACCATTTCTTTATACATGAGAAGTCTACTGAAATCCTCACAACCAGTTCGACCTATATTTGATATTCGTTTGTGAAGTAAAGAAATGTAAGTGATACGACGATAAAACTGATTAAGCCAAGGTCTCATGTGTTCGTAATATACAGATATTACGAACACATGAGACCTTGGCTTAATCAGTGGCCGGCATTTGAGTCTATCGCTAGATTAAGCAGTTTTTACCGCGGCCGGGTTATAGATGGGTGACCCGTCCTAACGTATGCTTATAAGGCTCGTAGGTTCCGATTAATGTCACTGAGTGATATTAGTTGTGTCATTGTAAGCCTTTCGAGGATGACGTCAGACGGCATTCCGTCATCCTAACTTGCCCACAGCTACGTCATCTGGAATCGAAATGGACTCCAGTACTAACCCGGGATAACGCTACGTAGAAGAAACAGAAAATAACGAACATAGGGTAACCTCGAGTCTGCTTCCACTCGTAATTCACTCGTAGTGAACTGTTTCTTTTAAATACTAGCCAGAACAATAGTTTTTAAGGAGAGGGAAATGTTCTATCAGTATCTTTTTTTTAATTTATTACAAGGGCCTGACTAGCAGACGGTTCATCACCTAAGTGACTATCGAGGCCAATGGACATCTACACCGCCAGAAGGCTCGCAGATGCTTTGCCGGCGTAATGTACCCATCCATTACCCGGTTGCGGTAAAAACTGCTTAACCTATCAATCGACTCAAATTTCGGCCATTTATAACACTGAGACTTCCTCTCAACATCGTCATAAACCATTACGTGGAATTTATACTATTTGTTAATTATCCCTCAGCGGTAGATGTTATCTCTAACAGTGGACTTCTATAGCGTTCCATAATAACTGAGTAATAAGAGATCGCTTGCCTTGAATTAATCAGAACAAGAATCCGGGTCATCGCCCTCCATATCACTTTCAACCGATCTAAAAGTTACGTGCGAATATGGAATGTTTATATGCTACCGGTCGTCTTCTTCATCTTTGAATTGACAAAGTCACTTCCCGTTCCTGCTCGCATATATCTATGTGACTGCGCAACGGATATTTATGCGATTTTTACCAATAAACAGATAATTAAAGAAGAAGATTTATTTACGTACAATACATCTTTCCCCTACACGCTCTCCTACACGCTGGTCTGACCAAATTAGGAACATCCTGGGACTAGATATTCCAACTGCCTTGAAACGTGCCGGAAACCGAGTTACATGGAGGCAGCTGGTATACCTCTCCGTCAAGGCATACCAGAACGGACAGGACCTTCATTAGTGAAGATATCGACTAAGAAGAAGAATACATCTTTACATATTATAAAACAAAGTCACTTCCCGTTCTTGCTCGCATAGAACTTTTAAACTACGCAACGGATATTTATGCAGCTTTTACCAATAAACAGTTAATTAAAGAAGAAGATTTATTTATGTATAATACACCTTTACATATTATAAAACCAAGTCGCATCCCGTTCTTTTACGCATATAACTTTTAAATTACACAAAGGATTTTAATGTGGTTTTCAACAATAAACAGTTCATTCAAGAGGAAGGTTTATACATACATACGTATAATACACCTTTACATATTACAAAACAACGTCGCCTCCCGGTTTTTTACGCATAGAACTTTAAAACGAAACAACGGATTTTAATTTGGTTTTTACCAATAAATAGTTCATTGAAGAGGAGGGTTTGTATATTTACATGTCTGCATATGTTTGACGTCATCCACGGATCCCCCACAAACTCTACAATTTAACACCTAACATCATTCTGTGACATTAATCTGGACACACTGTTCTGCGGTCCGAAAAACGAAGGAGGTCGGATATTTGAAAACCATGGTTAGAATGGATCGCCCATCTATCCGGACGGCACTATTCTATATAAACGGCAGTCAGTCAAGGTAACTTGCCCATGGCTATGTCTTCTGGAATTGAAGTAAACTAGCAGGCGTTTCATCATCTAAGTGACTACCGGCGCCCATGGACATCTACACCTCCAGAAGGCTCGCGGTGATATGTGAGAAATCAACGTAGCCTTTATACTTGCAGTATTCACTGGGTATTGTCGACCCTATTCCCTTCAAAAGAGCTACAGCAATCCTACATTACCAGACAAAAACTGTTTTAACTTGCGGTTTTGTTATTGGTACCGTAAATCTATGCAGCATATACAATTGATTAAGAAAAAATATTTTGACAGAATTATTACAAATATACCGAGACCTCCCACGTAAGTTGTTGTAACTCCAAATTCCCCGCTTTACAAATAACTAAATTGTAATATAACAGTCACTTTTTAATATATTATTGTATACAATATGTTAATATATTATTATATACACAATTGTGTTATATAATAACGATTTTACTCCAATTTCCACGTTTATCACGCTCTAGTGTGGAGTTGGAAATTTGGGGCTACAACAATTTACGTGGGAGGTATCCACTGACACTTCAATTTTCTTTGTATGTATAGATTATTTCGCTTGTACTTGTATGTTTTTTTTTTTATTTATTGCACAACTAAAATAAAAATGTTGCACAAAAGGTGAGCTTAATGCTAAAAGCTAATGCTTTTTATTATAGCTATTATATTATATTATATTATGTTTCTATATTGTTCGAACATTTCCATTTGTATAGTGGAAATAATGTTTACAGCTCTATCAAGTCGGATGATCGAACGAGTGCTATCTGGATGTGTGACAAGAGGCAACCAGAACAGGCTGACCCCTGATGGCGAACCGCGTATGTCCTACACAGAGTTCGTCTGGTTCCTACTAGCCGAAGAGGACAAGACCCATCCTACTGCTATTGAATACTGGTTTAGGTAAGAAAGTCTACTGGTTTAGGCAAGAAGAATAATGTTCATCACACCTGTTCGTAAAAGTTTAATTGGCATTTGGGGAAAAAAGGGGCAAAAAAATTTGTTCATCACACTTGTTCTAAAAAGTTTAATTGGTATTTGAGGATAGCAGGTGCATTTTTTTCCCATGGGATTTTTGTGTTTCTCCTTCCTAAGGTAGATAACTCAATACCTGTGTTATACTATGAAATCCCTCAAAATCCTTCTCTCCTATGAGATATGCGACCTTCGCTTTGCAGTGAGGCATTAAAAGGTCGATATAAGGACACCGCAGATCGTCTTCTAAATATTTGGAAAGCTACTAACTAAGAATTCTTTGCTTAGACTATCCGAAAGTAGCACACATGTAATTTCCAGGTGTATGGACGTGGACGGTGATGGTTATATTTCCATGTACGAGCTGGAATACTTCTATGAAGAACAAATGCAGAGGATGGAAGCCATCGGCATTGAAACGCTACCATTCAACGATTGTTTATGTCAGGTAAGCTATATTTAGAAGGGGCCTACATCCAGTAGTGGTTCGTAATGGCTGATGATGAAGTTGTATTTACACAAACATTTAAAACCTTCTAGTTGACAATCAATAAATTTTGGTGTTGGCTTGGCTTTTCTTTATATATATAAATCCCCTGTCACTATGTATGTTCCCAGTGAATTCCTTATCATTTCAACAGATATCTTCGCAAAATCAACTCCACGTTTATGTGCAATGGTGTTCGCTTTTATAATAAACTTCCAAACGATATTCGAGAGATATCGTTAAATAAATTTAAAACCTTTAATAAACGTAGCCTCATTCAAATATCGCGGGCTCTTCTCAATGCAGAGCGCCTCGGAACTCTTGTAAACTTAGCTTTTAATTCGTAAAATTTATCACCAAATGTTAAAATAATGATTTAAAATAATAATTATACACATGACTTCATAAGTACTGTAAAGTCTATATGAATAAAACACTTTTGACTTTTTTCATTTTTATATTGGTCACCCATCTATCACCCGGCCGCGATAAGTGCTACTTCACCTAACGATCGACTTAAATTCTGGCAACTGATTAAATTGCGACCTCCGGAGTCCGGATTTTAAAAAAGTTTATTCAGCGTACGTCACTTTACAAATAAAAAATGTCGGTATTCTCTACTAAATTTGAATGTCACTTACAGATGCTAGATATGGTGCATCCTGCGGAGGATGGCAAAATCACCCTAAGTGACCTGAAGAAGTGCAAGCTGACGCCGATCTTCTTCGACACCTTCTTTAACCTGGAGAAGTACCTCGACCACGAACAACGAGATCCGTTTGCGACACAGCGCGACTCAGATTCTGAGGTCAATACCTAATTAATGTTTTTTAATTAAACATCTAATTAGAGGTAGCGCCACGCTTGTAGCCGAATTGGACCGGCGCGTCCGGGTACCAGTACCTCTTTCTCACATGATAATATTTTATTATTTAGTGTTTTTAACGTTTAATTTTTTTCATCAATGTATTTTTATCCAGTGTTAAATTTTAAGAGGTCTCTAAATAAAAAATTTAAATAAAAAAAAAAAAAAAAAAAGTATTTTTGCCTGTCCTGAGCCAGGACTAAAGGGTGAAGGGAAAACGGACCGTCAACGTATGTATGTCCACGCTAGTATGTCCATGCGTTAGGTACATAATTAGTCAGCTTTCTCTTAATCTCACGTAGTAAGCAGTTTATTTTTAGGATTGACATTGTTTTTGCATTACATAAAAAATACCTAATTAAATTCTATACTTTGACTCTATAACATACTTGACTATAAAAGCTGATATAATAATAAGATGCCGAATCACCGTTGGAAATGACAGCAAACAAGCTAAAGTGGTGTGTGTCGCAATGTCTATTAAACCCACACGTTCTAATGCTATATCAGAACGGTGGATTCCTCAGCGGATGCACTTTACATACATTACATTTACATTAGGACGTGGCCCAAATTATACCAACAAATTTGTGGGTCTGAAAACGAATATGAGTAGATTTAACATGGATTCTGAAGACCCATACATACCTTTAGGTATTCTTCTGACCGTGACGTTATTAAAGATCCAACAGGTTTCTAAATAGATTATAATTCTCGCATTACAAGTAATTCCCAAACTTATTCTTATAAATCTTATACGTTGACCCGTAATGTTTCCACTGATCATTTTCGAATCACTTTGCTTATAGCTAAATAATTAAGGTTCCGCACAAAAACAATACTAAAAACCCTCAAAATTTACCAAAATCCCTGAATTAATGCAGGTGAAGCCGTGGATACAGCTAGTCTATACATATAAATAAAAATAAAGTGTCATAACGTGAAAAAAAATTTGAATATTTTGATTTTTGAAATATTACCTAATACTTCTTCTTCTTCTCATCTTAAATTAAAAGCTTGTGTTAGGAGTGGTTGCGACAATACCTCCATAGCTTCGTGGTTTGAACCAGGTAGTCTGCAAATTTCAGCCCTTACCTTCTACAATTTAGCTGTTGAGGCTCTGCTCTCTTATTGGTTGTGCTATTTTACTGAAAATGTCAAAATTATAATTTTTACCTATGGGAAGGTGGTGTCCTGTAAAATACGCAACTGCTCTGAAGCGCAAGAATTACCCCATAGCTATCCGCTTACAACACTAAGAACCAGACATTTAACGATGAAAGTTCCAAAACGTTGCTAGCTCTCTGTCTATAGCGTTAACAATAATGCGAAATCTCATCAATAGTGAAGCTGCTTCATATTTTCATTACAATACTTACAAATGCATAAACGAGACAGAACTGAGCTTCGTTACACCCAGATCCTATTTCGATACCTTTATCTGCAAATAGTACAGCGCAGTGGATGCGGTAATTGCTTTGTCGCACCGCTCGCCTTTGTGGCACCTGCGCTATCCTGCCGTAGTTCATTAGAGAAATATAAGAACTTCAGTTAAGGCACAGAATTACAACATTATAGCATCAAATTATATTTTAACAATAAAGTGAGACGAACGGTACTGATGCACGAGCCTGCCTGATATATCTTAGTCGCATAATAATTATCATCGATGAAGAATATTCCCTACCGCAACGTAACAGTGAAGTGTAGTGTTGAAGAGCAATGTAACAGACAGATTGATTTTAATGTGTGCAAATACCAGTCGTTTATAGTATTTTTTTAATATGTAGAATGTAATAGGCGCAATATTATTAAGACTAAAAATTAGTTTTATATGTTACGTTGACAAATAAAGATTTGAACAGAGGCAAGCTTTTAAATTGACTTAACCATTTCTATGATCTGAGGCTTTGACGGTTCCACCTGGATGGTGTACCCCTCAGACTTTAAGAATTCAATATTTTAATAATATGACACGCAATAGTATTACGAGTAATATTTGGCACGTATTTTTTTATGTTACAAGGGGCAAACGAGCAGGCTGCAGTCACCTAAGTGCCTAGCGACACCCATGGACATCTGCACTATCAGAAGGCTAGCAGAAGTGTTGCCGGCCTTTAATGACGAATTTAGGCCACCGGAAAGTCTCACAAACCGGACGAAACGCGACAACAACACCATCACATAACGTGACAGCATTGCAGCCACTTTACGCCGATCTCATGTGAGAAAGAGGTACTGGTACCCGGACGTGGCGGCCCAATTCGGCTACAAGCGTGGCAATACCTCTAATTAGAAAGACAGGAGTAGGGAAAAGGGATGGAGAAAAAAGATATAAAGGTAGATGGGAATCAAACCGCAATGGAAATAAAACTTATAAGTACGTAAGTATTTATTTTTTTAATGATCACGATACATTGCGCGCTCAAGAATCTGATGAGGATGGTAACATCTGTAACCTCTCATTTCCGAGATGAATGATTTTATTTAGGACATTAAATGAAGCGGCATTAAAAGTTTGCGGTACGATATCTTTTTACACCGAACTACATAGATGAAGAGTCTATTTGTAACGTCGTAATTATTATAGATCAGGTTATGATAAATAAAAAAAAAAACCAACACATGTATTTAAAAAAAAAACGAGTTTAAAATAACTGTATTTGTACACCCTGTGATAGTCTTCTTTCAACGATTTTTTTTTTAAATATATAAGCATCAATAATATTTCTGTATTTAAGGCCAACTGCTTCAGTTTATAAGAAATTGTTACTTTTGTTACGCCAAATTTTGAATTTTAATATATCGCTTAACTTCAACTAGCGGTACTGAAAAAAGTGCGAATATGTTAAGTACAATTAAAAGTTGCCGCATTTAATAAGGATTCCAACAACACTTACTAGATTATTAATTCTTATATTGTAGTTAATTTTTTTAAAATTTTAAGTGAGACACAGAATGTAATGTTTAGTAGTGTGACTGAGACAGATAGCGCTGACGCGAAAGAGACGCTGAGTCATTTTAAGAAGTCAAGTAGTTAGTTTTTTTACTTTTTTCTAATAACTATTATAATTTGCTCTCTCGTTTGCCCCTTGTAACATAAAACAGAACATTAAACTTGAGTAAAACAATATTTTGACATACAGTTGGATGGCACAACCGTCTATCGGTCGTCATTCCTGCCGCCTGGCGAAGACTGCACCGAGTACATGGACCCGTGCGCTTACGGCGATTGCAAACGTAAGATATCACGTAACATCTACACTACTTTATATCACATCAATATATTAAAATGTGAACCGAAAACTTTAGTTGCCATTTTACGAAAATTGCGCTTAGGGAGGAGTATGTATATTTGGCGCAATTAGAGTTTATAGATTAGGCTATGCGAATGTTAAATATTTTAAAAAACTATGTAATAAGTATATAAGATTATTAAATGCACATACACACACACCGCCACACGCTCATGCACACACAAACTTATACACATTTGTTGGATTTGTTCAAATTATATTTTTTTTTCCATTTGTCATTTAGTCTAGTTTTAAGTTTTTAATATAGTGTCTAACTAACTGTACGCCTTGGGGGTGAGCGGGGCACCCAGCAATACGGGCTTGCGCCTAGTGCAGGGGCTCTTGCTACATGTTGTTATGAAGTTAAGATACTGAATAAGGCTTTTTAATTATTTTTTTAAGCAAAACCTCACGCACACCAACGCCAAACGATTTATACACACATGTATACATTTTATTATTAGTAGTCAAAGCGTAAACATGAAAACCGTGCGTTAATTGATAAAAATTGTAATATTAATTGTAGATATGTCTGTCGTTTACAATAAATTATTTATTTAAATGAATGATGATGGTGGAGCAATACCAGGGTGATCGATGGAAATCCTCAAATTTATAAGAGTTTAACGCCCACTATCGCCTACTAAAACCTTTTTTTTTTTATGTATGATTTTCAAGTAATGTTTCCATCATATTCTAGCTTGCAAGTGTATATGCCCCGCCGAGTGTATAGCTACTGACCCGTGCGCCTGCAATTTCCCGAAGGCGGAATGCTGCGGCTAACTGATTTGACAGACTTTGGAGGATTCTAAATTCAAGTGATCAAACAAGATGGCGTCTCGTTGTATTACGTAGTCCATCACGTTTTGGATGGCAAAATCTAGAATTATGCTATATTTGCAGTTGTTGTGGTGTATTTACTTATGTACTACTGTTATTTCTAATTAGAATAATTTAAAAATTCATCTGATTAAACAAGATGGCGTCTAGTTGTTGGACGTTTTATACTCATATTTTGGTTGGTAAAATCCAGAAATATGCTATATTTGCAATTATTGTGGGTAAATGATTTACTATTGTTATTTTTTTTAACAATATTTAGTATAGTTACAACGTTTTGGCGAAACATACATCAATAATTATATCTGGGATAGACATTTTTTTTAAACAATTTATGCATGCAGAACATTTTTGCGTTATTAAAAATAATAACTTCATAACTTAGAGCTTAAAATTATGGTTCATAATTTTTGATAATTGTTATAACTGGGACATGGATTAATTGTTATTTATAATAATTTTAGCTTTGATAAAATTATATATAACTTTAGATAAATTGTTATTTTATATAATTTTCATTAAAGGCAACGCATCTGCTTGCCTCCTGGTCGTGCAGATGTTCATGGGCGTCAAAAGGCACTTAGCTGCCTGCTCATTTGCCCTTTGTAACATACAATTGTGCCAGATTTCATACTTCTCTTACGATTTTCGTAAAATTGTACCTAAAGTTTTTGTTTCACGCATTAATATATAAATTACGTATATTAAAGTAGGTGAATCAGGCAAAAACTTATGTCACGGGGATTTTTCAGCCGTTTCAAACATGAATTACGGTTTAATTTAAATTATAGAAATCGACAGAAGTCCTGATTGCCCTCTTTGATGTTCCTCAAAAGAAATAAATTAAAATGAATTTCTGATAACTCCATCGAACGCTCCGCCCCCCCCCCTCCCCCTGGTGACTCACAAACAGTCTGAAGCAATTCTGTGCGGAATTAGGGATATTCGTTCATTTAACACCTCAGTAGACATAATAACTTATAATTAGCAAGTAATTTGTGCTTTCATATGGAAAATATTATAAACCTACTTATATACATATACTAGGCAAATCAATCATTTTAACAAATTTTATGCGGAACCCTAGTTATTTATCTATAAGCAAAGTGGCCTATGTTAAGCCTATATTAAATTAAAGGTAGCGCCACGCTTGTAGCCGACCAAGTACCAGTACTACCAGGGTACCAGTACCTCTTTCTCACATGAGACCGGCATGAATTGGTAGCAATACTCTCTCGTCATGGGATGGTATTGTAGTGGCGTTTCGTTCGGTTTGCGAGATTTCCCGGTGGCCTGAACTCGTCATTAAGGGCCGGCAACGCATCTACTAGCCTTCTGGTCGTTGTTCATGGGCGTCGGTAGGCACTCAGGTACCTTCTGCCAGCTCGTTTGCCATATGTAACTCACGTAATAGTTAATTGATATTTACATTTAATGTTAATTTTTTTCGTCATTTCTTCTTCTTCAGTCGTTACTTTATTACTGAGGTTCCTCATTTATAAAACACGCGTGATGGTCTTTCTCCAATTTGTCCGGTTTTCGGCCTGGCTATACGCACAATAAAGAGGTGTATAAGTTTTTCAATAGTGCTCGCGTCTTTTTGGGCTATGTGACCGCAGTACTCAAGTATTTTCCGTAGACAGATAGTTGATAGCCGTGCGGTGACTTTGAGTGAGTTTAAAATGGAAACGTTGGTTCTGTGCTCGGTTATTTTTCGTCATATATGACGTGACGTGCTGTCTCATCTGTCAACTTGTGTTTTAATCAAAACTGAATTCTAAAAGTACACATATTTACTTTCTAGCAATGAAACCTGATCTCAGCAAATTATAATATCCACAAAGTAAGCAAAAATATTTAGCGAGGGTTATTTAAACGGGTCATATGACTCGTTTACACAACTAAGCCGACTCGAAAGTAAACTTTGAAAGTTATCTCATAAAAGCAAAGCGTACGATGTTTTAGACTTTAGAGAAATCTAATATGTTTAGTTTTGAAATTATATTATGCATGCAGCACGTACAGACTAGACGTAATATTGCACATTACTAATACACAAAAAAATATATTCTATTGCCAATGTCTCTTGCCCTTTTCTGCCCAAATCTTTCCCCCTTTTGTCTGGGGAACCCTGGTCTAGTACCCGGGTCCGCTTAAATTGCAGAGAAAGTGGCCGTAGGGCGCGTTAAGATGATCTTCTGCTGAAATCTTCATAAAGACTGCATATTACTCCGTTTTCCCTTCCTACTGTAGACCTGGTCTGTCTTAAACAGCCAAAAATTAAGCACAGAACGTAAGGCCACAACTAATTTTAAGGAAATTTGGTCATAAATGAAGTACCTATTTACCTATTACATAAATATAACGAGGATCGAGTTCCGAGTGCCTTAAGTACTATACGTGTCTCACCAGTCACACTGTATGTTATTACACTTACCACTGTTACCTTAATAAATTCTAGCTTTGATAGCTCACCAGATATTAAGACTAAAATGCGGCTGGTTAGGGTTCAGTACCTCAGATATTTTCGTATCCACTCCTAAAACTAGCTAAGGCTTCTTTAGGGGTTAAACGAGAATATTCCGCTTACTTACAAAGTATTCCTTTATTCTTGATGTTTTTGGTTTTTTTTTTTATGTAAAATCTAAGTGGATCTAAAATTTGTTCTTAAATATTTAGCTTTTTGTGTAAAATCAAAGTGGACGCAAAAACTATTCTTTAATGTTTCAATTTTTTTTGTCTAAAATCATGAAGCTGGGCGTGAAAATATCTGGTTCAAAAGTCGCCCCGGGCAAAATTCGGCAGTCACCTTGTCGAGATCGTTTATAAAGCTATCGACAACTGTTTCTAAAGATGGTGTTCGGCCTTTGTAATCTATCTTTCTGCCCAGGAATTTAAATGGGACTGCTTCAGCGATGGTAGAAACACGATGAATGAATAAATAAAAAAATATGAATAAATGAAATGAAATCAATGGAAAGCTTATTATTAGTGCTACTTGTGTGAATTCAGGGCGGTTCGCCAGTTAATAAAACAACAAAGCTATACAATTTACTTGTAAACCACTCCATCATTGTTTACATCCAATTCAAAGTCAAATTATCCTCAACCAGGTTACATTATCCTCAACTAGGTCACACCTATTTCGTCCTCAAATTACGGTCCCAGCCCAAAATTAAAAAGGTCTTAATTAAAAATAATTTCCCGGTTGTTGCGATGTATTCTTTGCGGAGTCGCATGTACGATTAAATAATTCCGAACCCCCGGGAGCCCTCCAGCACATCCGGGAAGGCTAGTGACTTCTGGCACCAGACTTCCTGTAGGATACCGCGTTATTTCATACTTTTTCAAGTGGTCCTTTCAGAACCTTTTTGCCCGAAAAAAGTTGGGGAAACGCCATGAAAATGTAATGTACCTACGGTTTTATTTGAAAATGGACTTTTTGCGACAATACATTTCTATCTCGGAATGTGAAATAAATAATCTGAGTTTACGTGCTTACTGTCCTTTTTGTTAGGTTTTTCCTTTTTTCCTTTACTAGCCTAGACATGTTTTTGCCGAAATACATTCGGCGTCGAGTGTACCTTTTTATTTCCACTAACAAATATAATGACATTTTATATGTTAAAATAGAGACATGTTCGTAAAAGCCATTTTTGATATAAATCTGTACAGTCAACTCGAAAAAGGATCGTTGAACTTTTCGAAGGCTGCATAATGACAAATAATCAATAAGTTTACCATTCTAAGTATATTACAAATACTATCTAGCGAATGCTTTCTGCATGATAACGTTTTTAACCGCCGTTAAAAAGGGGGAGTTTTTCAAATCAATTCATTTAAACCTTTTTAGTATTGACTTTCATTTTGATTTTCCTGTTGAAAAGTAACTATTATATCTATCATTTAGAAAGTCATAAAATTTAATATAATGCAGAAGAAAAAATGCAGTACAGTCATCGCGATAACTATTATTTACTCAAAAAATAAATAATAAAGAAGCAAAAACTATATTCATACAGCGTAACGTTTATTACGCGTAGATAACAAATTCTGACTTAAATTAACAAACAAAAGATGGGTAATAAGATAATAGGCAAGTTTATTCATTACCCATAAACAAAGTGTTTCATAAATCTCTAAACCGATAACAAACTGATGACGGATTAACGAACCAAAAATTGTTGTTCTAAAATGTTAACACCAAAACTGTTTTGTTCGGCTGCTTCTCATCTGTTCGAGGCAAACAAAGACCGACGTCTATTTTCCGATCCACAAACAAAAAACCCACCGCGCGATCCCATTTAGGAGCTCTAAGTCAACGGAATAGAAATCACAATAGAACTTGAAGTAGTTAACAAACCGCACAACGCCGCTGTACTGCCATTTGACCTGATTGCAATAGTTGCACAACTTTCAACTCTATGTCAATGAAAAAACGAAGATGATGCTAAATGGAATATAAACAGTGGACCACATGGTTGTCTAGTTAACATAATATATGAAGAGAATTGTTTAAAAAACATCCCGTCGAAAGACATTAAGTGCTAGTATCGGTTTAGTTAAAAAGGGACGTATCTAATGTTTGCCTGAGATTTATTTTTAAGCGCTGAAATGCTTCTGAATTTTCGAAGAAAGCTTTACAGAGGCATTCGGTCATGTAATTGACGTAACTATGTAATTTAAGCGGGGCATCAACATTTTTGATAAAGCCATTTATAGATTCCTCACAAGAATTTTCGAAATAATCTCGTAGTAATCTATAACTGTTCAACAATTGCCTATCTTGTAGGAGATAAGCCTCATTATAGCAATATAATATGTGCATTACTTCATATATTTAACATCATACCACACGAAGGGAAGAGTGAAGGAAAGAAAATAAGATTTTTTTTCTTTTAGGGGCAAACGAGTAGGCAGCAGGCAGCGAAGTGCCTACCGGCGCCCCTGGACATCTACACGACCAGAAGGCCAGCTGATGCGCTGTCGGCCCTTAATGATGAGTTTAGGCCACCGGGAAGTCTCCCAAACCGAACGAAACGCGACAACAACACCATCACTCGACGTGACAGCATTGCCGCCACTTCACGCCGATCTCATGTGGAAGTGGATTGGTTTAGCTCTAGATAGAGGAGAGTGGTCTAAGAGTGGGGAGGCCTTTGCCCAGCAGTGGGACATTAGGGGTTAATTAAAAAAAAAAGAAATATGACAAAAAAAAAGTTAAACTTTCTCTCACTGGAAAGCAATCCTAAATGTATATAGTTTTGCAGTAGCGGTGGCGTAGAATATTTAGACTTTATTTTTGTATCTTACTTTGCATTATTGGTAAAAGATTGTTCGATAGTTATTTTTGACATTTAACTTCCACCAAAATTTATATGGATCCCTCAAAGTAAACTTAACATTCCTTTACCTAAAGTAGTATTTCAGTAAATTACAATATTAAATATACTATTTTTACTATATTTTTGGATTGTATTGATTTAGAGCAACTTTACTTACATAATAGTATAATAAAAGATTATTATTATTACATAATAACGTCTATTATCAGTACGCATTAAACTATGAGTCATTAGTAATTAATAACACATTTTAAATCAATTTGTAATAATAATATTGAGAAGAATTTTGATTGCTCTGATTACGTCTGTATAAATACTATTATTATTTATATTATACTTAAACACTAGCTCGTATCAACAAGTAGTGTAACAACTTTATCCTTGTACTCACACTCTAAGGAATCGAGTATCTTGATTATGAATAATTCATCTTTACCCTACTACAAGTCAAAACAAGCACTACTAGTGTGTTATGAAAAATAATTACAGTCAAAAAATAATAATTAAAAAGAGAAAACAATTTTAGTTCAATTACAAAAAGGGTGCATTTTACTATAAGTATATTTATAATGAACTGTCAACTTTCTTAGTGTTGTTTTTTATATTATTGTCACTATCCTTTATTCAAGTTCAAATTTTCAAGTTAATTTCAGTCTACAAGTTGGTAAAAACTACATATAAGATTCATTACATAGAAATATGCGATTATAATAAAATAGTTCTTAAGACTCTGACTATTTGGACGATTAGTCACTTATATTAAAGTGAAAATTGCTCTTTTGCTTCACATTCATATATAAGAAAAATAGTAAAAAGTAAAGTTATACGTACCTATCCTAAACAAAGCGGCGAACAAAGCCCCGGCATAGAACATGTATCTGCTATTCATCCTGAAGAACTGCCCTGAAAAGCCGAGGAGAAGTCTGGCTGTCATATCTGTAGCACCTCCCACCGCTATGATGTTGGCTATCTCCGACTGAGAACAAAAATATTTCTAAGAACTTAATTTTTAAAAGAGTGGCCAACGATTTTCTTGCTAGTTCTTCTAAGTGGCCCAATTTTTCTGAATCAGTGGTAGCCCCGAAAATATTTACGCTAAATGAAAGTAATCCTTACTTTCATCTAGCGTATCATACCACTACGCTTTGTTATAGTTGGAATGGATACTGTAGTTCAAATTAAAGGTTTAAATTTTTCTAATGAAATAAAGCAATAATAATAATATTATAATGTATGGTATAATATTAATTATATACAGAAGACAAAAAGTAGTTTGGAAGGGTAATTCAAAGTCCATAAAATAACATTAATTTATGCCTTGATTAAATTCTTTAAAATCAGACTACGTATAAACCAGTGAGAACATTTTATATGACGTAAATATTTTTATAGATTGCGTGTACTTTAATTGTACGTACATGTGGTTTATTGAATGATATAATTAGTTCGAATATTGACTCAGCTGCAAACAAGCGAGATATTTCAAGTCTATTTGCGTTTGTAATAAAACATACCAAAATAGTAAAATTGTCTTATTCAGATAGAAATATAAATTAAAGGAAATTTCTTGGACTCAAATTAGCTATACATCTTCTAATGACATTTGGAGAAAAATCACGTAGGATTTGATTACTACACCCACACTAGATAATCCTCCAAGGATAAGTCTATTGTATAAAATAAAAATATAAAACGGTGCATATAATACAATAAAAATATTATATCTACTCACAGATCTTTTATGCGTAATTCTATACTTTATTACATAATATCCTGTTGATTGTGATCTTATTAATTGAGGACATATTCCACTAAAAATAAAGTAGTTATAAGATTTTCGTCTCCGGAATTTACTCTTCCTTTTCCTTCTATTTAATTTAATTTACTTCAATTAGGGAAATTGATTCCTAAATAGTTAACTACAGATTTTTGTGCATGCATACGGAAATACTTAGGGCATCCGTTGTCTTGTTTACTCTAACCAAATGCAACGAGAGGTCGTTCGAGGATTATACCGACCGTAGCTGGTTCAAACTGGTTCATCAGTCAAGGACTATGTTATGGCAAACGCAGTGTAGGACGCCCTGCTACTAGATGGAGTGATGATATGCGAAGACTAGCAGGTACAAGCTGGATGAGAATAGCTGAGGATTGTTTGAATTGACGCACCTTAGAAGAGGCCTATATCCAGCAGTGGATGTCAAACGGCTGATATGATGATGCATAACCATGATGTTGTTTATAAAACTTATTACAGCTAATTACGCTTCAATCGTCCATAAAACTTTTTACAGCCAACTACGCTTCTATCGTCCATAAAGCTTTTTACAGCTAACTACGCTTCAATCGTCCATAATACTTTTTACAGGTAACTATGCTTGAATCGTCCTTAAAACATTTTACAGCTAAGATTGTAAGAATTTAAATGGAAGGCATATTAATTTAAACTTTGAATAACAAAATAAATGCTTCCAATCCGAAGAATCCAAGTTAAATACTTCTAGATTTTCTGCACGATAAACCGGATGCCGAGGTCAAGTAGGTTTGTAGCTCTTGGTATCTTTTTTACAATTACCGTTTGACCTTGTGAAACCCGTTGAATATTTCATCCATTACATCAACAACCATGTTTCGATGTGCCAGTACACTTTTTAAGTCGTTTTTTAAAGTTAAAACCTTAAATTTTCGTAATGAAATCGATATAAAAGTAATCATAGCTTCTATATAAATATACTAATTGTTATCCCTACTTCGTCCGCATGAAATTAGGGAAAATTTTTTAGCGTGATGATATATAGCCTATATGTAGACTTCCACGATAAATGGGCTATCTAACACTGAAAGAATTTTTCAAATTGGATAAGTAATTCCAGCGATTAGCGCGTTCAAGTAAACAAAAAACAAATTCTTCAGCTTTACATATTAGTATAGTCTATAGATATAGATAAAGTTGATTTTCCTGTTATAATTCTGTTATGCCAGAGCCAGCTCATAGTGTTTGTACATTTTTGTCCTTGAAGACTACAAAGTACTAGAAAACTTTTCGCAGTTACACAAAGTCCCCGGCCACACTACATGATCATTGAAATGATCATTGAAACGAAGCTGTATTTGGCTCCGGCATGATAACTATATTGTTAAATGCCTGGGAGCATATCAAAAATTCTAACCAAGAACAATAATATTTTGTAAAAAGTGGTAATAATCTCTCCATATAATTATAACCCTTAATTATCCATTGCTTTTAGCGCTCATTCGCACGGGAGTTAAAAAAGCGTTGCGTTAAATCTCAGCGTTGGCGCTTTTTTAGCGTCGTCCATACAAAAATATATGTATAGAGTTGAAAATAGAACATTGCTCGATAAAAAGTGCTGCGTATAGAAGCGCTGTCATGTGAACGCAAACTTGGGAGTTCACAATATGTTCTATTTGAACGCTTTTTTAACGCGCGGTAAAAAAGCTCTCGTGCGAATGAGGGCTTATACGAGCGCCAGACTATCAATTACTTGAACACTTGTTTGATCACTGTGTTTGGCGCAGGACGTTGAGCACATATGTATTTAAAGTCTCGCGCTGCACATAGTCATCAAACTAGCGTTCAAACTTGTATTCTGGCTCCGGCTCTAAACGCATAAATAAAATTGAATGGCTTATTTGTAGCATCGAATTCAACGCGGACAAAGTCGCGGGTACCACTTAGTATAAGAAATTAAGATACTAAAAGTATTATGTAACTAAGAAAAACTATAAATAGATGTTGCTAGCATTCTTAAACGTTACTACCTGTGCCTGCGACTTCGCGTAAAATAAGGTAAAAGATAGATTCATTTTTAGCGTGATGATATAGCCTTTAGCCTTCCTCAATAAATGGGCTATCTAACACTGAAAGAATTTTTCAAATCGGACCAGTAGTTCTTGTGATAAGGCCTTCAAGCAAAGAAACAAAAAAAGCTTCAGCTTTATATATTAGTACAGAGTATAGATAACATCTATAGATGAAGCTAATTCTGCATTTACTAGTGAAACTTGTTTTAAAGTCAAATAAAGGTCACCAGTAATGCAACAACCCGCTGACCTGTCTGTAAGTTCACAATACATCCGCATCTACTTCGTTACCTGGCGGCAAGGTTTTACTGGTTTTTTTTTTAAATATAACAAGGGGTAAACGAGCAGTGTGCATTCACTAGAGTGACACCCATGGACATCTGCAACACCAGAGGGCTCGCAGGTGCGTTGCCAGCCTTTTAGAAATGAGTATGCTCTGTTCTTGAAGGTGTTTGCGAACCAATTTGATTTAGGGACTATCAAAATGGGAACATACTCATTTTTTAAAGATCAGATACGCTGCGGTCGAGGTGGGAATCGAACCCACGACCCCCGGAGCAGAAGGCAGGGTCACTGTCCACTGCGCCAACGGGCCAGCCAAGCCAAGAATAATGATAGGAATTCCCTAGTTTTGTGTCGCATTTTTCCTATAAAAGATTTCCCCCCGCTTGATTCTTTTATCACAATAACATTCAATAACAGCCCACATTACACCCCGTAACCGGATATCTCGATTTAATCAAGTCAAACAAACAGACAGAAAAAAGTAAACGCGCGGAAAATTTAATAAAAACTTAAGAAGCCCACCGAAGCCCTGGATCCCGTTACCCGACACACCGAATAAATCAATTTTGTGTATCACTTACAATCGCTTAAAAAAAAGGGAAAGAATCGCGGAGCTAGAGTAGTTGGAAGTGGCACTACTTACGAGGAAAAATCAATTGTCTGTCTGTATAATAATAATAATAATAGATATTCTTTATTGTCGCAACAAAACGGTATAATAAATTTGAATCGTGAGTCCCTGACTCCGGAATTAGATAAAAGTGTGTTTCAGGAGCTAGTGCCCACCGTAAATCTAGGTATATTTACCATTTTATAGCAACTAAATAAAGAAAATATGTAGACTGTACGATGTTTGATAATATGTACATTATTAAACGATTTACGAAGACGTAACGATGTTGAATAATATGTTCATTATTAAACATCGTTTCCAAATTAAAAGACTTAATGAATTAAAGTAATATTATATGTTAAGATGACGTGTATGCATGTGTTATTGTGTGTGTGGTTGTATATATATGTGCGTTTATGTATGTGTATGAAGAGATTTTTATTTATTTTTTTAATCCTCAGTACAAATTTAGGTTAAGAAATAGGTTTTCAGTCATTCCATAATCAAAAAACCAGTCGATTAGTATATTTTTTTAAAAATTGTAATCGTTTAATTTAAAATGCGTTCTTAATAAGGTTCTATTTAGCAAATTGTAAAGCCAAGGTGTTTGATATGAATAATATTTTGTAGCAAATGTACTTCATATATGGTACCTACGTACAGTTAAAAGTTGTACAGCTTTCTGTATATTTTGAACTAGTTGTGTTAAAATTTACCTTCGCATTCTTATGATAAGGTAGCATTTTTTATCGCCTACAAATAGGGACATAACGACATTTACAAAAACTGAAACCTAGCCAGGTCGATTAATTACCACCTGCATACTAAATTACATGAAAATCGATCTAGCTGTGTACGGGATACAGTTAAAGAATTGCCCGTTTAAAGGTATTACATATACTAGAGATCGCTGGTCGTATATAGTACCGAAATCTTTAGATTTCGTTATTATATACTTATTATAAATCAGTTTTAAAGTTTTTACTCTGATTGAAGCTGAGTAGTAATCACTTTCAGACTAATTGCAGCACTATATCTATTTAGGTATTGCTTAGTGATTTTTGATTTTGGCGTGCGTGTAGAAGACTTAAGTTTTTAGATACAGTGTTGTTTTTTATGTCTGAATAAAGTTTCTTTCTTTCTTTCTTCCTTTCTTTCTATTTAAAGCTATATACAAAACTAGTTGGTACACGCGACTTCGTTCACGTAAAATTATGTGGAAACATTTAGCGTGATGAAATATAGCCTATAGCCTTCCTCGATAAATGGGCTTTCTAACACTGAAAGAATGTTTAAAATCGGACCACTAGTTCCTGAGATCAGCGCGTTCAAACAAACAAAGAACTCTACAAGTCGCGAGCACAGCTAGTACTATAAGCAGGAATACAGCTGTCTATAAATCTTTATAAATATAATTGTATTGTACGTCCGTATGTCACTGAACATCTCCTAAACGGCTGGACCGATTTGAATGAATTTTTGTATGCGCTTGGGCGGAGCCTTGGATGGCTTAGGTTCACAAACAGGCCGGGCAGATGGCGCTGCAGTCGGCATTTAGGTTATGAATCTATACTAATATACGGAACGGGAACGGAAACGGAAATGGGAACGGGAAAGGGAACGGGTATAATGGATAATAATATAGGATAATAAAATGTAGCAAATTTTAAGAAATCTAACCTTCGGACAGGACAGCGTCTGCCAGGTCCGCTAGTTTATCATAAATATTCAGTCTGAATTAAGAACTAATCTATAATCTATACATACTAGGATTGTAGATGTCTAGACCTTACAGTTAAATCTCCTATCTGAAACTATCAAAGTCAATACCCGTTCCAGAGACAGCGAGCCAACGTCAGGCATATCAAACACATCCTGCGGGCCCTTCGGCCCTCTGTCGATTACTCAACCATTAACCTTACCAAGTTCCCACCAATATATAACTCTTAATCTTATAGTATGTGATTCATGTCGCGACATGTTTCGACACGCTTTTGTTCATAAAACTATTCTTTTACCTCATTATAACGAGTTTTAGACCAACCTAACCTCAACTTAACAAATCTCAGTTCAACGAATTACTTGATATAACGAACATATTCTTGTTCCCCTCCGATTTGGTAAATCGAGGTTGCCCTGTATTTTTAAAATTACCACTGATTCGGAAGAGTCGAGCCACGAGAAGAATATTGTGTGGATGCACACGAACCAAGATTAAACAGTGCTCAGATACAAACTTAAGATTACTAAGCATATAAAGCAAAGTCCATATGGTTCATGGAACGCTTCATTAAAAAATATAATATAAAGAAGACAAGAAAAACGACAAAAACGCATAAATAAGGCGAAACTGTTTTTTTGAAAAATAAGTTCTATGACTCACTATCAAATTAAATTTGATACAATAGGGTAGATGACTATTTTTCAAAAATTAGTTAATATTATGCCTTGCAGTCAACTAAACCTAACATATAAATATTTCAGCGAAAAACAAACTTTCACCTGGTTTATTATGCGTTTTTATAAATCCACATAAATTTTAGCGCCGAAATACTCTGACAATCATGGCGTCGTGTGCGACGTAAGAACGTGCTAAACAAACAGCTGTGTGCTTGATCGTGATTGGAGCATACGTTAGCAACGACAATTTGTTTGACACGCAGTGACGGCACGTGATGGGATTGCTGTTTGGAGTCGATTGGAAGCGATTTATGTCTTCAATTTAATAGATTTATATGGCAACTCACCTTAAATTAAAATATCGGCAAATAAAAGTTGTTCGATTTTATCCATAAGTCTGCAGGAATATGTCTAAACACTTTGAAAATCTTTATTAAAATTCGAAGGCATATTTTATAAATGTATTTTCAGCATGTTTCTGACGCGACAGTTTGTACTCACCTTGGTGATCCCGGGCAGGTCTACCAGCGTCAAGTTCACCACAGAGCTGGAGTAAATTTTCAAGTTGATGGGTTCGGGGCTGATCCCCTTGTTGCTGCCGGCCATGCGGTCCGTTTCCCTCTCTATTTCTTGCCTTATGTCTTCGAAATTGGTGTATATTCTGTCTTTCGTGTGCAAGAACTTTCCCCATTCTTCTAGATTTACTGTGCCTTAAACAAATAAAAATAAATTGTTTCAACATATTCAAAATTTTCTTTAATACTAACATATTCCCTATCGAAAAATATTATGATTTTTTTATCTTTTATATTATCATAATATAACTCTGTAAATCTAAATTAAATGTTTACTATTGATATATTATTACTTAATAATGGACAATAACAATCAATAAAAATTATGTAATGTCCACTTCAAATAATACAAACCTTTAGAAAAAACTGTTTGCGACAGTTGAGTTATAGGATTCCAAGTTATATTTCCCGTTTCCTGGTTTCTATACACTGAAGTAATTAAAACATAGTAATTTACATATAATGTCAATATATTATACATATTATACACACTATAAATATTAAGTAAATATATTTATATCAATTTTTACTTAATCTAATGAACATAGTATTTTTAAGTATCATACAGTTCTTATTATAATTACAGCCAAAGATATTAGCTAAAGACTTCTTTTAAAAGTATTTTTTAACATCCGTACAGGAATATACAAAGCTGTGTATACGAGGGCTACACTGAAAATTTTTAGAACTGGCTACTTAAAAGCAATATAATAAAAAAAATGTTTAAATTTAGAAAATGGAACTCTTTACGAATAATACTGAGTATTTAATTTATACGTTTGTCATTTGTTTTACGGTTTGGCGGCTAATTGAAAATTCTCTGTGTAACGTAATCATAAATTTAGCACGAGAAAATTTTCGTGCTATGATTTTTTATGACTTTCGATGTCATCTAAGTCAACAAGAAAGTTATCATAGACTACGATTGGCCTTTCACGATGAAGCCCAGTCTCGTGCCACTGTTTACAACTGGTTTAATGAGTTTAAACGTGGTCACACTAATCTCACCGATGATGTGCGTGAGGGAAGTTCTTCTACGGCAACGACTGAAGATAACATCAGTGCGACGTATGATAGAGGCTGACAAAAGAGTGACCTATCAGCAGATCCGGGCGATCTTAGAGATTGGTATGAGTCAAGTGCACAAAATGCTCCATGAACATTTAGCGGTCAGGAAGCTTTGTGCCTGGTGGATACCTCATAATTTGACCGAGGTTCGAAAACTCCGTCGTGTTGATTGATGCCCATCTAACACTGAAAGAATTTTTCAAATCGGACCAGTAGTTCCTGAGATTAGCGCGTTCAAGCAAACCAACAAACTAACTTTTCAGCTTTATATATTAGTATAGATAACTGTGTATTCTTGGATATAATGAACTAGCATAAAAGAGGAGGAACTAAATAAAATGAATCTGCAAGGATAAAATAAAGATATAAAAAGTTAGTTAGGCAATAATACAGCTTCGTAGATAAAAGGAGTTGAAAAATCTAGACCGTTTCTTAAAACGTTCTCGCAGACACTTCTAAGCTACTCGAGAACTGGCAGACATCTTGGAGTGTCCGACTTCGTGCCTTAATACTAGTTTATTTCTTTAGAAAATCAGCGAACTAAATCACGAATTGTGCGCGCAAATTAATGACATCTCACATTTGAAAAAGTCCGTATTCAATAAAGTATTTATATGTGAAGTTGTGAGAAATTTGACAACTTTTAAAGGTTTGTGTTTTAAATAAAAGTTTTTAATTGAAAAGACTTTCGTTTCAATAAAAGTTATTTTCACAAAATTTTCAATTGTGGCAATTTAATTCTGAAAGAGCGATCTTTTTAATTTAAACTCTGAACGTTTCGTTACACGTTGGAAAATACACATCGAACTTGGTTCTTAATTGCATATCACGAGTGCTTGTGGAAGTCAAATGAATTTGCTATCACTAGTCTCTCTTTGCGTGTTGATTTAATCTAAACACGGAGCTAATGCAAGTCGTGGATGGAATTGCACTTAGAGCGAATACCTATTAGACATTATTGAGATCTCTGACACTAATAACCTCTTTATTTAGTGCAATTATCGCTTAGTGCATCGTTCATTAATTAGAATTGTATTTACTTAGTTAAAAGCGAGCATAGTACGTGAAGCGAAAACTTTAGGTGCAGTTTTATGAAAATTGCGCGAACGGAAGAGTATGAAATTTGGCACAATTGTTGTTCATATAGAGGAAGGTTTGCGAATGCTAATATTTTTTTGTAATATGCAATATTAATATACTCCTCTTCTTCTTCTTCCTAGCATTATCCCGGTTAAATACCAGGGTTCGCTTAGATTGTAGAAGATGTGGAGGATGCAATATTAACATATTAAATTATTAAAATAGAGCCCCACGCACACCAATGCTAAACGTTTACACCGTTTACACACACATGTATTGGATAATGGCAAAGCGTAATCGTGACAACGGTATGTAATATTAAATGTCAAATTTTTTTATTCTGTGATTTCACGCAAAAAGGTTTTGCGGGCGAATTTCAACTAGCCGGCGATCTCTAGTTTTCTTAATAATGTGATTGAAGATTCTTTTCTTCCCCAATGTGGACTTAATTAAATTTCCAAACAACAATATTTTAGTAAAACGATGATTTCAATACTATGTAGTTTATACCTTGTTATTGTTGTCTTGTTATTAGTTCGGCCAAATAAAATAAAAAAACATGTCTGTTGTTTCCAAAACCATACGACTTAGGAACCAAGAAAGCATACCACTTCTCAAATGCCGGCAATGCTACTGCGAGCCTTCTGGTAGCGTAGAGACGTCAGCAGACTTAAAATAAGGTTAACCGACTGCCTTGTTATAATATCAAAAAGTACTATTTCCTGAAAAATATTAAATTTTCTCAACAATTTCACTGTTAAAGTTAACCGTTCAAAACATGTTCAAATAGTGCTTGTTTTCCCATTTTAACAAAATTCCCACATTTCAAAAGAAAGCGGAATACTCATTAGGCGCTGTTCTCCGAGACCACATCTGCCAGTATTGAGCGTGATTCGCCAATTTTGAAGTATATAACACGTCTTATCTTTTCTACGTAGGCATTGTCAGCTCTGAAACCGTGTTATGCTCTCGCTCTAGTATCTAAACCAATTTCATACATTGTCCTGGCAAGTCTGGAAGTCTTTGAACAGACTTCGAACTCAGATTGGCCGAAGCAAGGTCAACGTATTCAGGTGGGGGTTTATAGCTAATACCAAGATGGGTTGTCTGTGTGGTAAGATGCAAACGATGCCCCACCTCATGTCGTGCTCTGTGTGGTACACCTGTAGGTACGCAGGAGGACTTAATGGCTGCATCAAATAGGGCGATTAAGGTGGGTGATTTCTGGGCCGCTATTATATAATCATATAATAACTAATCGTATGGAGTTTGCTGTTGAAATGATAAGAAGAAGAAGCAATTGTTTGGTCAGCGTTCGCTGCTTCAAATTCCGGTAATAATCCACGTCGTCATCTACTTTCAGTTGGTCCAAACAGGCGCGGATCCCGCCTGAGAGGTACTGGTGCCCGGACGCGCCTGCCCAATTCGGCTACAAGCATGGCGCTACCTCTAATTAAAAATTAATCAATGGATTATCATCATCATATCAGTCTGGGAGAAGTCCACAGCTAGACCACCTTCGTTAATGTCCTCAATGGCGATGTTGTGCCGCTTGTATGGAATCAAGCATAGGGTCATACCCGCATCAAAATTAAATAGAAACGAAAAGTAAATGATCGAGTCTTATATTAACACTAGCAGTACCCGAAACTTAGTCCGCGTCCGCAAAAAAGATAGATTCAATTTTAGCGTGATGATAGCCTATAGCCTTCCTCGATAAATGAGCTATCTAACACTGAAAGGATTTTTCCAATCGGATCAGTATTTCCATATATTAGCGCGTTCAAACGAACAAACAAACTTTTCAGCTTTATATATTAGTATAGAAACACTTATATTCGTCCAGAAACTAATAAACCAGACCCATTTCTGGCGTCAGTAATATAAAATGAACCCTGGGTTACGAGTAATGCTCGGCTTATTGACTTGATGTACCGTTCTTGCCGCCTACGGCCGATCATTGACCTTCAACCTTCGACGCAGACGCTACGGATGGACCATGAATCAATGCTTAGCTCCGTACTCGACCAGAAAAAGCCTGTAATGAAGTAAATTGTATTTTACAAATGTAATTTTACTTCAAAGTGCTAGCTTGCATTGAAGAGATATTCTTTTTGTAGTCAACCTTCCTTACTCACGCTTGACTTGGGAATTAAGCTGGTGAATGCATGGCCAGAGCGTTACGAAAAGTGTGATCGGGCGAGGCGATTTCATTTATTTTTTGAACAATTTTATAAAATAATATTTTGTTTAATAAGTTTACATTAAATATTCTACATTTAAAGTTAATAAAATTATATGACACATTTCTTCATAATCATCATTCAATTTCATTAACGCAGGTATAAGACCTGCTTCTTCTAGAACGTCACAATACTTAATGGTCTTGTGACGTTCTAGAAGAACAAGGCCTTTTTACCGAGAGAAATTTTATCATCATCATCATTCAAAATGAAATTGAACGATGGTGAAATGGGTCATGGTAAAAAGCAGCACCTGTTCTAGAAGAAGCAGGTTTTAATTGTGTGGGTTTTTTTTCAATCATTCAATTTCATTTTGAATTTTTTTTTGTTTTTAAGCGGTGGAAACTGAATCATTAACATTATTCAATGCGTGAGGGAAAACGCAATTCATAAAGTCCTACATTTTACATTTGCTCATTACAGTAAACATACAAAACAGTTTATTTATAATATTAAAATGAAATGAAAATGCACTTATGCTAATACTTATAGTTCAATGCACAAGCATTTAATTAAATAGCAGTAATTTATTAATACAACCTATGAACTTGTCCTATTTTTAAAAAGATCTATATTTAAAATGATTTAATTTTTATCGATGACTAAATATTTCTACGTTCCAAACAGTAATGCTATCAAATAGCTACGAGTATTACGTTTATAAAAAAGATAATCAGTTTAAAATATAAAATAATATATTGAAAAAAAAAAACAGTCAACATTTTTTTTGGTAATTCATATTGTCAAGAAAAACAACAAATCATGATACAACTTACAAACCTTGTTGAACCGCTTTAGAATTCACACTCAACGATGCATTTATTTTAAGTTGGATCAATAATTAGTAACGCAAACCCCATTTTTAATCCTTAATGCATATGCCGTCTACGATTTGAGGTAGATGATTCAAGCAGAACGTATATAATTATTCGATATTTATGCTAATGTCGAATCATCTGAGCATTGATTTAAAGCAATTTAATATGAAACCTTGTAATAACGCGTGATTGTTAAATTGTTGAACCATTTATGTTGTCTGCCCGTGCATGGCAATTTAAACGTCTATGCTGAGGTAATCCTCAAATAGCTCAACGGTAGAACGGATTTCAATCTATCCCAGATTTAAACCCGCAAGGTACCTGATTCAAACCCCTAAGCCGCTGGGGTTTTGTCGTACAACAGTCCTGACACAAGCTTTTAATTTAAGCTTAGTGGGAGAGGAAATGGGAGTATTAGATATAGCTAAAAAGTATTCCTATTTCTTTAATTTAGCCTGCAATTCCCACTGCTGAGCAAAGGCCTCACTCCTCTCAGACACTTTTTCCTATCCTGGGCTACCCCAATCCACGTCCCGCAAAGGCATCCATACAGGCATCTCGCCCCCTCTACGAAATTTCATTTCTAATATTCTTTTAAAAAGTCTGTCTTGTCTTTACGTGAAACTAGCCTAGATTATAATAAGAATTTTCATTAAATTAGCAAATGATTCTGATAAGTTTTGTGACACGGATGAACTTTGAACCCCCACAATCTCTTCAATCTCATGAGTAATATCACTCAAGTGTTTCCGTACCAATATGATTCAGAGAACTTCGTAAATGGTGCAGATATTTCTCAAATGCCGGCAACGCCAATGAACCCGTTTCGCTTTCTTCCCCCCGCGAGGGGGAATGATGAGGGCAGAAGGGAAAAGTGGGAAAGGAGTAAAGGGGTAGGGGTAGAATGTAGTCAATAGTAACCCATCGTTCGAACCGGACCACGTCTGCAGGGTCCACTAGTATATTATAAAAAAGAATGACATAAATCGGAACCTGGACGGGACACTGTTTTACGTGCCTTCCGAATCATTGAGGAGATGGAATATTTGAAAAACCAGTGTTAGAAAAACGTATCTATCAACTGGTCGCGGTAAGAACTGCTTAACCTAGCGATCGACTCAAATACTGACTCATTAAGTTACAACAATCTCTTTATTTATTTCACTCTCTTTTATGAACACTCTCTTAAGTTAACTACTCAGGTAGAAATTTCAGTGGTGATTTTCTTTACTTTACTTTAATAAAACAACATATCGCACACTTAGTTATAAACTGACTAACTACGTTTTAGATCTAAAGTGAGTCCATGATACAGACAGCTTTGTTTCAACGTTCTCTATCAGCCAATCTAAGGGTTATTTCGATATCTCCATAAAACTGAGATTCTAATATCATTAATCACTTCATTAACAATTATTAAAATACATAATTTGTTACTATAATGTCGTTTTTATAGAATTATAAGCGGCATAAGTCGTAAATAACCAAAAGTTTTTGCGATTTTCCAAAAATCAGCTTTTTTGAGTTTGGTCAGTTTACAACTAAGCGTACGATATCAAGAATATCTCAATCGAAATGTTTATTAACAAACTCGCATGGAGTTGCGGAAGATTACTAGTTTAAAGTAGAAGACGTAGAAAGCCGCAGGCGAGTTGCTGAAGCTTTAATGTACCGCTTCGTAACTCTCATGAAGATGCTCATCTCCCTGCAACTGTAATAACAAGAAAACTAATAGCTTTTATTACTTCACCAGTCTGAAATTGCATTTTATCCACGTTCGCTTTGTTTCATAGAAAATATTTACGCTAACGCCGAGCTTGTTCAACTTTTTTATTACATTCGACTAGCTCTAGTAGGGGAGCGATCGATGCTAAATTTGTAGACACTAAAGCGTCTACAAATTTAGGGGAGGGGGGGGGGATCTATTGGATTACGTAGATTAAGAGCAGAAACGAAAAAAAAGGTTACGTTGAGGTGAGGTCGTGTTGTACATAACGCCTGGAGCGTGGTTTTATGGGGCGCTACATTACCTTTAGAAGATCGTCACATTAATTTTGTCCGTAATTCTCAAAGCATTTCCTTCATAATAAAAAAAATTAATCGTGCACGAATATTTGACAAGCGATGAGCGGACGATTTTTTTTATAACTTTGTGACTCTGCCATTTTCTTATTTCACACTGAACACGTTAGATACTTAAAATATAAGCTTATCTCCATGTGATTAATTTACCTCATCTTGATCTCACGCGTCCGAGTTCTTATAAGGGTCTCATAAGTGTTCTAATAACTCCCCTATATGAAGAGTTCTTATTTGGTGGGGGTACATTATAGAGTGTAAGGATTCTGCCTTTACAGTTTTCTGACGCCCTCGAGGAAATCCCAAAATCCCCTCTTGGGCTCCCTGTCTACTCCGTTTAACATGAATTGAAACTTTATATATTGCCGTAAAAGTGTACAAAACGTCGTGACGTTTAGTATCTAAACTAGGCCGAGCCTGTAGCTTATACGCTAATGATAAGTTTAGACATGTTTTCACATGTTAAAAAGAACATGTCAGGTCACCTTGTCAGAATTTGAAATACTAACCTCATCACCTCGATGACTTATGCCTCATTTACATTCAGCCCCCGCCGCTGCTCCTCGCGCTGGCGGCAATAACGTCATGGATTTCCGCAAAGTAACGCCTGATTCTATCAGTTAATGTAATTTGTTAAAGGTGAAAGCCATAAAATAAAGTTTTCAATTACAAATATAATGTTTACCGACTGACCTTTGCGATGGTTGGCAGTTCATTTTTTAAAAAGAACTGGTGCACATATCGTCTAATAGTGGAGAAAGTAAATCCGTCGAATTTATTCTTGAATGATCGTTCGTTTTTAAATGAATGAAGCCATCACTACTAAGTTAAGGGTGGTATAACAAATGCTGTCACGTCTAGTGATGGTGTTGTTGTCGCGTTTCGTTCGGTTTGTGAGACTTCCCGGTGGCCTAAAAACTCGTCATTAAGGGCCGGCAGCGCATCTGCTGGCCTTCTGGTCGTGCAGATGTCCACGGGTGCCGGTAGACACTTCGGTGTCTGCTGCCTGCTCGTCTGTCCCCTTGTAACATTAAAAAAAAATCTTTGGTTCCTTGATTCGGATTATGAAAATTAACTCAACACTAGGATCAGCCTTTCCGAAGATCCTATACGAAAATATTGAAAGATAAAAAAAATACAAGTTATCTCTTTGGAATTGAAAATATATGAACAACTCTTGGGACATAACAATGACTGGTATTAAGAAATCAATCCAAATTTATATATATGTGCATAATATATACTTTATTTGTATTGAATCTGTGATACAGCGACAACTCCTCTGGGAGTAACCCCAGTATGTACAAATTTTAAGATACAAAATACAAGTCCTGAGGGCTCGTGAAAATTTAGGTCGTAAGCTACTAATTAAATCATTGTGATGGAGTGCATGCTAATGTCACCTTTATATTGTTCATCACAGAAGAGAAATTGCTATAACAATACATGGTTAGGTATAATTACTCGTAGTTTCATTTTGTCAAATTAAAGGACGAGAGGGCTTAACACTAATTTAGTGAAAGCGGTTTTATCTAGCTAGATAGATATTATAATCATATTTATATATTTCTCCTGTATTAGCATTCAAACAATATTAAGTAACTAGCATTACTCGTAAAATAAATTAGGCCTACGTGCAATAACACATTGTTTTTATTTTTTCTATAATGGAATATAATATATAATATATAATTTAATAATACAATTTAAGAGAAATAAACCAATTTTCGGCCTTCGCCTCAAAAGTAGATAAATACAGGCTTTAAATTACGTCTATTTTCTCTCCTTGACCGGCCCGTTGGCGCAGTGGGCAGTGACCCAATCGTCCGCTCCGGAGGTTGCGGGTTCGATTCCTTCTTCGAGTCTGGGTGTGTAAATGTTTATATATTTCTACAAAAAAATATATTACTGTATAACAGGCGCCTGTTACTTATAACACTGACATTAAATTGTCTACCTTACGAACAGACGTCGGTGTGTCCTATAGTCCTGTATATATTTATTTACTGTAACTGTACATAGCTTTCTCCATCATATCATATTTAGTCGACATCGTACAGAGGTGACAAACCATTTAATCTCTGTTAAAACACTAACTAAAACTGCTGTACTTTATTAAAAAATTAATAACATCCAGTCGAAAATAGAATGAACAGTTAGTCGCCAACACGAAGAACAACTGAAAGGTGTTATGCAATAACATACCAACACACACAAATTTATTTTGTGAAGAAAAAATATTTTAACGGTTACTTATACGTTACGTTAAGGTATAAAACAATATTTTGCTATACTCGATTTTCGAGATACTATATTGATAGAATTTTTAGGATTTATTTTGACCTTGTGAAGGAGCTACTAGTTTTATTGATAAATACGCGAATTTCCATTTGGTTAAACCTGTAAATTGTTTTGTCCTAAGTAGTGTCTTGCCACTAAGTTTAGGCTTTTAAGCTCCTACCTCACCGAGACGCCATGGCGACGTCACCAGCTACATAGGCTTTGATACCTGCGGTTGCCAAATGATTAGCCAGTAGTATTCGTGGCTACGCTTCTAATTTGGTAACGTCGCCAAACCGTCGTCAAGTGAGTTAACTGTCCTAAATTTTAATATGATTTTTTTGGGTACGTAATTGGCAACGTTGCCATGGCGTCTGAGTGAGGTAAGGCTGTCAGGGTCGCTTTACTGTGTCCACTATGATCCTCCAGTAATCATCATCATCCTCGGCCTATTGCAGTCCACTGCTGGACATAGGCCTCCCCCAAATCGCGCCATTTCACCCTGTCTTAAACTTGACGCATCCAGCTCCTCCATTAATGTCTTCGGATATTTTTTGTGTGGCGACAAGATGGCTTAACACCATCCAACTAATTGAATTCAGCGTAAAATAAGCGATACGATCAAGTTCTGTGAAAAGTCGAGCCGCTGCACAAAAATCGCAGTTCGCAAACACGAACTCCAACGAAAGCGTGCAACTGAAAGTAATTAATCAAATCTTACGGTTCTCTCGAAGTCTCGATAAAGTAACACGACTCCTGAACTCTGTATATTTATTTAAATAAATAAATAAATATATATAGGACTATATGACACACGGACGTCTGTTCCTAAGGTAGACAACTTAATGCCTGTGTTATAGCATTCCACCACAGGACATCTCACTAAAGTTTGAAATTACATCCACATCGCCTCGAAGTCCCAAAGTCCCCACCCGTGCGATTCTATACAAACTTCTTACCTCGCACAATTCCTCTGTGGTATCAGTTACCAGCTTACCAGCACTACTAGACTTTCAAGAAAAAAACATACTCATTCCTAAAAGGCCGGCAACGCATCTGCGAGCCCTTTGGTGTTGCAGTTGTCCATGGGCGTTCACATAAGTGACTACCGAGTCACTTATGTGAATGCCTTCTGCTCGTTAGCCCCTTGTTATATAAAAAATCCACTCCCAAAGTCTAAGTTCGTATAATAATTATTTGCGCATACATTCCAGTTCAAATTCAATGTTATAGATATCAGTAGTTTCTACCAAATGAATTTTAACGTAAGCCGCTTATGATTTCAATAGGAAAGCTCTCTATAGAAACTTGAATTGTAGTTAAATACAATCGATTTTCCCGCTCGCAGGTACGGGAATAACGAACTAACGTTGTTTTACTCAAGTATCTAACAAACTTCTGCGTTATATAGTAATATATAAACTCAGAACATATTTACCGACAAACATCAAGTATGAACTTTGCTTGGTTTAATCTAGAAAGACGGAACCTAGAATAATTAGTATCAGATTTTCTTCAGCTTTTAAACGATATCTCATATTATAAGATACTAATGTCTCACATTATTAAATATCGTTTAAATAAAAAATTAAAATTAAATACAAGATATCTTGTACTTATCTATGTTATGATAAAAACTAAAATTAGGTTACTGATAAATGGAAGACTCAGTAGTGCTTTTGAAGATTTCACTGTTATCGCGTGTGCGTGCATGCATGTGCATACTTTTTCACTTTGTTGTATATTGAATCTAAAAAGATGGAACCTAAAATAATTAGTATCTGTTTTTCTTCAGCCTTTAAAAGATATTTCATAATATATGATACTAATATCTGATATTATAAGATACCGTTGCAATAAAAAATGAAAAAATAAGTACAAGTTATTAACACTAAATTAGGTTATTGATGAACTAGTGCTATTGAAAATTTCACTTACATCGCGTGTGCATGCATGCAAGCGCATATTTTTTTCACTTTTTTTCGTATGTGTGCATTTTTGTGTGTTTGTGCAGATTATCACTGATAATCTTTCATGTTACTTACAAAAGCCTCAGTTTCAAAATCAAAAGATGTCAATTCAAATACACTTTGACAAGCTCTTTTGAATCATCCAACATTTTAAAAGGTACTGCTTCGAAAAATTGGGCCACTAGAAGAATCAGCTAGAAACTCGTTAACCACACATTTATGAAAAAGGAGTTCAGTACATTTTATTTAACCATAAAGTATAAAACTGGAGGGACTCAACTCCAAGCTGTTTTATCTTCCACGAGAGATCACCAACTGGATGAAATTCGGCCACAAACTTATTTAAAACTATAAAAGAAATATATATTTAGTTAGTATATTTGACAATTCATATGTATACATGTAGTCGTCATGACTATACTAAAATTTATACATGTGCCTGTAAATCATTTGACATTGGTGTGCGTGTGGTTCTATTTTAATAATTTAGTATCTTAATAACACATATTTTATTAAAATGTTAGCATTCGTACAAGCTCCTATAAATAAACTGTAATTGTGCCCAATTCCGTAATCCTCCGCCCGCGTAATTTTCTTCAAATAATACCGAAAGTTTTTGCTTCACGTAAGATATAGAGATAGCCCTTATCTTTCCCATGATGTTATGGATTTTGACCTGATATTATTTATTATTAAACAGCAGCTGAGCTGAAGTTGCGTTTGCCAATAGTCAGCTATGCAATGTGAAAATAAGCCCAACTAGTAACAAACACGCTCCGATGTACGTGACACCGGGAGTAAGACCTCATACAGAGATCGCATTGCATTTGCGACGTGCTTCTACAGGAAACATGAGGGAAATATTACTGTCGAAATTGATGACACACAAATTGTTAGTGTTGAAATCGGACACACACTATGAAATATGTATCATCTTTCACCTAGCGTTATTCCACTCTAGTACCAAGGTTCGCTTAAACTTTGGAGGATGTTTGTGGCTGTACCGACAGCCGTCTGACGTTGTCCCGGAACCCTCATAATCTTTACAATCTCACGACTAATATCACTCAGTGACATTAATCTGGACCTACTGTTCTACGTGCCATCTGGAACACGGAGGAGATCAGATATTTGAAAATGGTCAGAATTTGCCAACCATCTATCACCCGGGAGCGGTAAGTGTTGTGAGGTAGTGATAGGTATATAGGTTTCAATTCAATGAGAGCTATATTTAAGTTGGCTTTTAAATCTTTTGAAAGAAAAATTAGATTATGACTCAAAAAAAGGTATCATCAATTCGGGAAGCGAGCTATGGAGAAGACTGAAATGTCATAATAAAAGATAATATTGGTATATACAGATAAACAGAAGATATTCTTTGTTCAGACGTAGGATCAGGTTCACAGGTTTAGTCCTGATTTTAGTTATGTTAATAATTTTTAAGTACTTAAACTAGATCTCGCCAGCTGGTCGAAATTCGCCCACAAATCTTTTAGCGCACAACGAAATATATTGTTCTATTCCCAGAAGAATAAAATTTAACAATTATGAAATGACAATATAACATACGATCGTCACGATCACGCTTTGACATCATCGAATACGTGTGTGTGTAAATGGTGTAAATTGTTTGGCATTGGTGTGCGTGTGGTTTTACTTTAGTAATTCAATATGTTAACATTGCATTTGCATATTGAAAAAAAATATTAGCCTCCGCACACCTTACTCTATATGAACCACAATTGTGCCAAATATAGTACTCCCTTGTCCGCGCAATTTTCGTAAAATATATAAATTAGTATTATAACGTATTACACATACAAGTTGCTATTTCTCTTTTGATTCTATAAAAGCACATTAGTTTTCTGTCCATCGTAAATGCCCTTATTTCTTTCTCGTGACTTTATTTCTATGTCCCTTAGCCTCGTCTTTATTTCTCTGTCACGTTCCGTTTTCTTTATTAGTTTTACTTGGATACACGGTTTTTGTTACAATATGTTTAATGTATCAATAAAGAAAAATAATCAGTACATACTTTTACTTTAACGTAAGCGCTCTGATGTTTATCTGCAACCTTGTCTTTAAATGAAATTTATTTGACTAGATGCATAATATACGGACCGGTAAGTGATATTTAGGGCAAAAAGGGTGTTATTAGCTTCATTGCGTTTATAAACGCTGGCAGAAGTAAAGAGTATTAATCTGTACATATACACACATATAAATAAATTTGAAGGATCTCTTAGTAAGGTCGAATTTTTTTTACTAATTGCAGAGGAAATAAAATACCTGTAGCAAAAATGCAAGTTAAAAAATTTTCGTCTGTTCCGGGTGATCTCCGAAACGAAACGATTTGACATTTCGACGGGACTTTCACTGGTAGATAGCTGATCATACAAGGAATAACATAGGTTACTTTTATTTTACCTAAATTTAGAATTATTTTAGCTAAAAGGGCTTCCGGATTAAATTAAAAACTGCGTATTTAACAAAATCATTGATGTCACGCAGACGAAGTCACGAGTTACAGCTAGTCATTTATAAAAGCGTACTAGTTACTTCTCAATCATGATGATTTTATTTCTCAGCCGAGTTTGTGTTTCAATTCATGTTGGCACTGAAATAATATGTCCGGTTAAGCTGATATTTTATCAGCGAAATTTAGCTAAGAAGACAGTTAAGAGTAAATTAAAGAAGTAAAAGTTTGCGCTCTGTGATGTGTTTATATTTTCACTAGTTTTTACTCGCAGCTTCGTTCAAGATTATGTAGGTTTTATATTAGTGAGTTGTCATGCCGAATGATCTTCTGTTAACGTGCATTCAAAATTTCATGACAATCGCTACTATAGTAAAGGCGGGAAAGCGTTACAAACAAACAATCTGACATTCGCATTCGTAAAAGTTAGGGCTGTCCGAAATTTTCAAAAGCGGGCCTTTTATCTGTTGATCTTAAGTGACTTCATTTCTAAGTCACGTTCACCTTTTCTCATTTCATTTTAGGTTAACTTTGAATAAGTTAATATTTGAATAAGTGAAATTGCGTTGTAGTAAAACAAGACTAATTAAGATTAGAATGTAAAAGTTTGTAGCCAAATTTATCTTGCTCTCATTCAAATTTTCGGTTTTATTGTTCTCAGCTTTGATTCGTCCCTATTATTATAAGAAATAAATGCTAAATGTATCTTAAATCTATTTATTATATCGTGACGTGAGCAAGCTTATTTCTTTACCTAGCTGACGTTTAAATTGGCTCTTATGACGTCTTCTTCTTTGGCATGGCTTCTTCACATGGGCTTCGGTCTTTTTGACTATAGGCTTTTTACAAAGGCTTTGGTATTGAAGTTAAGCTTTATGAATCTTACTTAGTTGTAAGGAAATTTATATTATAAATTCTGAGCGTCCGTCGCGTCTTGTTGCGGACCTGCTTACTTAATCTTTTACTCCCATTTCGCTCTATCGCAGACATTCCTCTAAAAGTTCGCATGTTGTTTGCGCACAATTGCACCTCGTTCATCAAATACGTCCATCTTGCGACGTCGCACGACGTCATGAATACGATAGATCATTGTCAAAGTGTACTGTAAATAATTTGTTACAAGCATGTGAGGGATAATGTACATGTCTTCGCGAATCTGTAATAGCTGAATACACTGAAACATCTACGATGTTAGCGTGGAACAGACACGCGTAATATTTTTATTGCAATCTTATAATGTTAACTATCTATCTTTTATGATACGAGTACAGTACATATGAGCAGCGGAGCAGTGGGGGCTTGTAGTCAAACGCATTACATCTAAATGATGTCCACGGCCAGTCTGCCAAGACTGACACTACTAAGAAGAAGGCACTAGTCAACGTAATCAGTAGCCTACCTAATAGAATAGAAGAACTCAACTTGAGTTGCTCGTGGTTCGGCGACGAGCATTGTACGCCACTTTTGGCCAGATTACCAAATTTGCGCTATCTAGAATTGTGGCGCTGCAGGATTTCTACTTACTATCTAATGGAACTGACGAGAGCGCTGACATCGCTTGAAAGTCTTGATACAGATGTTCTCTTTGAGCCTGAGTACTTGAGGTTATTGGAAACCAATCCATCGCTAACTAGCGTGCGCTGTAGGTTAAATGGATCCGTAAGTTATATAAATATATATTATATACATAAATTTTAATACACTCGCGCTTTGCTGACTCTATCTCTTCCTTTTCTATTCCTTTCACTCTCTTTTTTTATATTATAAAATGTAGTCGCTTCCCGCCTTTATACGCGTAGATCTTTTAAACTGCGCAACGGATTTCAATGTGGTTTTAGTCAATAAACAGAGCAATTCAAGGAGACGGTTTTTATCTATAATAACACACATATTATAGTAGATAAAACCCGATAAAATTTTAGAGATTTGTAACGAGATAAAATCAGTGATGTTTTATTTAAGTAGACTTATAGACTTTTTTGTTTATTCAAATATTTTAAAATGTACCACTGATTCATCTCGTATAGGAATCGGAAAGAAACTCGTTAGCAACTCTTTTAAAAATAGTTGTTACAGAAAAAGAGTTCACGCGTACATACTTCTGTTCACTTGCGCTTTGCTGACCTTGTCTTCTCTTCTATTCTGTTCTCTCTTTTAAGGCTATATTTTCCCCTTCTTTATAAGCTTTGTTAAACTTATATACTAGCAGGGAAATAAGACTTCATGAAGATGGTTTGGCACTTCTTTAATCGAGCACATCACAAAGGGAAAACCTCGTAATGTCCCCGTAACACTCTTTCCTTTCTTAATGAAGAGTATGAGAATGTATTTGTCCTTATATTCTTCACAGAGAAATTTCTTAATGAAGTCCTATTACTATTCACATTAGACTTATAGTTTAGCAGTATACGGAAATAATAACTGCATTATTTAATATTATGAGGCACGTATAATAGTAGATTATTCCATCGAGCGCAAAGTGAGTCATTAATCCGCGAGTGTTATGTTGGTGCCCTAGCGAATGCAAGGGCACTAAATTAACACCGGTGCATTAATTACTTAATCAAGGTGCATAATCTACTTATCTTTTAACTACGTCGCTTTCTCTTTACATTTTTTCAAATTTTCTTGCTAAATATGTACTATCAAAAGTATTTTCTTTTTGATGCAATGCATATATTTTATATGAAATTTAATGGAAGACATTAAACCTCTGTGGTAAATTTATATGAAAATTAAAGACAGTGCGGGAATTTTACTCATACAACATTACTGCACTGTTTTGGTTCTAAGCATCCTTACTGATCGGTTATATGGTCATTAATGGCAACATTATTGCATAGTACTTATTGCAAACGGTTCTTTTATATTACAGATTGCAACTCGGTTTAATATAACATCGTCGTTGGAAAAGATTCCCCATCAGTTTCTTCGCAGCGACGAGGAAGGTCCCCAATCTAATCTATTCTACTACTGGACCCAAGGAGTCGCATTCAGTAGACTACCTATTGCAGCTCCCCTCAGAACCATCCCAAATTCTATTCGTAAACCGAACTTTTGGTCTATGGAATTGTCCGATTGGATTTGAATTGTCTATGGTAGTATTTGTGGATCAAAAACTAGCGATGTGAAGAACTTTACTACAAAGAGTAGAAAGTATGTACCTGAGTAAAATTTAGAAAAGCAGACATTCAATGTTTCATTACATTATATTAATAAATTTAATGGACCCAAGGAGTCGCATTCAGTAGACTACCTATTGCAGCTCCCCTCAGAACCATCCCAAATTCTATTCGTAAACCTATTTTATACAGTTCCCGGAAATTTTAGTATATAAATAAACCGTCTCGAGTATTACGTAAAGGGTAGCGTAAATGAGCACGGTATTTTTACCCTTTCTCAAAGCGCCAGTGCCCGCTTTAGTAAAGGCTATCAAGTTTATTCAAAGCCCAAGGGGGTAATAGCGAGTAGGGCTACGTCGAGGGGCGAGAAATATTATGAACTGCTACGTACTCGGATATACGAGGTGTAAAGTTTGTTTGAGGAACAAATATATCTGTAATATTTCTTATTCCCTAGCTTTGAAAATACGACAACATCGTAAAACAAAGGTAAAATCGTGGTTTCGTTTCATTGTTGACTGATAAGCAACTTGATAGCCTTCCTACAATCTTTTTGGATAATATGTATTTGTTTCAAATATAGACAAATATACATATGTGAATGCAGGTGCTTTGTAAACTAATCACATACAGCCATAGCCAGCATAATCAACCGTGCACTGCATAATCTCTAATGCGGGGCTTCCTTCTGCTTCGTTAATTAATTACGTTTGAGCTTATTAACCCTTTATTTATAAGTAATTAAAAAACTGTCGAGGTTTTGAACGACAATATAGTAACTATATTCACGATTGGTTTTACGTAAGTGAAGAAAAAAAGACAAAACTAACATGTCCTTTTTAAGATTTGCACACATTTATTCATTCGCTTGAACAAAGTTCAAGATTTGGCAAGTCTCAAATGGCATCGACCTACCTTTAGAATGGCGGGGGCGTACGCGTATATTTCTTACAACCCAAAGAGGCTTAAAGCGAAACAAGTTAGTACTCTTGGGCTCAGGAGTTTGCAAATAAATCAGGACAAGTTTGACATTTGCAGATATTACCCTTTTTTACTAAAGAGAGAAAAAAGAAACGGTTGCCGAACGAACTTTAATTTAATGTGTTTTATGTTTAGTGCTTCGTTAGAACATGCGGTACTTAAAACAAATTATTTGCATATTTCGACTGTTCACAAGTCTATATCTGAATTTTACACACAGCGATAATATGAATAATGAAATATTAATATACTAGCGGACCCGGTAGAAATTGTCCTGCCCGAACGGTGGGTTACTTACTATTTACTACATTCTATTATCCTAAAACATTATTTCCCTTTCCCGTTCCCGTCCCAGTTCCATTATCATTTCGCTTTCGCTTTGTCCTAACAATAACGAACACAACAAAAAAGAAATTATCCAATTTGGTGCAGTCGTTTGGAAATTATGTATGTGCATACATTTCAGAGACTCATTTTTATTTGCGACTATAAATTGAGATGTAAGTTATCTTTCAAGTTGGATTAAACTGCACACGGTGTGCAAATTTGATTAAAATCGCTTAAGTAGTTTAGGAGTCCATCGCGGACAAACAATGTGACACGTCATTTATATATATTGAGCTTAAGATGTACACAAGAAAATATTGTTAAATTGTATTTTGTAAATGTGTTTCTGTGTTTCAAAAAGTAAGACGCGTTGCATTTATAAATGCGTTACTCATATGTTCGTGTATAAGAGCCGATAATTCTGATGGGAGACTTACTTTTTCAAGCAGTTGGTGATGAGCAGGTGAACGTCCTGACGCTCGTCTAACAGCAGCATAGCCCCCAAATATCCCACTCGTTTGTCTGTAAACCGTGGACTGGCGATAAGCTTTAAGCATTCCAGCTGTCCGAAGTGCGCTGGGTAGCCCAGCATGTGGATGTAGAGCAACTTCGCGATGTTCCGACATCTAAAAATTTGAACATATTTAGAATATGCCAAGAGTACACTTGGGAAACAGTTTTAGCCTTTACTCAGACACGGCGGGCACCGCACGATTACAAATCGGGCGGTTTTGAAACCGCCTTGTCTGAACAAAGGCTTAACCTTTATTAATCCAATTATTTGATAGTTTTGCCTGGGATGTTTTAAAAATTGGTAATTTTATAGATTTTGATATGCTCTTTCCGAATTTTAACTTGCCACCTCGTATTTCTGCATCTAACGCCACCATATTGAAAAATCGTGCATAAAAGCAGTTTTTGACAATATGTCCTTTCTGACTCATTTCACAATAAAAACACTTATAAACAAAATTAAACTAGAGAGAGAGTGTGACCTTCAGTTTATGTCTCTCCCTTCTTTTCATACAGTCAATAGTTTGGTTGCGCGTGCGCCGCAAACTGTACTACAACACGTCTCGAAGAGCACATCAAAATCTATAAAATTACCAATTTTCAAAACTCCCGGAAAACTTTCTAGATAACCGTTGTTTTTCAAACCAAATGCTATCAAATTAAGATTTCTACCATTTAATAAACTTGAAGAGGAAAAAGTAAAATTGAACCTCGAAAAATTCAATAAGCATTAACACAGCGACGACTCCATCCTCGTAAATAAGACCAACCCCTTTCCAAGATCACACATACTTATGAAAAAAGTTGACTATTTCTCTTATACTTCTTATACTAATATATAAAGCTGAACAGTTTGTTTGTTTGCTTGGATGCGCTAATCTCAGGAACTACTGGTCCGATTTGAAAAATTCTTTTAGTGTTACAAAGCCTATTTATCGAGAAAGGCTATATATCATCACGCTATAATTGAATCTCATTTACCTAATTTGACACAGACGATCTCGCGGGTACAGCTAGTATGATTATAAAGAACCTTGGGATGGAGGTTTGAAACTATTGTAAAGTGAAAATACGTTTTTCTATTTTAATATTGCCAAGAGAAAATATTTGGTGGTTTGTTTGCATTTGCATAGGCTCTAACACTAATAGACCGATTTGAAAAAATCTTTCACCATTAGAATCTATTATACCTGATAAACCTGATACCTGATACCTACCTGATGAACACAGGCGAAAGGCTATTTTCTTAGGGATCCGGATGAAGACATCAATAATATAAATACCCGTGCACAGCCAGGGCGGACAGCTAGTCAAGTAAATAAAGTAATGGGAAAATCTATCTAACACACACTCATTATATCAAGGGTATTTTCTTTAGTCTGATTTTTTTTACGTTAATTTATATAACCTCAAATGCCGGAAACACATCTGCGAACCTTCTGATTGTGCACATCCATCGGCGTCGGCAGTCACTGACGTGTCAGTTAAAACGCTTACCCGTTTACGCCTTTTTATAAAAAAGAAAAATATTCCACTCATGTTCACCGGATTAAGCCACTGTTCCAAAAATCCAAGTAAGGGAGAGATTGTATGCAAAATAACCAGCGACCAAACAACCTTTGGCGACCCTTATAATATGTACTTTTTATTCCACGCACGCAAATTAACTCGTAAACCGTGAATATCTTGGGTTTATTAAGAAATAACATTGCTAAGTGCCGTTACCTTTTTAACCTTTATTTTTATTACTAAATACTGTTCGCACACATTTGCGCCCAGTTTACTGTTTGTTTTTTGTGTTTTCTTTCTTTAACCATTAATAATCGTTCTTTCTTTAAAAACAAAACCAAACCGACGAAAATTGTAAGAACTGGACCAAATTGAAGTATGTATGATGACAAGTGAAGCACCAACTTTCAAATAAAAAGTGAATCATCAAAATCGGTTCACAAAGTCTAAAGTTCGGAGATAACAAACATAAAAAATATAGTCGAATTGAGAATCTCCTGTACTTCCTAAGTAAAGAAAAAAAATATGAACAATTACAGTAGCATTTGATATAACTTAACTTTAATTTTATTTGTGTAATTATTTGTTTCAACAAAGGTTTAGTATCCTGCTATTTTTATTTTTCGCGAGATAAAAGGATTTCCAATAACTTCAGTACAAAATTGATATTTAACGATACGCAAGCATACATAAGTTATTCGCTGATAAAAGAGAGACGAGTCTAAAACTCCCCGTTAAGATAAAGTCTAATCAGACGGAGCCAACTTTTCTGTTTAATAAAATCTAGACTTGGTCTACTAATTACTATTATTTTAACTATACTTACCTACGATTCCCCAAAAAGTACTCGTCTGTAATGACATGCAATATAGAAGCACTAGAGATCGCAGGCTGTACGAAATCTTTAGATTTGCGTACCATATGTTTATTTAAAGCTATGTTAATTTTTTTATTCTTAGTACAACATTTGAAAATTTATTCACATTAAATGTCATAATTAACAAAACACATTGTTATTTTGTTATGGTTGTCATAACTCCGCTCTGACACCTTCTAATAGTAAAATGTATACATGTGTGAGTAAATTATTTGGCATTTGTGTGCGTGTGGTTTAATTTTAATAATTTAATATATTTATAAATATATTAACATACGCATACCCGCCAATATGTATACTATAATTGTGCAAAATTTCATACTCCTCCGTCGTCACAATTTTTATAAAATTGTACCGAAGGTTTTCGCTTCACGTATTAATATATTATAGATTAATATTACAGTAACTTTGAAGAACAAAAAGGTACACGAATTTTCACAAGCTTTTTTATGTACACAGGCCACCACAGACCAATTTAAATCAGACACGTTTAAGAGAATATAAAATACACGATCTAAATTTCTACGTTAATAAATTAAATTTTAATCAATTTTACAAAACATCTATCTCATGTGAGAAAGAGATACTGGTACCCGGACGCGCCGGACCAATTCGGCTACAAGCATGGCGCTACCTCTAATTATTATATCCGAGCCCAAAATCGAAATTTCGTATGTGTAAAATATATAAGTAACATATCGCACGCGTAATCGTAAACTGACCTAACTCAAAAAAAACAGATTTTTGGGAAATTGCATATTTTTTACCATTTAAGACTTATTCCGCTTATAATTCGCTAAAAACGGCGTTATGTTACCCAATAATACAAGATGCCAATCATCGTGGTATGGATCCCAGTGAGGGTTACTGCCAACGAGGGCATTGAGTGACATCAGGAATCTCGGTATAATATATATATTTATTTATTATTTATAAAAAGTCTCGTATCAAACCAAAGCAATAAGTCAAAGATTATGTAGCAATCTTCTGTGGATCACAGAAGCGTTACTGTGGCTTTCTTTTGAGCGAATAAATTGAGACCGAGATGAAAGCGCGTCTTCCGAAATAGATGTTACGTGATGCGAACATATTCTCGGCTCTGTGGATAAATAAGAAGTGCCCTCTTACGTCCACAAAGAAAAATTTAAATCTTAATAAATCCTGTTTCCTTTAAATTTAAAAAATAACTCAGTTTAAAAAATACTTTCATTGTTTAATAGTAACTAACGCCTTGGATTGGGTTAGCTCTGGATAGAGGAGAGTGCTCTAATAGAGGGGAGGCCTTTGTCCAGCTGTGGGACATTACAGGTTAATTTAAAAAAAAAAGTAGTTGAAACGTGAAAAATCTTTAAGGTGGATTTTTTATGTAGTAATGAAGGCAAACGGTCACGTGACTCATATTATTTTAAAATGAGTATAGACGTCCTAGACAACTGGAAGGTGTGCAGATGCGTGTCCGTTCTTTGGTACTAGGCTTACATAAATGGGTAGAAACGATTACAACTTTTCTACGCCGTATGCTACATTGTGTGTCAAATTAAAATGTCATTTAGGCGTACCGATATACCTAGACGAGATTTTTTAAGTCCTAGGCCTTAACACTTATGTCAACATTCTAGGTACCAGGTGTTATCAACTTAACTTGAAAATATATTAAATGTTGTATTTTTCCGATACCGTGCTTCGCTTCTGAGCGCCACTGAGTGACATCTATTAATCATCTTTACATCCCAAGCTTCTGTCCCTCCTGTAGAATATCTAAAGCTGATTTAAGCTTTCAAGAGATCCATTATTTTAGAAGGATAATCAATCAGGACCCTGTTCATAATCCTAGTCTAGCTCGGTTACCTAAAAACCTATTTGTCAAAAATAGAAGCAACGCTTCTGTTCACTTACCATCAATTTCGGTAAATTTTACAGTAATAGAGCACCTTAATTTCTTTGCTTCAAATCGAGCACTTCACTTAGAGGGTTCAAAATATAAACATAATAAATTATTTCTTTCTTCTAAAATAATAAAAAGAGAGAAAAGTTAATTCTGTTATAAATATTCGCCAAAGAGAAGAGTCGAGTGGGGTATGATTAATGATATCGCTTAGAAGAGGGTGCGTTCTGAGAAGATAATCATTTATATGATAGACTAATACGATTACAGGTGAATGAGGAGTTCATTTTAACGGGGATTTACAGCCGACCCCTGTAACTCGTTCCTTAGAAAAGGGTTCGCGAAAAAAGTTTCATTTTTAGGGTTCCGTAGTAGTACAAGGAACCCTTATACTTTCGCTCTGTCCGTCCGTTCATCCGGCCGTCTGTCTGCCCGTAACGTGGTCCCCCGCCCCTAGCATTTCCAAATTATTATACATAGAGACTTGAGATTTTCCATGTCGATAATAATAATAATAAAAGCCTTTTATTTCTCAAAATTAAATTTTACAAAACTGTAAATTTCTAATCAGTTAATAGTACAAAAAATATTTAATTAAATATTTACTATAAATTATAATTAAAAAAAAATATTTGTCACTGTGTCAACTCGTTTATATTAATTTATTCAATTTCACTTATATTTTTATTGAATGTTTTGAGAACGCCCCTTCAAGAGTAAAGGCCTCCTCCAAGTTTGCCCAAGCTTCGCGGTTTGCAGCTGACTTCATCAATTGGTTACCAGCTAACCCTACGATCTCATCTGCCCATCGGCTTACTGGTCGGCCACGGGCACGTTTACCGGTGGGGCCTCTCCAAACCGTAGTCTCTCTAGTCCATCTGCCGTCTTCTAATCTAGCCAGGTGTCCAGCCCAGCGCCATTTTAATTCTTTAGCGTGTTGAAGGAAATCTAATACATTTGTGTTATTTCTAATTTCAGATCAAATTTAGTCGACAATTGTTTTCTTATAGATTCTCTTATATCAAACTCCAAAAACTTCAATAAAACATCCAACGCTTCTTCAGACGACCTAAAAATAATTTCATTCTTAAATATTCTTTAAATTCAAAAAGTATATTATAAAAAAAATGCTTAGAAACATAACCAGTAGGAACATCGGTTTTCAATCATGCTTTTGATAGCCCTTCTTATTATTATACCTTTCTAAATAAGTTATAATTAATCTAATGGCGGCTCCAAATTATTGCCGTGAATTCACGCCGCGAAATAGACGTGGATAATGCTGCTTGCTGATCTTTTGAATTGCCTTATTGTATGATTAGAATTGTCCTTATCAATTATATAAATTGCATTTCAGACTTTCAATAAAAATGCAGTTATCAGAATTATATTAATATAAATTATAATATTAAACCCAGTGGTGAAATTTAATTTCATGGGGACGTGAATGTGAATATGTACCCGTGAACGCTGCGCGAAAGAGGCGCGAACCCTTTAACGCGGGACAAAATACCGATTTTGATAAGGGGAAATTGCGTAAACGCGCGCGAACAAGGCGAAAACCGTCCACATTATCGTTCACGCTTGTTAACGGAGATTCACGGCATTAATGCGGAGCTGCCATAAAGTTTTTCAAAACACGCTAATACGTAAGACGTATTATACAGTCGAAGACGAATAGAACTGCTTGGAATAAAGTTGCTCCAGCTTTGTACTTAATAGATATCAAGCTGAAATGTATTAAAACTCATTTTTGTAAGAAATATGTATTTTTAAAAGAGTGGCTAACGAGTTTCTTGATGATTCTTCTTGCGGATCGACTCTTCCGAATCAGTGGTAGCTTTTAAAATATTTGACGAATCAAAAGAGCTTGTAAAAGTCAACTCGAATAAAATATCATTTGCATTTAAATTTTCAAGATTCAAAATTACTAGCAATTGTAAAATTTAAAAAAACACAATCTGAATTTGATCACTTTCTTTTTTCTTTTTTTTTATAAGTTAAAATCATGAAGATGTCGAGAATATAGGTACTTTGGCCAATACAAAAATGGGAATTACGTCATAAATCATTTCTACCGGACCTCGCGCACTTATAGGCCATATGGAACTGCTCTAGTGTAGTGTAAAAGTCCGAAAGACGAAAAGAATAATGACCATTTATTTTGTAATTGTCAACGTATTATCATGCCGGTACAAAAAAATAAAGTTAAAAAGGTATTTAAAAACATCAATTTTGACGAATCTAACGTTACCATATTCTTTATTTACTCACATCTCAAATCGTTATAGATAATCGTTATACTATAACTCGATCAAAATCGAGCGTTTTCGTAAATTTTGGTATGGCCCTTATTATTAAATGTAAATACACACACATTAAGATGTACATAAGTCATGTTTTCATACTTTTAATACTTTTGAAGGTTATTTATTTTATTTCGTGTAAGAAAAAACTGATTTAAAAAGTATTTTCTTAGGCGTCCGGATGTCTGTGTGTGTGGATCTGGCGCGATCATATTCGAAACATTCAACTTATCACGTTAATGTTTTATTTATTAGCTTCAGAATTACAGCACGCTGTTTCCTATTGAAAATGGGTGTGTAATTCGGTATCGTTTATTTATAATTAACAAAAAACTAAATTTCAGCTGGACATACCATCTAGCGGAATATTACCGTACTGATTAAGTATTGAGCTTCTTCCAAGAGATGGCGCTCAACGCCAATGGCTGCCCGCATAGCTCGTAATATTAAGGAAATATGAGACATGCATTTTGGATTTTCCAAACTATATTTTACTTACCGCAGATTACCAAAGCTTTGGTTAATGTAGTTTTTTGCCTCCTCCTCAAGGTATCTCACTTCGCTCCAGAAATCACCCATGATAACATCCCAATTTTCCTTATTGTCATAAACAAACACGCTGAAGTCTATGGTTCGTATTGGATATACCAGTTTTTCAACGCGTTTTCGCACATCATCAATTTGCGTTGGGTCGCTGATGATTGACTTCAACTCATTGCCGAATATCCGCTCGAAGTCAATTAAGACCTACAAATATTTGTGCTTAATTAACTTACTCATAGCTTTAATTAAAAGTAAACGCTACGGAGACTCGAATACCAGACAATGCAAACTTGAATCCCGCATAGGCCTGAAAATTCACACCATTGCGAAACTTGAACATACATGCCTTTTCAAAAGTAGAATCAACAAATATCAAACACTACTTTTTAGTGCCAAAACCAGGTAATGACGAGTTTAGTTGGACTGGTAAAGTATTACGTGATGGTAAGGAACCCTTAGTGCGCGAGTTTGACTCACACTCGCACTTGTTTTACTATTATTACAGCGTGGCGACGAACGCCGTGGCGACGCGTAGCCATAACAACAGACGGCCTGATCTGCCGCTTCACAGTGTAATGTTATGCCAAGCTTGAAAATTAAGTAAATCGCGTAGATGTAATTACAGTTTAGCTATCTTTTATCTTCTTGAAACCGCGTGACGTACAAAGATATTTATCAGAGAGGTACTTTAGAGTTAGTAGAGATCGACTAAGAATGGATATTAAGACAGGGCCGGATAGAGGGGGTAAAATTTAATCTATCTTTTGTCGGAGCCAGACATAGGTCATAGTGTTTGTACATTTTTGTCTTTGAAATCTTCAAAGTTCTACAAAACTTCGTACAGTTAAAGTCCCCGGCCACACTACATGATCATTCAAATGAAATTTGTCTTGCTCGGGCATTATACACGGTACCTATAAAAAAAAAATTAAGGCTTTTTCCCCGTTTTATTTTATTGCTACTCTTTGAAACGACAAAACCAATTTTGATGGACCTTTCAGAGACAGATAGCTAATTATATTAATGGAAAAAAGTTAGGGACAAAAAAATCTGTTAAAATATTATCTAATTTTAGGCGGACAATATCGCGGGTACTAGGTAGTGTTATATACGAGTACGCAAACATTTGAGCACTGGCCAAATTGCACTCGTTCTGTAATCACGCTGTTCCTCAGTGCTTTCAAAGTGCAGCGGGTACTATGTCAGGTGACGTCACACGACACCGCTGACACCGCCGCAGACATAATAATGAAGTCATAAAGTGTCGCGTCTCGACAGACCACCCGTAATGCGTGTGTCACCTGGACAACAGCATTATTTTGGTTCAAGCAATGTGTCCTCTGTAATGCTGGGAAAACCACTGTATGTCGCCAAATACGTTTGTCGTACTTGTTTATCTCTTTATACTCAGACTTTACAAATCTATACAAGTAAATAGACTTTAAAAATGAAATTAGTCCGTGCTGTCATTAAAATTGCTTAGAAACATACAATACCACAGATCATAAAGCAATACCTTTGTACTGTCTTTTTTATAACAAGAGGGAAACGGGTAGGCAGTTTATCTATGACTAGGAGCCATACCCTAGGCAATGGCTTAAGGGGGGGATCATCAAAATGTGTCACTGTGTCACAGGCATCTTGAGGAGGAGGTGTAAAGGCTTTGTGACGTTGCATTCTAAAATTTTTCACGTAACAAATCCATGGGCATCGGTAGCACCCACAACTAAAGAAACAAAGAAAAACACTAAGGAATATTATAACATACTAAAACATGCAGAGTTATTCGCTTTCATCTGACCTTAACTTTGGCTAGACAACGTCAGCTGGTTCCGCTAGTAAGAAGTGAAAATGGGGGATCCTTAGTTGATTTGTTTAAAAAAATAAAGAACTAAAATTAAAAAAGCCTTACTCATGCCATTGTCCAAAATAAAAAAGGACTTAAGAATGCGCCGTGTTTATACACTTTCCCTGCACCTGAGTCAACCCTTTGCATTTCTCATTAGACCAGCAATAACTCACAGCAATATTGGTGCATTTCTTTTTTGCAACCTTAAAAGAAAGGTTCTAGTGTTGTAGACTTCATCTGTCGATATAGAACAATAAAAGATAATCGATATCTTCCAAGTTATATCTATTATAGAATTTAATGATAGTTTTATATTGGTGAAAATTTGTGAAATCAAACAATCCAATTTTTAAAATCATAATCTTTTCACAGTCATAAAGAAACAGTTTCTTATAGATCTTTCAAATTAAAGCAAAAATTTTAAATGATTATTTTCCAGGCTAAACCTGATGAAAAGAGCCTATATATATAGAGCCTATATATAGAGCTATAATAATCCACAAAAGGCAATTGGCTGGTTGAAGACGCGCCACTACATGGAGAAACCTGTCCCCATCCTCACACACAAAAGTCAAAAATCAAGAAATTGTAATTAGTATTCCACAAATAAAAAGAAAATAGTTATGAATTTGAGATGCTATTTGAAATATCGATATATATTCTTTCGACATCCCTTCCGAAGTTGATGAATAAGGAAAAAACGCAAAAGAACCTCAGCAAATTGGCGCAAATGTGTGGGATTTCATTAGAGCGTTTTATTACATCCAGCTCATTGTTTCGAAGCCTTCAAACGCATTACAGTAACCAATATTTACTACAAACCATTGGGAGTCACTTTATAGCTGTACTAAAGGTTCAGGTATTAAAAGCGTGGGCAGTGACCCTGCCTTCTGCTCCGGGGGTCGTGGGTTCGATTCCCACCTTGAGTCTGGGTGGGTGTATTATCCATATGAATGTATTTATATATTTGTAAAAATATTTGTGTATAACAGGCGGATGTTACCTATAACACAGACATTGAGTAGTCTATCTTAGGAACAGACGTCCGTGTGTCATATAGTCCTGTATATATTTATTGTTATTATTTTATGGAAAAAGCATGAAGGAGATTAGTTATTTGGCTAATAAAAGACGAGCAAGACAACGTCTGGCGTGTCCGCTAATCTTATATAAATACAAAAATAATAATGTTGTAGCTGCCGCTACATAACGAGATGGCGATGAGAGATACACCAAAGCAAACTAAATGGCGCTGTACGGACAGGTCGTCGGACGCACAACAAACTCTGCCGCGTACCATACAAAATACAACTCACGCTAGCGAAGTTTTTACGTACGATCACTATATATAGATCTCCCATGAACAATATCAGCGAGGCGCAGCCGCCCTGGGCAACTCCACCTAACCCGAACTGAAAATCTTCCTTTGTGGCGGTTGAGCAAATCGACCTTCGCTCCCGCTTATCACATCTATCGCCCGAAACCTCTCCACCTTGATTTGCTTTTCTATAATGTATACAATACCTAGTCAAAAACTGTATCTATGTATATATGTCTGGAATTATAATAACTTTGTGTAGTATCAAATATGCCTAAAAGGGGTGGTAACATAGCGAAGGTGAGTGTTAACGCGTCGTAAACCAGCGGCGCATCACGAGAAATCTCGTTAAGCCCGTCTAAAAGTATTTACCAACCCCGTCTCATCTGACCATTGTAGATCCCAGCCGATGGTGGAATCAGATTACGCACTTTGAATCTTTGATTGGATATCCTGCCACCATTATGCGAAAGGATAAACCAATTACTGCCCGCGCTGATAGGCTCCGTCGAAATTTAATTTTTCAACACTACCACCTTTAATTTCAATAATGGATTCCAAATAATTTGAATCCGGTCGCCTCTCTCTGGTGGGCGCCGAAATGCTCTCAGCGACAGAATCCAATTTCTCAATTTTGTGCCCGTGGTAAGCTTTAAAGGACGTTATAGGATTATTATTTTGAATGTACCGTAAACAAATGCGAATTGTGAATAAGTTGGAATATAAATTTATTATTATACTAGCTGTACCTCACGATTTCGTCCGTCTGTGCCACTCTTATTACTTAGAGGTTTAAGAATAGTTTTTGGATGAGGTTTAAAATAATGTTTATAAAAAGAACTTCACAAGTAATGCATTATTTTAGAACAAATTTGATTAGCGTAAAAAGGGTTGATCTGAGCCAACCTTAAAAGATAGACATATTTTGTCAGAAACTTTTATTTAGAACTTTTATAGGGGAACAATTTTGTAATACATGACTTTTGCGAAACTTTAGCAGTTGCAGCGCACGCAGCGGAAACTCTCAAATGGGGAAAGGAACCCCCGATTTTGAAACATTCTTCATTGGTGCTCCGCTCCTATTGGACTTAGCGTGATGATATATAGCCTATAGCTTTCCTCGATAAATGGGCTATCTAACAATGAAAAAATTTTTCAAATCGGATCAGTAGTTCCTGACATTAGCGCGTTCGAACAAACAAACAAACTCCTTTTTAGTATAGATTTAAACTTTAATATTTGTGTGATGTTTATTAACAGGCTATCTTTATACCGGATAGACGTTTCCACAAATAAGCTGAAAGTAACACACATTAATATTATACTATACTAGCTGTTTTCCGCAACTTCGACCGCGTAAAGTTGTTCTTGCATGGAATAAAATACTTTTACGGCCTTTAGACCTCCCATAGACAGCCCTATTTAAAAATCGTTTTAGTCGTAGCGGACGTCAATTAACTGCCAAATTTTATCATTGAATGTCCCGCGGTTTTCCAGATTTTGTGATAGGTAATATTTCGCTTTCATATATATATATAGTTAGATGTAAATAGGTTTTTCATAGTCCAGTAAGAATTTGATAACAATCGAAACTAAAAATAAACAGGTTAACAATTTTTAATTGTATTCGAGCGCATTAAAACCACAGTCATAAGTTTCAGTATTTTTCAATGACGTAGGTATATACATAGACAATAAACAAATATGAAGATTCCCTTTCATTCGTTGTAATAGTATCGTACGTGAACGAAGTATGCAAATGTAACCCCCTCACCAGCTTGCGTCATATTTTAGCTAAAAGCCATTGATATTTATATTAAAGCCGTCCCCATATAAAACCCTTATCTGATGTTAACACAATCGTTTATTTTTTTATCGTATACGTAAGCCGAAATCAAATTAATAAATTTGTTTTTGCAATTGTAAAGGTTTAGAGGTTTGTTGCAGAAATCTGAAATTTTATATTAATAAATAATTAGTCACAGTAAAAATTCAAGGATAATAATAATCATTAATTAATGTCCTGTCAACAGTAATTTATATGTAATACTGATGGAAAATAACAATATCAAAGACGGACTGACTTTAACCGGGCGCTTAGCGGATTTCAGATCATCCTTACTACCCTTGAGCTATTGCCTCCATGTTAATCTAAAATATGGCTTTAGTCAGTCCCACGCATCTTTTATAAGAAATTCAAAGCCAAATTTTAATCAGCTTATTTATTAGTAATATTTTCAGGTTATTATTTTATATTCTTACCATTTTTAGACCAACTATTTTGATATTGTCTCGGACGTGCTATACAAACTTCTATACAACGTCGCTCCGCATAAAATTTGTTAAACGTGGGGCAACCCCTCCATGTCTCTATCTGACAACGGGATCCAGGTTTGTAATAAGAAAAAACGCGTATAGGAGCTTCATTGCAGTCGCTTTCGTTTAACCTTTCCAAGCAATAATCTGGTGGTGCTGCAAATTCAAAAAAAAATGACAAATATACTTGGCAAGCGAATGCATAAGATAATAACAAAAAATGCATTCGACAAATTCAATCATTTAGAACCACTTCTCGCATAGAATATCATAATAAAACAGATTTCGAAATAATAGGTACTCACCACATTCAAGATTTTTCTTAAAACTTAGTAGAATCGGAAGAATTCCTAGCAGTATCGTTGAATTTATTTTCATATCGGTTTCCCGAAGTCATTTCTGATACGTACGGGTACTAAAAAATCCATTATGGTTAATGGACACGTTTTAAGTAATTGCTTTTATTTATGGGCGTGCAATCATATGTAATGGCTAATTTGCTATAAGTTAAATTTAAATTCAGAGTCTGATTTATATCCAATCAAGAAGAATGGGGAGGAATGATCTGCGATGGCATTCTCTAACTGGCTGAGGAAAGGCTGAAAACCTCTGACAGATTCATCAGCAATATGCTTAAGATCTCTGAAGCCGCTGAATATATCGTGCAAAATTGGTGGCATGCTAGTAAAATCAAACATAGATTTAGCACCGAATGACGCTAGCTGTAATAACACAGCAGAAAAATAAATAATATATTAAAAAAGATCTGCATCGACCGGGAATCGAACCCGGGCCGCCCGCGTGGCAGGCGAGCATTCTACCACTGAACCATCGATGCTACGATGAAGAAGATGAATTTAATAAACATTATTTGAAAATAAATATTTTAAAATAACATAAAAAATCTTTATTATCATCCTTAAACTAGGAGACAACCCTCCATTAATCTTCCCAAATAGCAATGTTATGTTACTTGTATCCAACTTCAACAATTATAAACTATTCAATAATAATTTCACAATAATTATTTTATTATTGATATATAGCTCAATATTATACAATTAAATTTAATGTTTTAATATTCATATTCCTAATAACGCCATCTATTGCTAACTTAAGAAACTACTATAACAATAACCTTACAATGGCCGTAGTGGCTTAGGAAAGAAGTTAAGAGGATTGAATACAGATGTCACTATTCGGAAACTAGTTTATAAAGATGGCGTGATACATTAAACATCGCAACTTACAAATTATTTGTATCTTGAAAAATTACTATATGTATTCTCTGAATAAACTCTTTACATATCAACCAACTTTATATTTTTTATGAGTAAATTATGCTTCTTTAAACCATTTCTAGTAAGTAAGTAAAATAAAGTATACAACAACATAATAGTTATATCGGTAAAATTAATAAGTATATCGCCTCTCTATATCAACATATGAGTATAGTTATGTTAATGGTGTACAGTCGTGATCTTCTCCATAAACTTTTATTTACTTTTTAGGTATCGAAATTTATAGGCGCATTTGAAATATTTTTTCTTTAATAATATTCCTTACGAATCTGTTTTATGGAAATAGGGTAAAAGAAATAATACACTTGTAATCTCATAGTCGTTTACTTATTTAAACACGATTCCTACAAAACATGCTCTTATATATACATATAACAAATATAGCCTATTTTATACTTAATACATTTTCCATGACCATTAGTTCGTTTGAGATCGGTAATTTTCTTGTAAATTTATCAGTACCGTTTTTATAAGAATTTCATTAAAAGCAGTTCTGAGTTTTAAATAACCCTTTTTCATCGAAAAGAGAATCACAATGGCTGAATGCCACAGCATAGAAAAGCTAGTGTTCCCACAGTGATAGTGGTCTCTGGGTGATGGATTAGTTTTTTAAAGTTGCGACCAGCTATACGGTCAGATAGCCAGCGGCCTGGTTAACATATAGACGACCACAAATTTCTTCATAGAGCTCTGGCGACTGTGAAAAGTTTGTTTGTTTCCTTGATTGGTTAATGTCAGGAACTACTGGTCCGAATTGAAAAATTCTTTCAGTGTTAGATAGCCCATTTATCAAGGAAGGCTTTAGGCTATACATCATCACGCTAAAATTGAATCTATTTTTTTTTTTACCTAATTTTACTCGGATGTAGTCGCAGGCTAAACTAAGTACTACATAAAGGTCAGTAGTCAAAAGTAAAATATTATTCCGTTAGATTCTGAGGTTAGCTCCTTATATTGACTTAGATGACTGGGTTTCTTCTTCTTCCTAGCGTTATCCCGGTTAAGTAGCAGGGTCCGCTTGGATTGCAGAGGATTTGGCTGTGGGGCGAGCTAAGATGACCGATTGCCGTCTGACGTTATCCTCGGAACCCCCACGATTTCTACAACCTTACGACTAATATCACAAAGTGACATTAAACGGGTCCCACTGTTTTACGTGCCTTCCTAAACACGGAGGAGGTCGGATATCAAATATAAACCAGTGCTCGAATGGATCACCCATCTATCACTCGGCCGCAGCAAGAGCAACTTAACTTAGCGATCGACTTAAATGCCGACCACTGATTAGGCCACGACCTCCTCAAACTTAGATGACTGTGCTATATATAACTACATACTAGCATATACGGTATCCTATCAGAGTTAGCGATTTGTATTGATGTTTTTCACCGCCATTTTTCTCGAATTCTTGTTTCATATTCGATGTGATATAAAATGATAAAATAACCAATTTATTACATATATTGATTTTACAATCGGTTGTTGAAATTTGTCATTATTCAAAAGCGCTAACCAGCACTTAAGGATATTAAATACAGGATAGAAGATAAATTCTTATGAATTTTACTGCACCCCGGGATACGAACGTGCATGGTAATGCACCCAAAAAAAGTTCGATAGAGCAAACATTTTGATAATATTTACAATCGTTAGTCACTGTCGATCGCCATACGGGAACTACTGAAAATCAGTTAATATAGTAGGTTTCCTTTTAGATTTATTGCACTGCTTAATATTTTGTATGTTTTATATTAGTTTTAAGTCTATAGTTTAATTGAAAAAGATAGTTTTCTCTGTTATGCATATATTTTAAGACAACAGTGCATTGATTCTAATAAAGTCATTTCTTATCTTATAATATAATAAAAACCATTAAAATTTTGCATAATCACTGAAATCACGCGGGTGAACTTGCGGCTACAAATATTATACAATAAAATTGTATAATATTTGTACCTCAACCGGACTTTGTTTGCTAACCGTACAGCATTACTCACGGCCAAACCAAGTGAAGACGAAAATAAACTGTCAGGATAATTGATGGCCGCATTCGCGTTCACAATTAAATGGGGAGGGCCGAATGAGAACAGGTGATCGAGGTGGGCTTCATGGAAACGTGAGAGCGTTCTGCGAACCTGTTTTGTGCATCTCTAGATAGCGAAGCCAAACTCAGTGACGTCATCGCCTTGTATCGAACACAGGAATGGTCCCGGATGTTAGACGTTAAGTGCGAACTACAGTCCTTTCGCTTTTTACCCCACTTTTAGAATCACATCTTTAAGCTTGGTTTAATTCTAAAATATTCTGATTTCGATCATCAACCTATAGTAGGGGAGGGATCGATGCTAAATTTGTAGTCACTAAAGGGTTGTGGGGATCTATTGGATTACGTAGATTAGGTGCAGAAACGAAAAAAAAAGGTTATTTTATCCATAAAGCCTGAGGTGTGGTTTTATGGAGCGAGATTTTAGCTACATTACCTTGAGAAAATCGCCATATTATATTTTTGTGTGATCCTTAAAGTATTTTCTTCACAATAAAAACAAATCGATCACGATAGAATAATTGACAGGCGACAAGCGGCCGTATTTTTTACAGCTTTGTGACTCCCATTTTCTTATTGCATGCTGAATTCGTTAGATAATTGAAATATAAGCCTATCGCTATGTACTTAACTTACCTTATCTTAATCTGACGCGCCCGAGTTTTTACAAGGGTCCTATAGAGTTTCTAAAGAACTCACCTATATTAAGACCTTTATCACCTATATTTGTTGGGGGTACATTATAGGGTTCTTGGATTTTCCCTGTGTGGTTTTCTGACAAGGTTCTGTCTAAGGCTATGCGTTGCCAATCTCCATTATAACGATCCAAGTCATTCCTCCATCTCATTCTTGGTCTCCCGCTATGTCGTGATGTAGAGAGTTTGGCTCAAAGATCATCCGACATGCGGCAGGCATGTCCAGCCCAATCGTACTTTAACTTGGCCGCTGTTTGGGCCACATCGGCCATTTGTGTATTGGAGCATAGTGTTGTGTTCTTAAGTATAAAGTACAATAAATAAAATATTCTTTGTTGCAGACTATCAAAGACCTTAAAGACAGATTGCGAGACCGTCACCCGTTAGCGCCTCCTCTAGAAGGAGTGGCGTTCGAATATGGCTTCAATAGCAAGAATTTGGAGGGTATTCTGAAGTACTGGGCCGAGGAGTATCCGTTTCGGTAAGCTCTTACTAATCTTCTTCCTATCGTTATCCCGGTCTAGAGCTAGAGTCCGCTTAAATTGAATAGAATAGAATAACTTTATTCAGACATTAAATAACACTATATCTCACAACTTAAGCCTACTTCACAAAAACGTTTTATGCATAATAAGATACAGTGTTGTAGTTTGTCTGAAAGGGAATTACTACTCAGCCTAAATTAGAGAAAAAAGTTATGAGGCAAGTTAAGATGTCGGTCTGCCGTCTGACATCATCCCCGGAATCCCCACAATCTCTTCAACCTCACGACTAATGTCACTAAGTGACATGAATTGGGACCCACTATTTACGTGCCTTACTAAAGACAGACGAGGTCAAATTTTAGAAAACCAGTGTTAAAATGGGTCACCCATCTATCACACGGTGGCGATAAGAACTGCTTAACCCAGCGATCGACTAAAGTCCTACCCATCGTCACGTCATCGTACAAGGTCATACCCATCAGCGGTCGGAAATAAAACGCCGACCACTGATGGGTGCGACCTCCCCACTTCAAAGCCATGGCATATTATATATATATATGTGAAACGAATCTCATAGCATTTCCATTTCATACATGAACTCTGCTGGCTTCATCGTGCTGCAGTGGAATAAGGTATTCATAAAACCGATGAGCCAAGAAACCCAGCTGACAAGGTTTACATCTTGCGAACAGATTGTATGTTTAAGGGATCCGTTTACTAGGCACAGTAACGCTTTTTTTCACTGCCCCTGGTCCCTTTCCTGCTAAATATATAACCGATCCTTCTAAAAGAAGCAGGACTGGATAAACATCTAGAGAATGTGTTTATGCTATATTTACAACTCTCGTTTAACAATTATTAATATGTACACCTCTCGTTGCTGATTGTCACAATTTTCCTAATGTTAATGAATCATGATACGTGTTATTTTTAGGGAACGTGAGAATTTCTTCAACAAATACCCTCAGTTCAAGACCAACATTCAGGGGCTGAACATACATTTCATACGGGTCAAACCAGAGGTAAAAGAAGTTGCCACCTTATCTAGTCTCTATCTGACAGTGTTCAACGAATACTCTTAATTAATAGAATTACCTTAATTGCTATTGCAGGTTAAGCCTGGAGTAGAGGTGGTGCCATTACTGCTACTGCATGGCTGGCCAGGGTCTGTGCGGGAGTTCTACGAAGCTATTCCTCTACTCACAGCCGTTAGCAAAGATCGCAACTTTGCCTTAGAACTCATTATTCCGAGTTTGCCTGGCTACGGATTTTCTAGCGTAAGTTTGATATAGAATATTTGGTTTAATAAGAAATTTCAAGACACGGTTACCGCTTCAAGTTATATATAATTAGCTGACAATAAAGAGTTCCTTTTATTAACTTCTAACAATAAAAACAATATTTTAAAATATCATATATATTAAAATATAAAATAGCGATCTCCCGGGGCAAATTATGTTTAAAAAACGGAAGGAATACAGTAATAAGGAGTTACCTGCATCAATTCAAATAATAGGTACTGCTTTTTGCATACGACCCTTAATCCGACCGACAGTCTATCAAGATCATCTTGAAAAGTAATTCAAATCTCATAGTTTAAAACCGTAATGAATTATATTCTTTGTAAAATTTTAAATTTCTTTTAGAGATCTAGTGTTACTAGTGTAAGTTAATCCACAATTTATAATTTTATAGGCAGCAGTTCGCCCCGGACTTGGCGCGGACAAAATAGCAGTGGTATTCAGGAATTTGATGCAGAGGCTAGGCTTCAAGAAGTACTACATTCAGGGTGGCCATGGAACTGAAATTCATCAAGTGAAGACGACTTTACAATGTTGTTGTCAAATACTCTAATCTCTCTTGATAAGAGGTATTCAGAAATGTACGTTAATATTTCAGTAATATTCCTGAGGAAATGTACATAACAGCGAGTGAAGCCCCGAGCGAAAGCTACTATCAAATAAAATATTATCCATCCAAAGACCTTCAGTAAATCTACTCACCAGTAGAAATACAGGTGAGTTTTCTATACGGCAAGTCTTGTAGTTCCGCATTTATTTTTATTAGCCTATACTCCACACCTGGGCAAAGGCGTCCCTCCTCTAAATGCATTCTTTTCTATCCTGGGCTACTCGACTCTACGTCTTTCCCGCAAAGGAGTTAAAATCATATCGCCACCTCTTATTCGCTCTATATTCGGTAGTGGGAGGCATTACGAACAAGAAATCGCATACCTACCGAATATGTTCACTTCGGTGTTGGTATTATTATTAGATACGCTTTTGATAAAAGTGAAGTAGTGATCCTGAAATTATTAATTTTGTTTTTATTTATTTAGGTACCTTTATTTTTACAGTCATAGACAACCCTATTTATGTCGATACACAAACGCCTTACGGCAACACAAATGTTTTAGATCCTTTGAAAAATATTGTAAAAAAAAAAATTAATATTTCATTTTAATGTATATTGCCTTATCCCTTATCCGAATATTATCTACGTAACTGACTGGTTATTTGGAACTCTCAAAGGATTATTGTGTTTTTTTTTTGTTATAAGCGGTAGGCTATCGACACTATTGGCTTCGAAAAATGGCTGTTATTTAAAAATTACGTATTGTCTTTAATGTCATTAACATGTGTAGATAAATAGTCTCACTGCGAGCGTTGACATATGACAGAGGAGTGCAAAAGTGAGTATTTTTAGAGTCCTTTTTTCACATTCCTTAAATGGAGCTTGCTCACAAAACTCGCTCGGGCTGAGTACAAACTCAGCACACGATATAGAATACCTAATAAGCGGATCGGTTTAAATCTCGTACGCTAACCCGGGCAGGGTCAACGGCCCCCTGGTGCCGGCTAAGCAAGACGCTGCGCCGGCGCAGGCTTATTGTTGTCTATACTATGTGTTACTACAACTATTCCGCGAATATGGTGTGCCGTAATAGCGCTCGACGCACGATTATGTTCCTTGGACAACCTTTGAATTACGTCGATCGCTAACGAAGCCAGATGTACGGAAAAATTTAAAGAGAGTCAAAAATCCATGGTCAATTTTTTTTGTACAGTCAATTTAATAATGAATAATCATTTATTTCAACAAAAAAGGAACTCTTAGTGATTTAAAAATACGTAAATGTAAAATTTACTTTATCATGGAATTATATAAAAACTATTGTGAGAAGTCTTTATAAAAGCTATTTAAAAATAAAATACAAGTACAACATATTTCTACCGCTTCTTAGGTATGTTGTTTTATTCTATGATTATATTAATAATAGCTTACGTTTATTTTTCATGCTATTCATATTCACCTACGAGATAAAGTCTTAATTGTTAATATTCTACGTCTCGCGGGAAAATGCGACGGTTAGCTATAACATAATCATAAGAAATATCGTCGTTTTATTACTAGAACCACAGGTGGTTGTTACGATCATATTTAACGACGACATTATAATATTCTCCGACTATTTGAATAGTGCGTCTAGATGCATAAAGGCTTTCCAAATTTATGCGTCTGTACGCTGTGGATTAAATAAATAAATATATATAGGACTATACTAGACACGGACGTCTATTCATAATATAGACGACTTAATGCCTGCGTTATAGGTAGCAGACGTCTGTTATTGCACATTTTTTTTTGTAGAAAAATATAAATAAATACATATAGGTAATATATACAGACTCGAGGCGGTAATCGAACCCACGACCCACGGACCGGAAGGCAAGGTCACTGCCTACTGCCAGCCGGCCACCGGGCCAGACAAATTATATGATAAGTGTAATTATTTGATACTAAAGATCGTGAAATTTGCTAGAAATTTTGCAATATCCAGTAGAATTTCATTCTTCGTATTATTGTAATTCGTGTCAATACCTATCAAGCGACAAAGATATCTAAGTGATTCTACGCTTTTAGAGATTAAAGTAGGTATATTATTTGAAAACAGAAGTTGAAGATAACGTATCGAAAATTTTACCTTACACACAATTAAAACGATAATTATAATTTGCGTCAAGAGTTCTGTTGTATCCACTGATACTACGTAAATACTATTAAATATTTACTGTAATTATATTTCAACAAATTGGTGTATGCACGCGTCGTTATCACACTGATCACAATGTACTTAGATAGTTGTTACCCAGTCAACGGTCGTAACAGAACTCTCCCGCATAACCGATTTGAAATCCGCAAGGTACCCGGTTCAAACCCCACCGCCGTTGGGGTATTGTCGCACCCACTCCTAATACAAGCTTTTACTTTAAGCCTAGTAGGAGGGGAAAAATAAAAAACAAAAGGAGGGGAAAAAGAGAATATTAGACATACCTAAAAAGTATTCCTAATATTCTTTTAAATAAAAAAAATAAAAATAAAATTGTCGTCTGCTAGAATCTAGAGGAATAATACCGGACAAAGAATTGGCAGTAAATTAAGTGTTCATTCTGGTTGAATGGTAAAATATATAACGTGATTATTTCGAGCCTTCAGAGAGAGTTCAAAGCTCCCTCTATCAGGATAGTTCACGTACACTGTCTATACGTGTCAAAGAGTTTACACAATAGGTGGTGTGGGCTGCGTTTTCAGTGTGGAAGGTAAAGAAGAGGGGGAAACACCACCACCCCTACTACTTGCCTTTGTTACCTTAAGGTCAACTTTCAATTGGCAAGAGAAGACGCCGATCTTATATTTATATATAAAGCTGAAGAGTTTGTTTGTTTGAACGCGCTAATCTCAGGTACTACTGGGCCGCTTAGAAAATTTCTTTCAATGTTAGATAGGCCATTTATCGAAAAAGGCTACATATTATCGCGCGAAAATTCAATAATTTTTTTTCGAAGTCGCGGGCACAGTTATTATATCAATAAAAGGGACCCAGAAAATAATATATAACATATAGTACTTTTTTCTTTGAAAATTATGGACTTTCAAATATTGGTTAATGTCTTATTTTATGCTCTTAAGGGTATAATTTACATCTTATTTAATCTACGATATAAGAAGGATCGACTAACAGAGGACCTAGCACGAACATTCTCGACAGTTTTACTTACTTTTACGTTCGAAACCGAACGTAAAATCAATTTTTATGCTTCCATTTCACACGACTTCCGTGACCGTAACGTTTAGAATTCGATACGTATGAGTTATGATTTCCTTCGTGCTAGCAATATTTAGCAACCAAGCTGTGTAAAACGGTAACATTAACGTTTCATTTGGCTTTGGACTTCGAACGTCAATGTAAGTAAAACTATCGAGAATGGTCACGCTACGGCCTCAGAATTTCATGTGTAGGCTCTGCGTCGCTAAATATGTTGTGACAGGTAATTATATAGAAGAGAACCATTTGTATACTGCCAAAGATAATAAGAACAAATATATTGCTGCTTTTGTTTGGAAGTATACCTTAAGTTTGCTTGAAAATATAGGGAACACCGCGTGTCACCATTCCGAATAAAATATTATTTTCTTTCTTTATAACCGTGGTCGCCGTACAACTAGTAAGAGTATTGTCCGTGTAAAAACAATGAAACCGCTTTGTAACTTTGTATATCAACTCGCTCTACCAACTTTTTTATGGTTCATTCAAAAGTTAGACGCAAAGTTTACGGATGAAGTTTAATCTATACGTATTATTTAACATGGCGAAGTTTGACATTTACGAACTTTTATGTGACCAGTCTCAAAGGAAGTTTAATCTTTACTTATTTGTTTATGTAACCAGGAAGCAAGCTAAGTTCAATCTATTCGTAAAATTAGCTGACCATGGAGCAAGCTAAGTGTAATCTATTCGCAGATTTGGCTGACGAGGGAGCAAGCTAAGTTTAATCAAATCGTAGTCTTGTGTGACCAGGAAGCACACTAATTTTAATCTATTCGTAGTTTTATCTGACCAAGAAGCAAGCTAAATCTAATGTATTCGTAGATTCGGCTGACCAGGGAGCAAGCTAAGTTTAATCTATTCGTAGATTTGGCTGACCAGAGAGCAAACGAAGTTTAATCTATTCGTAGATTTATCTAACCAGAGAGCAAACGAAGTTTAATCTATTCGTAGATTTATCTAACCAGAGAGCAAAGTTATTTTAAACATTAAGTATTCTTTACATTTAAATAGCTATCGATGCACACCTGCTTTATACCAGACATAATAGTTGAGAAATAAGTATGATTTTTTCTTGAAGGTCACATGATTATCCCAACATATTGGTTTACTAATATGTCAGCTGACGAAGTATTATCCTAAAGAGATTTATAATAGAGATTTACAAAATTAATTAATTACGTTAATTTTTTTTTAGATATTAAGTTAATTTATTAATTATTATTAGATTAAAAGGACCACTAATACTTCTATGTATTTGCTGAAAATCACCTCAAAGACCGCACAAGTTTCAGCTCCATCAATATAGAGGATATTGTTGGAGCCGAAATTCCAATTCCAATAGAATTAGAAAACATCTGGAACAAAAAGGTAGTGTTGTCTATATTGCTTCAGGCATAATTTTGGTCCTTTATCCTTAATAGTACATATGTACATACATTAGAAAAAAGTTCATTGTACATGGGCGGCGGCTGGCGCGGACTGGGGCCCGAATATAGCTGCTACTCCGCTTCGGAGAAGGTGGCACACTAAGGACAAATACTTTCGATGTTCTATATTGCTTCAGGCATAATTTTGGTCCTTTATCCTTAATAGTACATATGTACATACATTAGAAAAAAGTTCATTAAGAAAGAGACGGAACCATTTTATGTCAATACACAGTTTGATCACGCAAATACTACGTTCTGACGTGAATTAATATAACAATTTCACAAAACGAATGTTAGGGTACAAGGGTGTTTTATCTATATCCAGCAGACAGCTGGAGTACACAGCATTATGCAAATTGATCTTCCAAGATATTAGGTATGTACATAGTTGTCCTAAAGTTGTAGCTGATTGTGTAGTCAGTGTTGCTAAGCGTTCAAGGACGACGTCCAAGTTTAAACTATATTTTATAGATACTCATTCTAGTTTATTAGATATATTTCACAGTTAGAATAGATTAAAGAAGAATAGAATTTGCTCAAAAAGTCTATATATGTACAATACGTCTGTGTATATCTGTACTTTGTACATGGCCTTAATGTAATTAAGGAAGTAGTGAGTCTTTAGTATAAAGAGCATAAAGATTTTGACCCGAACTTTGGTTTACTTAATAATATTATAGGATAATAGAATGTAGTAAATAGTTACTACATTCTATTATCCTATAATATTATTCCCGTTTCCATTTCCCTTCACGTTGCCTGTCCCGTTCCCGTTTTTTTTTGCATCCTCTTTGACGATATGTGTAGCACGCATTCTGTCAATGTTATGTCAACCGCTATGAAAAAGTTTAAGTTGTCAAAAGCGCTACGGTTACATTAGAAAGAATTGACTGTGGTGGTTAAGTATTCTTAAATTTCTTCTTTATAAAGATTCTTCTCCTTACAATAACAAGCACAACAAATTGCGAATAATTAGCGAAAACGGTTCAACCGTTCATGAGTGATGCCGTGACTAAGAGAAATAGGGATTCATATATATATACATGTTGGATGAAGTTATGTCGAGTTCGGAAAAGAAGAAAATAGCAAAGGTACCGTTTAAATGCTAATTACCCTACTAACCTCGTTTGGATGCATGGAAGCTGTCCTGTGGTGATATGGTCTCTACCTGGGCGAGCAGTTTCGCGCGGGGCAGCACGGCGCGGTCTGTGTTCACTCTCTCCACGGCGTAGCGGAACGCCACTTCCTGCTTGTCATCCTCAGGGTGAAACAGACCCCCTGGTATGTTAAACATTTATTGGTTTATTTAATTTACTATACTTTTCTTTGTCTTTTACGTCCAGTTTCTGTCTTTTTTTATAACGTTGTTTTAAAACTATATAATCACATAAAAAGATTAAACGAAATATATAATTTTGTGTAAGTTATATTGCATTTCAGGAACCTCGTAATTATTAGGTCGTGTCAAAAGAAGTCCCAAATGTAGGGTGAAGAGGCTTGCAGCCTTTTATAGGAGCCACGTCCCCTTAATGCAGTACATAAAAGCTATCAAGGTTTCCTTTGATCACCGACATTTTAACTATCATAATTTTAATATCGAATACATTTAATGTATTTGTTACTTATTATTATGATATGTATCAAAATACAGAAGTTAATGAGTGGTAAAAGGTTAAAGTGGTTAAAGTTCCTTTAAAAGTTCTAAACAAAACTCCGCGACAACGTACGTCTATCTGTGCATGAAATGCTAAACTACTTTGCTTAAATCCGCGAATGATTAGTTTAGTATTACATGTATGTCATGGATTTCCGCAAAGTAACGCCTGATTGTATCAGTTATACGTCTGTCTTTTAAAGTTGGTTTACTATAACCTCTTTTATGTTAACCAAATTAGTTCTATAATAATGCATTATTTGTGAAGATTTTTTTATTAACATCCTTAATCCTTATCCAAAAACTTTTTTTAAACCCCTAAGAGATACGAGTGTCCACATGGAAGAAGTCGCGGGGTACACCTAGTACACTAATTTTATACTATATAATGAAAAATCGTGAGATATTAAATATTTCTTGTGGACCAAAACCAATTGACGTATATTAGTGGTACAATTGTTAATATTACAGATATAGAAGGCTTATTCTAGTAGCTTAATCTAGTTGGACAACCACAACGAGGCGATGGCTTAGCTATCTATTAAATTTCTTTCCTCATTCATATATACTAATATATTTTTACTTACAACTTCCTTGACAGAAAAAGTAAGCAAAACTCTTACCAATGATTACTGTATAAATTGACGGAAAAAAATTAGGCAAGTGAACTGCTCACGTTTCTCCCGTTCTAAGCGAGCATCTATAGTTATTCACTATTCGTGGGAATCGCCTAAAATGCGTTTCATTTTTAAACATAGACAAAATGTCTGGGTTGCCATATGTGTAAAACACTATCTAGACCTCCCATCCCCTCATCTCATCAAAAATAAGCAAAGCAAACACCGGGGGGTATTTGCCCCCCATGTGTTTACGTAATACTTGAACGGCCCCATACAAAAGCAGAAATTAATATTAACTAACTATATAACTGCAATATACTTACTCCATGTCGCCCATAATGTGGAATTTTTAACTCCTTTTAAAATGTCTAACACTTTCTGTAAGCATGGATCTTCATCTGTCGTCCATTGTTGTTTTGTAACATCAGCTATTATCAGGTCGATGCTATGTTCTATTTGGTTAACGTTATCATCTGTGTGTTTTGTACATTTCAAACTTGACTCTTGCGTACATATTTCTGGTACGTGTATGAAAATAAATTAAAAAATCTCGATTAAAAGAGGTCGACCAAAAAGATTATGATAGAGAATATTCGGAAGATCAAAAAAATTCTGGACACTTAGAAACTGCGACATAAAACTGTAACTTCAGTTTTTCCAGAAGAGCCGAAACTGTTTAAATTTTAATTTAAATTTGGCTATAGACGGAATTACATAAGAATTGTCAATCAATTAAGAAAAAAGATAACTATGAGCGGAAATAAACTGCTACAAGGATACCAATGACGTCAGCACGGTTATAATAAATTGAATTATAAATTAAGTTAAATTCTGCTCAGCTGTTATGATGCTTAACATCCCGTCTTTTTTTCGTTAATTATATTTTTCATGTATTCCATTTTAAAGAGTTTCTTTACAAAAAGAAAACATTTAAAAATTAAAAAACAGATTTATCCCCGAGGTTAGAGTTACAGATTTAGGAATCTCCTGACAATAAGTGCCTAATCAAATCAGCTTGCCTTCTTGTTATGCCGGCCTCAGACATAGCTTCATTAGAATGATCAGTTCAATGATCATGTAGTTTGGCCAAGGACTTAGTGTAGCTGCGGAAAGTTTTGTAGAACTTTGAAGTCTTCAAGGACAAAAATGTACAAGCACTTTGAACTATGTCTGGCTCCGGTTTTATCAAATGTAGGTATTAGAATTATGGTGTAAGAAATATCTATTCTAAACACTTATATGAACGAATGCATGATTTATACCTAAGAAATATGGCTCCGAAAAAATACGAGATAACACATTATTCGTAATTAACAATGCAATAAGCAAAAAAAGAACAAAATATGTAAAAATTAACCTTACCAGTACATAGTAATAACAATAAAAGTGAACGACACAGAATCGCAATCATTTTTTTATAATTGAAAATTAGTTGTAAAATCACTGTCTCGGGTCTGCTTTTATCACTTATTTTCTGTTACCTTCACTTCTGTAAGAAAGTTAAAGAAATACATGTTTGTTGCAAATCCAATAACTGACTTACCCAATATCTTTTCTCAAACATCTCTCAAACTTATACACAACAACTTTTACGAAATTTTTGAGATTTACGAAACCATAATGATAATTTAGACATAGGCACATAAAAGTCATCTTTACACATTTTGATTCATAAATAATTGGGAATTTAAAATGTTGTATGTTGAAAGTTAAAAATACGTACCCTACGCGAAGATAACTAAACTGTTTGTGGTTGAGCTAGAATATTTAAGAGTACCGTTGCCTAAATCTTAAACAAGCTTTAAACCGGACTGCTCGAGGCTTATAAACATAAAAATGAAATTATTCAAATGTGACCTGTTTAATATACATTTTTTACAATAATGGCTTAAAAATTTTTATACATTTAAACGGAAGGTTGATTAACACTAAAGATCGAGTTAATTATGGACAAAACGAGTTAACAAACGTTAATTACAATCAAGTTGTATAGTCTGCATTGCTTACTTTTAATTGTTTCTGTATTACAAGGGGCAAACGAGAACCCGGTTCATCACCTAAGTGAATACCGATGCCCAAGGACATCTGCACCACCAGGAGGCTCACCGATTCGAGCCCGAGGCCTTCAAAGAAGGATTTAGGGCAACTGGAACTCTCATAAACCGAACGAAACGCGAAAACAATACCATCACTTGAAGTGACAGCATTGCCACCACTTTACGCCGATCGTATGTAGAAAGAGGTACTGGTTTCCAGACGCGCCAATCTGCGTGACCCACTATACTTTTATACAAGATATACCAGCCTATGACGGACGCTGTGCTAGCCTGCGGGATGAAATAGTTTTGATTTCATTCGTGCTAGCAATATATAGCACATAAGTTGTGTAAAACGGTAGTGTTTAATTTGACGTTTTATTTCAAAAGTAAAAGTAAGTAAAACTATCGAGAATATTCGTGTTAGGCCCTCAGGTAAAAATGTAACTTATTCTAAACATCTTCTCTTCTTAAATTTATTTTGAAAATAGCAAATGATTTTTCTTTAGTGATAGTAAGTCTGAGAATAGGTTGTTACTATTTTTTTAATCCCTAAGTGATAAGGGTGGCCCACGCGGAAAATGTAGCGGAGTGCAGCTTCTATTCTCTTAACAAACTCTCCAATTTTATTTATGTGTATAGATTATAAGTTGTCATGCGTCATGATAGTTAAGCGGACTCGTGATTAGAACCTATTACCTTAATCATTGCCGGCAGCCCTTCTACCGATGAGCTGTCAAGACTACGTGTCTCATTCATGATGTAACATTTAGATTGGTTTCATCATTACCGTCTAATAGCCGCTACACACGTTTCGATAAATCGTTGCGAAAAAAACTGTACAATTTAAACTGTACGGTTTTATCGATACGTGTGTATGAAAAATCATTGTCCACTAAAGTGCATAGTTTTGTCGCACCGATTAAACTGTACAGTTTTTTCGCACCGAATTAAACTGCACAGTTTTTTCGCAACGCTTAAACTGCAAAGTTTTTTCGCAACGCTTAAACCGCACAGTGTTTTCGCAACGATTTAACTGTACAGTATTTCAGCAACGATTTATCGAAACATGTGTTGAGGCTATAAGTCACATGCTGCTGTTTTAAGATCAAAGTGCTAAATCGAGAAAGTACCTACGCTGATAAGACGAGGCTACGAACGTCCCTTGTGATATGCGCTGATAACGTTTTATTGCAGTCACATCGCGTTATCTATGTGCTATTAAGGCAGACTAGCCCATGCCGCTGGTTCCGCTCGCGGTTAATTGTAGCCTTACTACTATTATTATAAACGCGAAACTTTGTACACATGGATGAATGGATGTAAGTTTGACGCTCTGTCACGGAAAAACTACTGAACGGAATTTAATAAAACTTTACAATAATATAGTTTATACATAGGAATAACACATAGGCTTTAAATTATAAAGATATTGTGTGAATTGTCCAAAACATAACGATAAATGTGAAGTGAGAGAAAATTCTGCCACCTTCGAGCTATTTTGGCGTGCGCTGCAAAAACCATTCGAGTTACACGTATGTAGTGTATGAAGGAAATGTTTATATTAATTAGTTCGACAAAAACGTACGCGACAGCATATCTTTCATGTTTAAGCCGTTAACGCCCAAATAGTGAACCATCATGGAACGGGAAAGGAAACGGGAACGGGGACAATATTATACGATAATAGAATAAATAGTACCCAACGTCAACGTACGGTCAAGAAAGCGTCTGATATTTTTATAAATGAATATAACAAAGGTATTGTCATAAATAAAAAAAGTTTATGTCCAATTCACTTTTTAATCAGTTTGGCTACGAGATTATACACAAGAAACTTAAACTAAGGAGCGCTGTGGTATATCGGCAAGTAAGGGCGTCTTGAACGAATTATTATGAACTGGAAACTAAGTCGTTTTGATGCACATTACAGTTTAGAATTCTTCCATGTATTTATCGCGTTATCAATCAATAATCATAAAAAGCGATTCTAGTGACGAGTATCCATCCTATTTTAGACCACTGAAGACACCTTCACAATTTTCGATATTTTTGTTGCATGTATACCAACAAAATATTATATTACAAACATTGTTTATAATAGGGAAGACAACGTTCAGTGAGCAAAATATCTGCCGGGTCAGCTAGTAAGTTTATACAACTATAAAGAATAAAAAATCGCACGCGAATAACGTCCTTATCGGCAAATAAAGTAAAACAATATGACAAGTTATAGCCTCCCAACATTTTTATGTCGGACACGAGTAGGGTTGCCGACCGTACTATATAACTTTATGTGTTAAAATCGACTGCCATCGATCAATGAAGGTTTCTTGTTACTACTCGAACACGTCAGGTCGAATCCAACTTCACTATGAACGATTTCTGCTTCTTCATATGAGTTCTTCTTATGCATCATGATGACATCGTCCATCTTGTCGTCTCTGTAGTTTTTCAGCGTACCTTTACGCGAACTTTCCATATTTTCGTACGTGGGTATACACTGCGCAGTACCTCGTTCTTGATGGGTGATCCATTATAACACTGATTTTCAAAATATCTGACCGTGTTTCGGAAGGCACGTAAAACAGTGGGTACCGATTAATGTCACTGAGTGATTAGTCGTGATATTTAGGGGAAATCTCCTAAATCTCCCCCCGTCGAAATCGACGTCAAACAGCAGTCGAATATCATAACTTTCCCCACAGCTACATAATCTGCAATTTAAAGCAGATCCTAGGAAGAAGAAGATATTACAAAATATTGTTAACAGTGAACGAAAAAAATATGTAAAACATACTATCATAATGTGCAGTAAGACACACAATACGGTCTTTATCCAAACTTGGTTAAGTAGAGTTACAGAGAACGTCATGTTAATGACCCTGATTTAAATTTGTATAGGGCATTTTCCATAATCAATGGTAGTCGACGTCTCCTCCATGGCGGCAACTGCGAGGACACTACCCTTTGCGTGACGTCACGGTCTAAAGGAATTATCTCCCTCTGTCTAAAGTGTATCTGTAAGCAGATTAATACTTACTGCATTTAGTTGCTGCCTGAACGGAGCAAATTGCGCTTCCCGATACCACTTAACAATTTTAATTCATATCTCAAGTACCAGAAACTTTGCAGAAAGAAAGGCTTGTGCGACACAATCCAAAACAGGACAACATACTGCCTAGCACGAACATTCTCGATAGTATTACTTACTTTTACGTTCGAAACTAACCGTCAAACGAAACATTAATGCTACTGTTTTACACAACTTAGTTGCTAAATATTACTAACACGAATGACGAATGACCCACAGGTATCGAATCCTCGACGTTACGGTCATAGAAGTCGTGTAAAATTGTAGCACGAACCTTCATTTGACGTTTCGTTTCGAACGTAAACGTAAGTGAAACTATCGAGAATATTCGCTAGGCCTGCAAATCAGCACAAATTCTGTATGCCTCATTGCGTAGTAAGCTAAATTTTAAATCGGATTTTAAAAAGCATATTCAACAGTTCAATTAAATTCTTGTTTTATGGCTGTATCTATTACTGGGCATTTATTCCGCCAATGTCACGTTACTAGAGTTTATAATAGAGTAAATTGGTCGTTGAATGCTGTAATAAAAACTAAATTTTGACACATTATCAAATAGCGGAAATTTCGTTATTATAATGAAAATATGCTACAATATATTTAAGAAAGTACATTACAAGAGTATATATATTTTTTTTACAGTTGTTTGTTTGCTTTCGACACACTTTCAAAATTGACAATTGACAGTCTGCAAAAAACCAAACGGCAAACGGCTCACGTCATACGCAGTTATGTCTTGATACCGCAGCCAGACATAGCTTCATTTGAATGATCATTTCAATGATCATGTAGTGAGGCCGGGTACTTTTGTGTAGCTGCGCAGTTTTGTAGCACTTTGTAGTCTTCAAGGACAAAAATGTGCAAATATTTTGAGCAATGTCTGGCTCCAGCATTACAGCAACAGGATTACAGCTGGTAATAATAAAAAAGTTAGAAGTAAAATTGCACCAGCATTGTACAAAGCTGGCTTTTAAATAAACGCTTTTGTTGATGATTAGAGCTTTGGTATATTCCGAAAGCTTTTGTCTGCAATGCTATCAGAGCACTGCGCCGCATCATTAGCTGAGATTGTAATAAGATTTAAAAAACGTATGAATAATCTTGTATACTTATCCTTACTCCTGTGAAGTTTAAATCTCTTTTAAATAAGACGTGGTATTGAATAAGATGTCAAAATCAAATTTTAAGTATTTTAATTCCCTTTTTATATTACTAGCTATGCTCGCGAATTCGTCCGCGTAAAATTAGGTAAAAAAAATTAGATTCAATTTTAGCGTGAATGGGCTATCTAAAACTGAAATATTTTTTAAAATCGGACCCGTAGTTTCGCAACGCAATAACGTTCAAGTAAACAAACAAGCAAACTCTTCAGCTTTATATACTAGGTATAGATATAGACTAGCTGTTACCTGCGACTTCGCCCGCATAAAATTAAACTTCCCCAATCGGAAAATCTATCAATACCAATCATCAATCAATAAACTACGGCCCTGTCAAATATCATCTTTGTATGTCTCGCGGTTTCCGACATTTCGTGTTAAGTGACCTTTCGCTTTTATATACACATATATACTCGTACATTTAGACAAATGAGAATGATTTTAACTTTCTTCACTATTTAAATGTTTGTGATTGAAAATATTTAACGGTGTACTCTACTGAAGGATTCAAAGTTAGGCTTTCAGCTTCGCAGAGGAGGTGATAAAATTTCTCACTTGCTGTACATGGACAAGTGTGATTTTGAGAGGCGAATAGAAGTTGAGAGGGAGATTTATGTTAGTAAAGATAGAAAGAGATCACTAACAAGAACGCTATATAACTTCTAGAATCCACGCTTTCAGGACATGATTTTTTTGTCGGAGATAGAGAAAGGACGAAACTTTACTTCAGTATAAATAACTTTTCCAGAAACAGCGGATTGTTAGAGAAATCTAAAAATAAAAAATACGGATTTCTCAAGTATTAAGCAACTTATGCGATTTTCTAAGAATCTATAAAATGACCCTTTAAATATTCTTTAATATTACATAATTAAAATATATATATTTCCATTAGTTTCTGGTTTTATTCAGGCCAAAATTTTAGCAACTTTTAACATTTTTTTATCTCAATGACTAAGCATATTTGTCACACCGAACTTCTACGGCGACATCGTAAAGGCAGCGGGCAGAAAATGGATACAACACATAACACGTACATGGTGTGCTCAAGAAGAGGCCCAATTCCAGCAGTAGACTGAATGAGGCTGAGGAGGAGGATGATGATAATGATGATGACTTACTCAGACATTAACAAGTCTCACCCGTTGCAGCAACAACGCCTGCGGAGAATCGTGGCCTGGAGGCAACGTGGCGGGCAGCGCGGGAGGGGGGCGCGTAGCGCGTAACAGCGCCGTGTACGCGCTCAATATGTCGCACTTTACGTTCTCCTCGCGTTCTGTCAATTGCCAAGAAATTTATTTATTTGACAATTCTAATAATAAACTCACTACCAGGATGTTCTATTAGCCCAGATGTCAACAAGGCAGGCAAGGGCCATATCTTTAAAAAATGAGATGCAGGCGGGCCAGGCAAGGGCCACATCTTGTAAAAAATGAAAGGCAGGCGAGCCACATCGTTAAGAAATTTGACAATAGCGGGCCACCCTTGTAAATTAACTAATGGAAATAAGTGTCTCGTTATCTATTTATGCAGATAGACATTAAAAGTGATATTAAAATGCAAAATTTTAATACATTTTTTTCTAATAAATAACACCTTATTGTCTTAAAAATAAGATCTCTTAAATTAGGTACACGCAAAACATGTTGTTTTATTTTATTTGAATTTTAATATATCACTACGAAACTTAGCGGTAGTATAATGTAATTACTATTAATTTATTTATAATTCCATTTACAAAACACTCGCGGGCCACAAAGTCCCTCTCTTTACGGCCCGTAGGACAAGCGTTAGCGGCCGCTGTTTAAGACATTCGATACTAGGAATCCACGTCCACAAAATCAAATATTGCTTATTCATATAGACTTCTTTATAAGTACTTATTTATGTCATATTATGTACAATTTGTTTTAATCATTACTTAGTAGTTGGGTAATAAAATTACGATTTAAAGGCTAAGTTGACGAGTTGACGAGCTCACGCCATTTCGGAGACCCCTTTTGCGGTTTCACCGGTGTATGAAGGCATATGGCGTTTGATCCGATTATCCGTGACAAACAGACACAGACAAAAATATTTTAATTTGTTTATTTGTTATAGGTGTAACAAAGGCCTGGTTTATAAAACACAGTTTTGGCTTATGCAGGTGTCGGACTGTGATAAAATTGTAAAAAAAATTGATGCAATAAAGATGATTAAAAATTTTTATTTATCTATAAAACTGTAACTGTGACTATTTTACTTAAATAATTTTTAAAAAATAGTGCTAAAACGAAGGCTGTGTAAAAATTATCCGTAATCACCCAATAGAATGTAAGATATTGTGAAAGAAATTACCTTTAAATCTAGCAATCAATGCAGGGGAGACAGTTCGATACATTTCGGCTAAAAGTTCATGTCGTGTCGAAATAACGGATTCCAGACATTTGGCTGCGGCTCGCCGTACCTAAAGAGCAAATATCAAAATGCTTAGAACCAAAGATAATATTTTAATTAATCCATGAAAATTGTTCGCGTAGATATATGGCTATTAATCGGCATTCAATAACCAATCTGTGACCTTAGCTTGTCAAGAACTATCATATTCAAATTCAAATGATATTTTATTCAAGTAGACTTTTACAAGCTCTTTTGAATCGTCAAATATCTTATAAGCCACCACTGATTCGGGGAAGAGTCGAGCCACGAGAAGAATCAGTTAGAAACTCGTTAGCCATTCTTTAGTTCTTTATTAGAGAGGACGTCTTAAGCTACACTAGTACAACTTGCCAGATTTGGCTAGGCAGGGGAGGGTAGTGGCAGTGAAGGTGAGTGTTAGTGGCCACTTAGAGTGGACTCTTAAACCTACACCTGGGTCGCAAGACCGCCGTCCCCCCGCACCTCCTGCTCAGTCCGAGCTATCTCGGCGCGCGCGGCGCGTCAAGGAGGTGCTGCCGAGGGCCCCGATACGGCTACAAACATGGCGCTACCGCTGATTAAAAAGAATGGAGTAAGGCAAGGGATGGTGTAAAAGGATATAAAGGTAGATGGGGAGGAGAGAAAGGATGCGGGTGCTACTGTTACAGACGGTAATGGAGGGAGTGACAATAGCAACTAGGGTGCTCCGGGGTTGCTTGCCCGTTGTGGATCTGACCAATTACCGGACAGATAAAGGTAGGTCCACCCCCTGGGAGAAAAAATGTGAGTGATAGAAATATACAAGTCACGTGACACACTTTCGCCTTTATTGGTCACAAGAACCTAAGTGAAGCCCGTGCACTCTGTTGGTCTTGAAGAGAAGCTATAAGCTGAGGCTGTTACAAGAGATCTTACTGGTCGCAGTAGCGATAGGGCCTTTGGTCCCGCCTCGAGAACAAAAAATAGTGGAGCCCGGATATGTTTTACACATTCCTTAAAGGCACCTGATGTTTCAATATCATTTCGGAAATAATAACCACTCAAATCAATCGTATACGGATATCAATGATGGTAGCACTGCTAAAGCGATGTCACTAATGCCGCCATTGCGACCGACCAATTTGCCTTACGTCATGATTGTCATGGTGGCAACACTGATAGAAATTGAACACAGAATAAAATGAGCCTTGAACTAAAGATAAGTGTTAATGTTAATTTGACGGCAATTGCATGTAATGTACGATTTTAAATGTTAAATTTTAGTTTTGCTCAAACTTTCAATTCATTTTATATTTCTATTAGTGTTAACTTTCCTTTTTATAACTGTTTTATTGTTACATATTCTATGGCACGCTATAAGCGGAATTGGGCTACCCTTTTTTAGCTATAAAACCTAATATAAAACCCAAACTCGCAATATAGATTTGATAAGTCATTACATCTACTTTTCTAATTTAAATTATAATTAAAAGTAACAATTTATACACTAATAGGTGTAGCGAAAACCTTTTCAAGGTACCATTTTAGGAAAATTGCGCGGACGGAGAGGTATAAAATAATTTGGCACAATTTTAGTGTATATGGAGGAAGGTGTGCAAATGCTAATATTCTTTCATAATACACTAGCTGCGCCTCGCGATTTCGTCCGCGTGGGCCACCCTTATCACTTAGGGGGATGAAAATAGAAGTTGACCGATTCTCCAAGACGCACACACTAATGCCAAACCATTTACACACACATGTATTAGATGATGTCAAAGCGTATTCGTGAGAACCGTATGTTATGTTAATTGTGAAATTTTATTTTTCTGTGAATAGAATTATTATTCTATTATAATATATGTAAGCAAAAAGGTTTGTGTGAGAATTTCGACCAGCCGGCGATATCTATTATGTATAATTTCTTTTAAAAAATTATATGTATATATTATACATATTTATATTATGGGAAATTATACATAATAGATATCGCCGGCTGGTCGAAATTCGATTCGATTCAAAACGTATACAAAGTTATACTACTTAAAAATAAATACAACATCATTCCATTCTTAAATATTGAGTAGGTATAATCTAGTCATTAAAATGTAAGGAATTTGCAAAATTCAGTTGTATAATGCTATGAAAATGTCCTGCTTGCGAAAGTCAGTAAAAAATTATTCATTTCAAAACCAGAAAAATGGTTTCAGCTGAATGTTTAACGAGATGAAATATTGTACTGCAGTGGCAAAATTAACACGGATTTTAAATTACAAACTAAATGCTCTGAACAATGCATGTGTTTACTGGGGGCGGAATTTATGAACTGATATCATTCCTTTTGTGCACATTTTCACTGTATATGGATGCGATTCGTTTTGCTGCGTATAATCGGAATTTATTTAATACTTTTTCATGTAATAAGGAGCAAACAGTCAAAGAGCCATGGAACGCAGCTTGATAGGAGTTAATAGAACTGATAGAGTTCAGAATACCACCCTGTGTGCCATTACTAGGGTAATGGATGTAGGGAAAAAGTCAGCAAGGCTGAAGTGGGAATGGTCTGGGCATGTGGCTCTAATGGACCCGCAAAGGTGGGCCAATATTGCGACTTCCTGGATGCTCTCCAATTGCCGCCGAGGACCCGGCAGACCGAGGAAGAGGTGGCGCGACGATTTGGATATCTTTGCGGGGATGTTATGGATAAGATTGGCCCAGGAAAGAGGAAGGTGGATCAAGAAGGGGGAGGCCTTTGCCCAGCAGTGGGACACAACAGGCTAATAGGTCGGTATTTCAGCCGATCGCTAGGTTAAGTAACTCTTGCTTCGACCGGGTGATAGTTGGCTGACCCATTCTAACATTGGTTTATATTTGAAATACAACCTCATCCATGTTTCGGAAGGCATGTAAAATAGAGGGACCTGCTTAATGCCACTAAGTGATATTAGTCGGAAGGTTGTAGAGATCGTGGGGGTTCCGAGAATGACGTCAGATGGCAATCGGTCATCTCAACTTGCCCACATCCTTTGCAATGTAAGCGGACTCTGGTACTAGACCAGGATAACGCTAGGAAGAAGAAGGTGTCTGTACCTTTAATTTGTAATTAATGTCTATTAGAATTTAAAAACTAATTGAATATGTTCAAAAGGTAAAATTTTGCTCATTAGACCAAAAGTTATTAATTTATACTATTTTGTTGTGATTTTCACACATACATCAGACACACGGACGTCTGTGTTATAGGTAACATACGCCTGTTATACAGTAATGTACTTTTTGTAGAAATGTATAAACACATACATCTAGATAATACATCTAGACTCGAGGCGGGAATCGAACCTACAACGCCGGAGCAAAAGGCAGTGGCACAGCCAACTGCGCCAACAGATCAATATGCCAAATATAAAAAAGATATATTTGAATGATGACACAAATACAAATTCAAGGTTTTTTTTAAAAAAATTTAATCTCTGTATTTTCAAAACGTTTGTGATTGTTTTTTTGATTATTCTATGAAATTACTGTGTTAAAATGTTTCACTTAGAAACTTACAAAGTTTTCTCACGCCTGATCTAAGAATCTTACAAAATTTACCATTATTTTTCTTTAAATTTAAAAAATTAGTGGAAATACTTTACTCATACTTGACATTTCTGTTCATCTCAAATAAGCTGTTCAAAATCAGTGAAGCTGTATCAAGCGGGGGTGTACTAATCGCCAAACGGAATCGAGAATTAAACTGGCTACCTGCACATTTCAATTTAGGGTTCCGACCGTTGTGCTATTAGGGTATAATAGGTTAGTTGACTATTATTCAAAAACTAATTAATATCATACCTTGTAGTCAACTAAACCTAAAATATAAATATTCCAGCGAAAAACAAACTTTAACCGTATAATTTTGAACTTTTATAAATTGATTTAAATTTTAGCGCCAAAACGCTCTGAACTATCATGGCGTCTATTTGACGTAACGTCTTGCCAAACAAACAACTGTACTTTAGCGCAATTGGAATGTAATTTAACAATAACAACTTGTTTGGCAAGTAGTGACGTCATGCGCTCCGATTGCTGTGCGATGTCACGTGTTTAATTTAATAGATTTATGTGTTGCAAAATATTAAAGAATCTGACATATTTTAGTAATTTCACTTGATTTATGTAATACTTAAACGCCAAATAAACATTTATTAGGGTTTATTTTAGTGGCAACTACCCTATTGAGTCTACAAAATGAATATCTGTCAATTTTAGAATAAGTGGCAGGCTCTGGTTTTGTGCCAGTCAATGCAGAAACTTTTCATGTACTGTTGAAGTAACAATTGATGACCGTTTCTATACACTAGAGATCGTTAGCTGGCTGAAATTCAACCAGAAATGTTAAGATTTGCGTACCTTTTCGGTATATAAAGCTATATACAAAAATGTTATTCTTAGTTTAATTCCACATTTTCACATTAGTCACACTTAATGTCGTATTTAACAAAATACATAGCTATTATGTGGCAGTCGTCAGGTCTACGCTTTGAGACAATCTTATTGTAAAATGTATACATGTGTGTATAAATCGTTTGGCATTGGTGTGCGTGAGGTTTTATTTTAATAATGTTATATATTTAAGATGCATGTTTTATAACAATATTGGCAATCCGCTCAGTCTGTATAAACCATAATTGTGCCAAATTTTATACTCCGCGCAATTTATGTCCACTTGTATGGAAACTTTTTGTTTCGCATATTAATATATAAATTATGTACGGCCGTGATTTGATAACGGATGTTTAATTTGAAACAGTAACGGACACCGCTTTCTACTGCAAGTACCTATTAAAATCATTATGGAGATGCTTGTTAAAGTTGACCAAAACTCTAGACTTCGATTCCTTAAATGTGTTGAACAGATTGGTGAAATTTAAATTTTTTTAACTCTAAAAAAAAGGATGATTTCAAAGCTATGGTTGTTTAAAATAAAGATGTTCCCGTTGCGTACCTTAGACTATACAAAACCTAATTTAACTGATAGAATCAGGCGTTACTTTGTGGATCCGAGGGAAAACGAGGGAAAATCGGTGAAATGCTATATTAACTCTAAGTTGTGTCGCTGATACTTAAAATAGGTAAAACCTGTGCTATAAGTATCAGCAGCCTTCCATTTATATGTTATAAAGTTTAATACAAACGTTTCTATTACAGTTTTTGATACGTAAATTTTTAAGGGTATTGCCATAAATAAAATAAACAGTAAAATTTACATGAATATCTAAATTAGATTCAGTTTAAGTTAATAGATGGAATGTAATTCAACAAAAACAAACCTAGTTTAAATATATTGACTATATGAAACATCCTAATCGGAAGAGTCAATTTTAGTTGGCTTTGAAAAAAATCGATTCAAAGCTCGAGAGACAATGATTTATTAAGTCCTTTATTAATATTAATTTTGAAATATGAGTTCAAAAAAAAAATAGTTTTACACCCTTACACAATAAAACATTATTGTCTTGTATTAAGACAACGCCGTACAGCTCTTTCGCTGCTAAATATTATCGCTTTCTATACTAAAGTATAAGAAGATATTACAATTTACAAACGCCCCACTAACATTGATTTGGCGTGTTATTACAAGCTATAAATCATATCGGGGAGATTTTGCGAGCTTCGTAACACCGTCTCTATTTTATCACGACTGAGTAATACGATCAAAACTTTTCATATAACCATCCACCATCCAGTGAAAGCTTCCTCTAATAACAGCCCGGCGTTGGGACTTGTCTGGTAGCAATTTGGGACTATTAGATATTGACGTGAAAACGTTTTGCGCGACTCATAATGGAAAGCGTTATGTTTTTTTAGGTATTTAAATGCCTAAAAATATGTAGGAGGATGTAATTTAGTACAGCGCCATCTATTAGCATCTTTAGAAACGTACGAAGAAATAAGATTGATCACCATGGTGAAGACTAAAAGAAGGATGTGAGCATAGGATAAGATCAGATCGGAACTGGTTAGGCAGGGAAGGTAACACGGGCAGTGGAGGTGAGTGTCCGTGTGCACGATAAAGGGATCTCTCAAACCTATACTCGGGTCACAAGTCCCAGGCACTGCCCTGGTTCCTCCTTCTGTAATACGATGGACTCGATACCCACACGGCCAATCCCTGGAGCATTGCTAAGAAATCCGTCTCTTTTAGATTTCAACTTCAAACAAACAAACGAACTAAATCACTATTATTAAACTACGCCCACCGATGGGCCTTCACTCAACCTGATTTACCTTTTAATACATAATGTTTGACTTGTATATCACATTTCTTACATCTCATTCATATATCAACTTGTTCTCACAAATTTCTTTTACCAAAATACGATATTTACCCAGGGACCGTTAACATGTTGTCTAATTTAATGACTTAAGTTAGTGAATATTTTTAAACTAAATATTTTTTTGCTGGACCCTTATTACGAGAAGTCCAGCTTAATCAGTGACCAGCATTTGAGTTGGGTTTTCAATATCCCACCATGGGCCCCGATTAATGTCACCAAGTGATATTAGTCGTGATATTGTGGGGATTACGGGGATGACGTCAGGCGGCAGTCGGTCGTCTAAGATAAACTACCGCCTGACGTCTTACTCGCCCCACAGCTACATCCTTTGCAATCTAAGTGGACCATGGTATTTGACCGGAATAACGTTGGAAAGAAGAAGAAGAAGAGAATGCTTTACGATCGTAATTATCTTCGACCGAATATTACGACGGGCATCACTATTAATAGTTAATCCGTCATATTCACAGATAAACTTGCTCATTTGACTCTAACGACTGAAAAGTTTCCGCACCAACTATTACTGTGGTATATAAAACATAATTAATTAACAACTTTATAAAATTTGGTCATTTTCCGGTGGAATAGTTAAGAATGGCGCTGCAGCGTGTAAAATTGTATTATGGTCAGTAATATCCATCAGGCTTCGGCTGCTGCTAAAATTGGCAATTAAGCTAATTAAGTAACGCTACTTGTTAATGGGGACGGCTTTTGTTAACTAGCTAATAGGCGTTGTCGATTAACAACGCAACTCTTAATATTTTTAATGCTTTAAAAATGCAACAAAAAATTAAATACTGTTAGTTGCAATCAATACTTATAAGATAATTTGAAATATAAAAGTAAATACATTGACTTATCATCCGCGTTAAGGACATTAATTCCAAAATGGACAGAGGGAATTTCGCACCCGGCTTCACTTGCTATGAACACCTGCACACACTCGCAAAGCATACGGCATTTCGTTACGTGACGATTCCTGCGAAAGCGCATTACCCGTAATTTTCGTAAGCTACGTTAAGGAACTTACGTTCCAATAGTCATCTCAGACCATGGTCGAATTTCGATCCGCAGTTATTTTAAAATAACTTTAAGTGTTGAAATCACAGACACTTTTCTATTTACTACATCTGAACAATTTCTTAGGAGCTTCCAGCCTCGTGCAACCTTTCCGTGGTTCCAGCTAAAACCTTCAATGTCTTCAAACCAATACCTTCCCCCGACCCTCCTATACTTAGTTTTAAAATCGTAATTTCTACAACCAAAATATTAAATTCCATTTTTTTTTTAAATAGATAATTATGACGTACACAAGTTCTAGTAAACAAAGGCTATGTGAATAAATAACTTTTGAATTTGACTACGGTCTAGAGCTCAAAGGCCGGCAATGCGCCGGCACAACTTCTCATTGTATGGTTGTCTATGAGCAGAAGTCACATAGTACGAAAATTTCGAACCGTTCGAAGTCGACGAGTCGACTTCATTTAGGACAAAAATGTTCGTGCTATGCCCACAGGAGGCAAGTCTTAAACGTGCCACGCTTTTAATTAGTGCTAATTCAAGTCGCGTTGACGCTAAGAATTGGGCTTAGCACGATCATATCATCCTAAGTAAAATCGACTCGTCGACTTACTTCGGTCCGAAAGGTTCGTGAGAGGCCCTCAGGTGAGTCAGACATGGAATCTTCAAATTTTCTATCATATTCAACAAGGATGTAAATTGTTTAAACAATTTGATGAAAAACAATTCTTTTCCTAACATTTTACAACTAACAAAGTTAATTTTCATGTTTATTGTGTTATATTGTGTCCACAATGCTCAACGGTGAATAAACTTTGTAAGGTACTAAAGTTAGTAACTAGTTTCCAATACAAAACGGGAAAGTTTTTGCCGATATAGAGTGTCTTTATTTTTATTTGAGGATATGAATATAGCAAATCTTCCCTTAAAGAATAACGAATAAACAGCAAAAGAAAGAACGCAACGGAGATTTCTAGCATCGTGTAACTTCTCTTTTAATCGGATGAACCCGTTTCCCCTTAACGTATAATCTAAAGTAATAATTATATTAAAATACAAATGATATTTTATTCAAGTTTACCTTTACAAGATCTTTTGAATCGTCAAATATTCGGAAGAGTCGAGACACAAATAGTCTTACGAATAACCGTGTATTTGACATGTTGTTTAAATTTAACTAGAGACGGATGACATGTGGAATTTTGTTACAGAATCGTATACTCGCGCCCACAAACGATTTTTATATATTTTTTGTGTAAGTAAGAATGTGTGAGAGAAAAGATAGAAGAAGAGAGAAGAAGATAGAAGGAGAGATAAGAAGGGAGAAGAAGAAGAAAACAGAATAAAAGTTAATATAAAATTTTAACAATGATCAATCTGTCAGAACTGGACCAAATTGAATTATGACCACACGGGATGCACCAGCTTTCAAATAATAAAGGAATCATCAATATCTTCACCCAGTCGACGGTTCTTAGGTAACAGACAAAAAGATACAGTCGAATTGAGAAGCTCCTCCTTTTTTGAAGTCGGTTGAAGGTTTATAAATAACTCGCGCACGAAATATTGCTAGCTGTTTCTCGAGCCTCCGTCCGCGTAAATTTTAGAAGCTCTCAAAAGATCCCCCCCCCCCCCTCACCGTTTTTGAAACATTTTTCATCGGTACTCCGCTCGCATTGGTCTTCTTCGATAAATGATATATTTAACACTAAAACAATTTTTGAAATCGGAGCTGCACTTCCCGAGATTGCGTGTTCACACAAACAAACAAACCCTTCAGCTTTATATATTAGTATAGATATAAAGGTACGCAACCCCCCCCCCCTCCCCCCTAACTCATCATAAAGAACAACACAGCACTAAAATTATAGTGCTGGTTTGTAATTTTCTCCAAGTAGGTACTTCCCCAGTATGTACATATACGTATAAAAGCCATGCGTTTAAGAAATCTCGTAATCCTTAACCTGCGCTCAAAGCGAACAAAGCTGCGGGAATTAGCTAGTTATTGTTAAATAACAAGTAAAACGTATAAATGTTTACGTGGATGCTGCGCGCTCTCGTAATATATCAGCCCTGAACTTGACACGACAACCCGAACTTAACCTCGATTGCGCCTACTCAATGATATCTCTTGTTTTAACCGACTTCAGAAAAGAGAGCTCTTCTATTGGTACTAATAAATCAAATAATAAGCTGTTTTACTCGTGTAGACAAGCGATGTGTATGTGCGTGTGTGTTTCAATGTATCTATGTGTGGGTGTGTGCAGGATTTTAATATACAAATTAATTTAGTATGTGAGTGTACAATAAATTAGTGAATGTTGAACTATCTTAATCCAACATCGAGGTCGCAAACTTTTCTTTTTATATGAACTAAAAAAAAATATTACGCTGTTATCCCTAACTTCCTATCGTTTATTTGACTTCCCCACTTTCGCCCTCACAACTGTTTAATGGCTCAACCGATTTTCAGCACATATGCACAGGCACATTTGTGTGTGTGTGTGTGTGTGTGTACACACGCACACACACACCCACACACGAATATATAACACCACTCTTTTTGCATCGGGGGTTAAAAATAAACAGTTTCAAAAAGTTAGACAAATACTTAACAAATAATTTTACGTTATGTTTATTAATGAAATACTATAATCTTGTAAAAAATGGGTTTATTCATTTAATCTCAGCCAAGAATCGAACGTATGATTTGCTACTTGACATTGTAACATTTGTAGAGCTTCCTAACTAGTTTGCAATCAACTGAACTATACAAACTCAACCGCTCGAGTCGGAAGGATAAAACAAATATTATTTTACTACTATCTATAGTATACTGTACTGTGCCCCAAACTTTCGCTTTTCCATTGAAGTATTATTTTTGTTACAATATTCAGCTAGATAAGTGCGGGGGCGTCTGTCGTTGAAACTTTCATAAAACTGACTGTCCGATGCAAATTATAGATTTGGTTTCACTGAAGTTTAGTTACACAAAATTTATATTGTATAATATACGTCCGTTTCCTCCCGATATTAGGAAAGGAAAGGCGTGAAATCGATACCTCCCACGTAAGTTGTTGTAACCCCAAATTCCCAGCTTTACAGTAGAGCACTACAAACAACTAATTTGTAATACAACAGTTGCTTAATATATTATTGAATACAATAATGTAAACGTAACTGTATTTAATATATAATTGTATTCACAAATGTAATAATGAGGATTTTATTTCAATTTATATGATTGTAATGCTATTCTGGGAAGTTGGGAATTTGGGGTTACGACAGTTTACTTGGGAGGTATCGAAATATAAATATCGTGTGATTTCAGGGACGTGTCCGATGCACACGATCACGTTGTCGGCCTCATGTACTGTCGAGGTTGCCCACGTAACAAGCCTTTATTATACTTGATTTATTTTCGACATTATTCTCTATATATCACATCATTTATGAATAGGTATGACTAAAAGAGTTACTAATATCATCATTGTTTTTTTGGTTTTCAATAAAATTTTGTTAGTCTCTAATTAGGTATTCATTCATTCTTCTATCTTTTTTAATGTCAGCAATATTTTCGGTATATTGTCGACCAAGAAAGTGCTTTACCATTTTGAATGACAACTCCTACTTAAAGAAAATTTTGCTAAGGGTTACTTTTAGACATAAACGTAATGCGTAACAAGCAAAAATGAGCCTTTTAACTAATTGACGTGCAAACGACATTCGACCTTAACGTGGGATACCAATTTCTTGGTCGACTATACCTTGCGTTTCCCCTTCATTATGTAAAGCTTTTGGTATAATAATAGTACAGCGGAGTCGGGAATTGAAATAGGTGTCATTCGAATGTCATTCGCACTTCCTACTGTTGAATCAGTTCCTACAGCTAAATCAACTTTCTACTCTGCTGCTGTGAAGTTAGAATTTATTTTCTTCCGTAACTTTTCTTCATTTTCCTTATCAAAACTGGTGCGTGTCTGTAATTATTATGTAATTACGTGATGTTTCAATTAATCGCCAATTACCGGTCGTATAATAAAATTAGTGTATATTAATTATTAAGTCATAAAACCTATTTGTTAGAGTCCATATCGCGGACACGCAACGTTAGTTGGGTCAGTAAGTAAAGCCTCGTCGACAATAAACAAATAATTACATAGGACTATTTGAGACATGTACGTCAATCCTATTATAGACAACTTAGTGCATGTGTTATAGGTTTTTTTTATGTTACAAAGGGCAAACGAGCAAGCAGCAGGAACCAAGTGCCACCGGTGCTCATGGACATCTGCAGGACCAGAAGGCTAGCAAATGCGTTACCGGCCTTTAATGACGAGTTTAGGCCAGCAGGAAGTCTCACAAACCGAACGAAACGCGACAACAATACCATCACTTGACGTGATGAGCATTGCCGCCACTTCATGCCGATCTTATGTGAGAAAGAGGTGCTGGTACCTGGACGTGCCGGCCCAATTCGGCTGCAAGCATGGTGCTACCTCTAATGAAATCCCTTCTACTAAGCATGTAACTTGTGTCAGGAATGGAAATCCATCATGTTCATAATTTATGCAATAAGTCGCTAAAGTGTTCATGGTATTGATTCTGAGCGGATAAAATTACTTTTAGAAAGAAAATGGGATTTATTCCATCTCTTACCTCTAAATTTTTAAAAACTAGATTTATGATAGTCTTTATATGAGGAACTCTATTTGTCCAAAAGCCTCTAAATACTATTAACATATGCTGATCCCAAGAGTTCCACTTTTAAAAACACCTGCCCAGTATGTCCTCTGATGTTATTATTACAAGGACTTGAATGGATAACATGATGATGTACAGGAACTACTGATGATTGCGTCGTAGCTGTTGAGCGGTGTGCTGTCAGAGGCACCAGCTCCGTATGCACCAAGTGGGTGGAGACCTGACGGCCCTGCTTTTGTTCTGCCGGAAAGAACGCAGTCACAGGTACAGTTTGCTAGATTTATACTAATACGTTCTCTATTCTCTACTATTTCTTTATTTAAATTGTATGTAACAAAATATATATATTTCTTAAATAATATTTTAAAGTGATGTCTTACCATTGCATCAACAGTCACCGCAAAATCAGCAATACCTACCTCCAGCGGAACCTCGAATCCCTAACAACTTTGACGATAACGTTGACGTCTCCGTCCAAGGCTTGCCTAGTATAGAGCAGCAGCCTATATTTGAGGTCTCACCTATCAATGGACAACAATACACCGGACCTAGTATTAATGCCGATATTAGAAGACTTAATCCAAGTTTGCAATTTGCACAGGTAGGTTTATTTAAGTTTATCTAAATAAAGAAATTAGCTTAGACTGCGTGATTTATTACTTGTATGTGCTCTTGTAACATTGAGGCTTTATTGCTAGACCTTTCAATTGGAAAAGTATTTTCTTTGTGTATAATTTAATGTAACATTTCGATTTGATCAAAAATAACAAATCGTTTGTTATTTTTGATCAAAATGTTGTATGCTTTTAGTATCAACAGCAACTGGAGCAAGCTCGTCAATTTCAAAGACAGAGGGAGTTTGAAGCGACCCGTGCCAAAAATCCATCCAACGGATTACCAAATCTACAACCACCAAGACAATTTGCTTCTCAAACAACCACAACTACTACTTTGAAACCTGAACTTAGAACCGTTCAAGCTGAAACTACAACTGAACCTAGCTTAAACGAAGGAGAAACTTTGGATGATGGAAATGTCAAAGATGAGAAAGAAAAAACTTCAGTTGAAGTGTCAAAACAAAATTTACAGGAATTCCCACCTCAATTATTTTTAAATCCTCTCGCTCAGTTAAAATTAGAACCACAATTTGTTCCGTTATCACAATTTGGTCAACTTAGAGCACCTCTTTTTTACCAGCCATCAGCTAAAGCTCCAGAGACGCAAGGTTTTGATGGACCGGCACATTTATCTGCTTTACCTTCCGTATTAGCTCAAAGGGAATTACTATCTCAACAGCAAGTACAAGGTCAAGGTTTTGCTCAAAATCCCATAATTGTTCAACAAGAACAACCAGTCCTAGTTCAAGATCCAGTAAATCAATATCAACCCTTCCTTAATCAGTATCAACCTGTCCAGTCAGTTGAACCTGTCCAATCTGTACAACGTCTCCAACCTGTTCAACCTGTGCAATCGCTGCAACCACAAGTTCAGGCATATCCACAATTCCAGGGACAACAAGTTATTTTGCCACCACAACCAATAAACCAAATTCAGCCAAATCAATACCCGCAACCACAGTTCCAACAACCTCAACCACAATTGCAGCCACAACAACCTAATCAATTCGTTCGCCCAGAAAGACCGAAAGACGTAGAAGAGATTGAGCAAAATGATCAACAAGTTGTATACCAAAACTATCAACCTCAATTCTATCAACCGCAGTTCCAAGCTGCTAATCAATATCAAAACCCAGAACAACCTCTTTTTGTGGCTCAACCTGCGTTTGCGTACCAAAATCAAGAACAGTTTTATCAAAACCAATTTCCACAGCAACAATATGATCCTAGTCAATTATCACAACCTCAGGATGCTTTACAAAGTGGTCTAGATATCAACCAACAAGGAAACGGAATCGATCAGCCGGAAGCACAAGATCAAGATGATGAGCAAGAAGAAGACGAAGGTCGTAGAGCGACTGCAGTTGCTACTGCATTCGGGGCAAGGTCAGTGGTTGCTTTGATTGAATTATAATACCAGCACCGTATTTGGTAATGTTTTGAATGTTCAAGTTGTCACATTGTCCTATATTGGGCTCATGCTGTACGCATACTGATGTATATTGATTGAAATGTGCGGCACTCATACTATTGTTAAGGAAAATCGATTCATCGCGCCGTGAATTGTTTTATTAACATGGCATCTTTCGAGAATGCATGTCGCCCACAGACCGTTTTGCGTACAACGAAATATATTGTTATATTCACAGAAAAATTAAATTTGACAATTAATGTAAGGTATGGACTGAAATCCGCAAGGTACCCGGTTCAAACCCCACCGCCGTTGGGGTATTGTTGCACCCACTCATAATAAGCTTTTAATTTAAGCTTAGTAGGAGGGGAAAAGGGAATATTAGACATACCTAAAAAGTATTCCTAAAATTCTTTCTAAAAAAAAAATATATAACATACGGTTGTCACGATTACGCTTTGACATCATCCAATACATGTGTGTGTAAATGGAGTAAATCGTCTGGCTCTGGTGTGCGTGTGGTTTTATTTTAGTAATTTAATTTATTAATATTGCATATTATAAAAAAATATTAGCTTTCGCACACCTTCCTCTATATGGGCTACAATTGTGCCAAATTTCATACTCCTCCGTCCTCGCAATCTTCGTAAAATGATACCTAAGGTTTTCGCTTAACAAATTAATATATAAATAAATAAAAATTCCGATGTATATATCTAAGCGCAAAACGTCCGAACGACTGCAACATATTGGATATACTTTTTTAGGTTGTGTTCATTATTGTTAGGTTGAAAATGTGCGTATGTCTAATTGTTACGGTTGGTTTTAGAATATTTATATAGAACATAATTGAGACAAGGAACGGAAACCGGAATATAATATTATAGGATAATAGAATGTAGTAAACAGTAAGTAACCCAATGTACGGGCAGGACAACGTCTGCCGGATCCGCTAGCTTTATATGACTGAAAGTTTAACTTCTTGGCGTTTCAATGACAAACTAAAAGTATATATTGCTATGTGGTTAGGCCTTATTTTCGAAGCCCAAAATGAGGCAACGTTTATTGCCCGATCTGATGTGGTATTCAAGTCCTCCTGCGTCCAGGTATTGGGGCACGCAGGGCACGACATAAGGTGAGTAACAAAGGCGTCATCGGAAAATCCCCATCTGAACATATTTTCCTTACTTCGGCCAACTTAAGATCTAAGAATGTAACTGTTGTTGCTATATAAATCTATATAATATTAGGTCTTTATTAATTCTTTAAGATTTAACATTTTCTAAATTGTTATCAGTCTTTTATATATCTTTATATTTGTCAAATAAAAGTTCTAAACATACTCACGCGTTATTTTGCGGCAATCTATGACAGGCACGGATAACTAAGTTACTTTACTTAAATCCGTGAGTAAATAGATGCAATACTGTAACCCGAATCATGAGCACTGTGACCAAAACCCAGCGCTGCATTGACTTTTTAAAACTGATTTTGAAAATTTTCAGTTGTCACAATTCTCTCCTCAGGGCCTAGCACGAATATTTCGAACCGTTCAAATCGAAGATTCGACTTTGAAAGTATTCGTGCAGGGCTCATATCGGACCTTCATCAGTGTCAACGCGCGTTGTATTTCAATCTAAATATTTCATCCTAAATGCAGTCTAATCTTCGAATTCGAACGGTTCGAAATGTTCGTGCTAGGGCCTCTGGTATCGAAAATTCGGCCATATTTCTATTTTGAAACAAGTATAATACTTAAATAGTTATTGAATGATTCACAACTCGTCAAACCGTACCTAATAGTGGATGTTACGCATACTTGGAACAATGCACGGCATTTTATTATATATACATACATAGGACGTACTCGTAATTCATGCTCCTAATATATTCCATTTAACTTTGAAAACAACAGTAAATTTTCAACAGTATTGTATTTTCTACGGACTATATTTAATTTATTTTGTTATATAAACTACGTTACTATATACATTTATACAATATACTACGTATGCTATAAGGTCTCCGTAATTAAACAGGGTAGTCGAACGCAAATGGTACTGGGTAAGACATGGCTAGAGGTGGTGATGGCATGTGATCTAGGACCTAGAGCAGGACTAGGTCCTAGATATAGGTCCTAGGTATAGGTATCTAGGACCTAGGTGGCCTAGAGTAGGCTGGAGAAATCCAGGTCGTCCAATGGCATGATGGATGGACGACATAAAGAGAGTGACAGAAGGTAGCGGAAAGCGACTGTCAAGAGACAGGGGAGAGTGACATAAAAGAAAGGATGATCAGCAGTGGGCGATTAATAGCTGATCATCAAGTTGACCATGAATTAAACGAGGTTGATCGTCATCTTTCTGTTTTAAAGTAGGTATTGCTCTTAGAATGTGTAAAGTATAGACAAGAAAACGTCGTCTTCTTAATTTTTATTTTACAAACGTTATATGTTTACTAGCTGTACCCTGCGACATTGTTCCCGCGACCCATTCGCATAGGGGTTTAATAGTAGTTTAATACCGATTCTAAGACCTAACAAATATGCTCAAAAACTTTCATGAGAATCGGTTAAGCCGCCTCGGAGGAGTTTGCCAACAACCACCGTGACACGTACATTTTATATACATATTAGATAATCAGCTATCTGTGTCCCACTATTGCGCGAATTTCTCTCCCAATATCTTACATCCAACATCCAAGTCCTGGGCCTCTTTCGACTAGTTCCTGGAACATATTTTGCCAAAACCGTTCCGCCATCTTCTACTTGATCGGCCGCTTTGCCCTTTTTTAATTTACTATTTTACAAATTTATTAATTTAGAGCCTATTTTTCTTCAGCCTCACTGCAGGGCAAAGGCCTATTTTACAAATAGAATAATAATGATATTTAGAATCAAAGAAAATATCGATATTTAGAATCTCGCAGAAAAAGTTGCGCACATCAGATATGGATAATCATTTACTTAACCCACTTTCACTTGTTAAACTTGGATAATCATGAATTTGATATGGCATAAAGCACTTATAGTAAAAGTATTCTTAGTTGGTGGTTATCTGAAGTTCTAACACAAACATTCACGATAGTTTTACTTATCTTCACGTTCGAAACTGAACTTCAAATGAAACCTGAATTCTACCGTTTTACACAACTTAGTTGCTAAACATTGCTAGCATGAATGAAATCAGAGCTCGCACATATCGAATCCTCGACGTTACGACCTTGTAAGTCGTGTAAAATAGAAGCACGGACCTTCAATTGACGTTTCGTTTCGAACGTAAAAGTAAGTAGAACTATCGAGAATGTTCGTGTTAGGCCCTCTCTAAGTACAATTAAAGTCAGAGTGTACTATTTTGTACAACCTTCCTTTTACATACGTATTCAGTTTCATGTCGAAGCTAAAAATAGGTTTTAGCAATTGGTCTATCTTTGCAAAGTATTTTTCATTTGCGAATGTGCGTGTATCATCTTTACATTTAATACTAACTAGAGATCAACCGGCTGGTTGAAATTCGCTAACTATTAATTTTGCATATTATAAAAAAATAGCATTCGCGCACCTTCCTCTATATGAACTACAATTGTGCCAAATTTCATAATCCTCCGTACGCGCAACTTTCCTAAAATTGTACCTTAAGTTTTTGCTTCACGTAGTAATAATTCAGAAATACCTCCACTTTTATAGCCCATTTTGGTGAAATATATCTAGAATAGAATTTTCATTCAGCTATAAATGATAAACTTGCTTAACCTCAAGATACCGCTATATTGCATGCCATGAGCCATCGCCTCGGAATGCTTTCCTTGATTATATACTGCCCGTGAAAGGTACTTTCAAGAATGGCCTGATATTTAATGAACTTAGGAAAAATCATAGAGATAGGCCCCTTGAGGAGTGATTGTTGTATGGACAGTAAGGTTTAATGGATTTAAATTCTTCAAACCTCTGAAATGTAGAAAAATAGGAAGGAGCCCAACTATATAACATATTACCTAATAGTATCAAGGATGCTAAATCAAACAATGTTTTTAAGAATTTACTTAAGCATCACATTTTAAAGGATTTTTCTTTATTTTAGTACTAAATAAGATATTGTACAAATAGCCAATATGCCTACTTTAGCTTTTACTATTTCATATTGTATTTTCTCCATAAGGGATTGTAAATTTTTTGAGAAAATAAAAATTCTTAAACCGTAATAATGCCAAACCACAAAGGTTTAACACTAGCTGTAACCCGTGACTTAGCTCACGCGACATCAGTAATTTTGTTACATTTTGAGGGTTTTCATTTTTGTGCTGAACCCTTATTACTTAGCTGAAAGCAAAGTAGCCTTGTAAAAGTAGCTATCTACCAATAAAAGTCCCATCTGAATCGGTCCAGCCGTTTCGGAGATTACCCGAAATAAGCAGACAGAGGGACAAAAATGTTTTCACTTGGGGTTTTTGTTATAGGTATCGTATATATAGTCATATGCAAATAATAAAAAAACTCCAAAAAAGACCCTTCAATTTTATTTATAGGTATGTATAGATTTTTTAAAGCATTTTGGAAGCTGCAAACGTAAAGTGCTACTGGATATTTAGTACAATACACAAAGGTTATTCCAAATTCTATGCACTATTGATAACAATGTAGGTTAACGGTACCGCTGAACGCTTAGAAAAGAGTCACGTCACACATGCAAATTTTGACATATCTAGGTTGTTCGCAGTACAAGTAGAACATTCTCAAACATCCATCCATCCAAAACATCATACTTCTTACAAGCTTATTGCTAGCTATAATTGTATGTATGTGTGCAGAGGAAAAGATAAAATGGCCAAGAGAGTGTCAAGGCACTCTTATACATATAGAAGGTTTCCGTTTCTGATACGCTATACATATCAATGTGCGATCAGCCCTTAACTATTACATCTCCTGATGGAAGATGATGATGTCTAAAATGTACCTGATAAAGGCAAATATCCTATAAAAGCACACATTTATATATTAATACGTGAAGCGAAAACTTTAGGTATCATTACAGGAAAATCGCGGAAGGACGAGTATAAAATTTGGCACACTTGTAGTTTATATAAGAGAAGGTGTAATAACACAGGCATTAAGTTGTCTACCTTAGGAACAGACGTCCGTGTGTCATATATTCCTGTGTATATTTATTTATATTTATATTAGTATTTTAAATTAAAAAAAAATTACCTCACGCACACCAATGCCAAGCCATTTACACACACATGTATTGGATGATGTCAAAGCGTAATCGTGACAACCGTACGTTACATTAATTGTCAAATTTTATTTTTCTGTGAATAGTACAATATATAACGTTGTAAGCAGAAAGGTTTGTGGGCGAATTTCAACCAGCCAGCGATCTCTAGTGCATATGAAAACATTAAATTTTTAGCAATACAAGACAAGAAGTAATATAAGGTACAAAAAATGCTCTCGTCTTGATAATTTGTGAATTAGTTCTTAAAATTTGCAAGGGCAACTTGCTCTATTTTAGGGCTAATTGCCAATATCTTGGCTCTCTGATGCTCCGACTGCATAAAGCGTGTACTGTCATCTGTTAATATCGAGCATGGTAGATGGGAGGGGCTCGCCGATGACAGTGTTTGGTGGAAGCATAACATTTCTCAAGGTAGTCCAACACCAAAACAAAGTATCGTTCGATAAGCTTGCGGTTAGGAGGACCATCAACGGAGGTGAACACTGCATACATAAACAATCATCTGTAACAGTTGTAAGGGCTAATGATAATGACGTCAATATCAGGGATCTTATTAATAATAATTGTTCTTTCCAGTCCGACTCTAGTAGAACAAAGCTCTGCTTATAATTGTCACCATGACCTAAATATCTACATGAATAGTCACCCTATTATAGCTATTTTAGCTAACGAGTGGATATGTTCGCATTAGTTTTAAAATCTTTATAATAACATTGCTTATTGTAGAAACTTCCTAATATCGATTATGTGTGTAGCATATTTCACAACAATACCAGCTAACACTAGCATCTCTATCCGCGTTGAATTTACCCGTAATAATTTTGTATATTCAAATGTACTGTTACTTATAATTAACGATTAATTAATTACGATAATTATTGATTTAGATGTTAATAGTTTTTACAGCTTATGATTTATTTTAATTAATTGACTTTATTAGTATAAAGAGGGCCTGCCTTCTGCTCTGGGGGTCGTGGGTTCGATTCCCGCCTCCAGTCGGGTTGTATTATCTTTAAGTATGTATCTATATAATTCTAAAAGAAAATATTTATTTATAACACGCGTCTACTACCTACATAATTGAACTTTAAAATGACTTTATAATTTTATTCACTTTAAACACTATATTTTTAACAGAAAATAAGGTGTATCATGAATATTTGTGCTCGCTCCTCTCTTTTGCCCCGATAGTGATATACCGAACGTATCTACTTCCGTTCGCCTCGCCCGATCACATTTCCGTAACGCTCTCAGCACGGATTCGCCAAGAGACCCAAGTCATGCCTGCATAAACAAGTTTTACTTCAATAAATAAATTATCCTGTGTTAGCATAATTTTCGCTTCAACGTCACGCGGCTTATTCATAAAGGTCATAGAAAATGTATAGTAACACTTTCAGCGATTCGCTGACAAATTGCACTAATTTGAGGGTAATTTGAAAAATATTGGCACAATTGCGTGGTTAACTGTTCGCGGTTTTATAAGGACGTTATAATTTACTGTTTCGCTTTTATTCGTATATCTTGTATTTGAAAATATATATAGGGCTATAAAATACAAGGACTTATGGGAGTTATTATCCTTCTAAATTTTTTGCATTTTAAATAAGACCTCTCCAAATTGTAAGGTAATGTAATAGAGTATCAATTAGAGGTAGCGCCATGTTTGTAGCCGAATTGGGCCGGCGCGTCCGGGTACCAGTACCTCTTTCTCACATGAGATAGAAAATAAAAAATTAATTGATGCAATAGATTGGGTTAAAAAATATTTAAGGGCTGCTTCGGAATTTAAAAGATGGGCGACACTCTGACACGCGTGAACAGGTCTCGGAGTGTTTGGGTGCCATGAATACATCGTGCGAAGTGACGACATCCTGCTCAGTTCTGCCACCCACAATGCTCTCTGCCAATTCAATCAGCTTAAATCTTGGACATTCGATGACTTGCGCCTTATAATGCCAAATCATCAACAGTTTGTGATACGCCATGGTTTACGAGTATATGGAACAGATATTTGGAAGCATCTCCGCGAACTCTGAGCGCGCTCTTAATTTCAAAATTCACCGGTTTTAATAGGCTACTTAATGTTCCTTTAATTTATTGGGTGGGGGGAGTCCATACGTCGTGTAAATTAAATCAGATCTAGAGAAAGAGTTGAAGTGGCGTCACCGGCTGGGAGCCGGGCGTGAGGCGATGCACCGTAATTTACATCTAGAGTTAAGAAGAGAAGGTGGTAGAGATATCAGCGTGGAAAAGTAATCTGCGAAATATCTTTACCTGTTGATGATACAAGTAAATATTAATTATAATGTACCCAACATCTGTTTCGGTGCATATTTACAAGTTACCCAAAGCCGGCTTGGATCGTGTCGATTAGCTTCGTTAAACTTATAATACAAGTATAACATGGAAACTTTATTCAAACGTTATTGTTCTCTTATCACAAAATCTGTAAGTTATCTCACGAGATAAAGCGTAGCGCTGACGCGGGCCGGTGGTTTCCGGCAACGTGAGAGCGCGCTATCAGCGCGGAACCAGCCGCCTGCTGCAGACGGCCGCCCCTTTGTGCTCGAGCCCGTCACGCCGCTCTGCGCGCCTACCGCTGCACGTCACGTCATTGTCAAAGTGTTGCTGCATTACTTGTCTGACTGCTGCATTCGTTGCACAATCACAATACTCCACGGGAGAATAATTGTCACTTGGGCCGCTTAAATATACTTCATTGCAGAAAACTTAAACGTTTCAAATAAATATTTATCAATGAAATAACGCCGTATTTGGATTTTAGGTTTCGTTGTTATACATAGATGGTTCGCTCAGCCTCATCGAGTAGGACCTTTAACAATTCCTCGTCCCCACGGTGGATCGATTCTAGGAATTGGCTGCAGTTCTTTTTCTTTGGAGTTCGTTAACGGAGCGTTTGAGGCTCCTATTATCGCTACGAAGTCAATGGTTGCGTTGGTCATGTGGTGCTCCGGTGTGCTGACTGTGAGAAATCTCGGCTCCTGGATGCGATCCTCGAAACCATGAAGAGTTAAACGATTCTCTACTTTTTAAGAGCTCTCGGATACTTTAATCTTATTTGCGTAAGAAACGTAATCCGGGGCCGAGTATTAACTGTTTTGTTCCAAACGTCGATCAATCATATCTCAATAAACTAACTGTAAAGATAAGGCGCGGAGCGCATCAGATATGGGGCCAAGTCTCCTTATCAGGCATTCCGACGGATAAACTCGCCGAACATGCGCGTGCGAAAAGTGTCGCGTCTGCACCAGGACCTCACGGGCATCATCCTGCGAGCGGCCGACGTCGCCCGCATCACTAATATTGAGTACTTCATAGAGTTCGGCACGCAGGACTTCGACTATTTCCTTGGCGGCGTCCACAAGGTGACCGTCAGGGGAACGAGGGACGGTGCGCCGGTCAAAATAAGTATTGTGATAAAATGGCACTCCGACCCGGCGGAGCGCTTGCGCTTCCGGCCCTCGTACCGGCGCGAGCACGCCTTCTACCAGCGCGCCGCGCCGCGCCTGCTGGAGCTGCAGAGCCGCTATCGCGTCATCGAGGGCCTCAAACTCAAAGTCCTGCACTGCATACTGGCGAGCGTAGAGGACGACAAGGAGACCCTCGTGGTTTACACTTGCAACGGCTACAAACTTCTGGACAGATTCCGCACCATGGATTTCGCTCATAGTTTGTTGGTCATGAAGAATCTGGCGAAACTGCACGCGTTATCTTTCGCTCTACGAGTGACCTCACCGGACGAGTTCAAGTCTTTACTGGAAGACTTCGAGGAGGACGTTCAGTATTCCGACGTGGAAAGTATACCAGCTTGCTTGACAAGCTACTTCAGGTCCTCGATAAATGTTATCAGGAACTCCGAGGCTAAAGCAAAGCTCGAAAGTATTACGCCGAAAATTCCAGCTCTGCTGAACAGGTGCTCGGCGCCGGCCGCCGCCTACAGCGCCATCTGTCATGGTGACTGCTGGAATAACAATATAGTGTTCAAATATCAGGTAAATAAAACATACAGTCCACTAAAACCGCTCAATATTATTTGGTTGGAAGCTCCCCGACAAAAAACCAACATAATACTATATATTTATCAAGAAATGTTAAAAAATGTAAATTAAATTAGATAGTTGAATGAAAAATAGATCACGCGCCTTGCTGAAGTAATTAATGCACTCTCACAGAAGGTAAAATAAAAGAAAATAAATAAAATGTCTTTTTCCAGTATACTTATGACCATTTTCGACACGGAGCTGGTTTTCCCTGGAGGGAGCCGCGGTCCGGCGCCCTGCCTTAAGGACTTCCTCACCTCCATCAAGCCAAGACTTGCAGCCTTATACGATGAAAATGGTGACATAGGTAAATATCAACAATATGCTACTTCTCCAAATTTTGACCTTATGTTGGAAAGACCAAGGGCGCCAAATCCACAAATAACACACAGTATATCAGAAAATGTTATTAAAACTATAACGAAGCCAAGCCATAGGTGCCCTAATTGGTTAGATCTTTTAACTGACTTGCTGTTTAAACTCATTATTTCCACAAACATACAGCCGGTGTTATTTCTAATGGAAAAGAAATTGGTTAATAGCAGCAAAGACAAAATTCGGGAAGACAGCGACTGCCGGATCCGCTACTTCATAATATTCTTATCGTTTCGACGGCAGATACGTTGTTTTGTTTTTCAATTAAATAGTTGCCGCCCAGAAGGCGGCCATATTGATCGTTTCATCGGAAGCAATCATTAGCTCCTATTACGTGCAGATGGTAGGGGATCAATGTGAGGTGTGACATCGACCGAGTCACACCGCACAGACTGTTGATGTTTTCTACGAATCTCCACCTGGTAATATTCTCTTTGCTTTTACTTGAATACGGGATCCATTTAAGGATTTCCAGGATTACCAGGGTAGTTAATATCCAAATGGGATTATAAGTTTCGATGCAAACCTAATAGAGACCAATATGCTTGTCGCAGTGATAAAGACACCTTTGTGATCGAAATAAAGATAATTTCTATTTCACTATATAAATCTTGAACTATTTTTTTGCCCTTATTTTTCATCGTAGTAATCTATGAATATAAAAAATCTTTAGACTAGATAATATATTCTTAAAATATATCTATATCTATACCAATATATAAAGCTGAGGAGTTTGTTTGTTTTTTGTTTAATTGAACGCGATAATCTCAGGAACTAAGGGTCCGATTTGAAAAAATCTTTCAGTATTAGAAAGCCCATTTGACGAGGAAGGTTATGGGATATATATCATCACATCATATGTCACGCTAAAATCAAATCAAATATTTTTTTACCTAATTTTACGCGTTCGAAGTATCGGGCACAGCTAGTATAGGCAATATATTCTTAACACATATTTATAAATTTAAAGATTTAGATAATGAAATAGCAGTAGTTGGCTTTTATATAAAAAACTTGATGTCTTATACATGAACACGATTCATCATCATGTAAAAAAAATTTTGGATATTTTATATCGAAACAGGTATGAAGTCGGTTAAAAATAAGGAATGAAACGTCAACTGATAGTGATCATTTCCAAAGTAAGAAACACAAAATTTCAAATTCCATGTTCTAAACATATAATACATAAAACATGAGCACGTATGACGACATTTTTTAAAATTTTGCCCTTATGAGGGTGAAAAAGTGTTTAAAATTCAATGTAGAAATCAGTTCATAATTTTTAAACGAGATTGCATAAAATTCCATAATAAAGCTTTAAACCATCACATATGAAATTGATTAACAACGATTAAAGACAGTTTCTTTTTTCACAGCTCTTCTTCAACAGTTACTAATACTGAATATCTGTGACACAGGAACATAAAAGGGTAATTAGGGTTAGCTTCTGTTGTAGCCCTTTGATTAAAAAACAGCTCCTTTCATCGTTGTGCGGTTAAAGTTACTGTTTCCTTTGCCTTTTGTGAATTTAAAACTACGTCGGGAAGAAACGGAAACTTTATGTTAAATGCTCCTTATAACCATTTGTAAAAACCATAAAACTTACGCTTTCGTATACATAAATGGCATAAAGGGCATTATCAATTATGAAAAATAGTATTATTACAATTGATGTAGTTAAACATTTACAAATCTTAACATATTGCAAATCTTTGGCACAGAAACGTTAAAGATAGTTAAGGTAGACTTCTGTTGGTGTTATCAACGACAGCAGCTAATATCGTTGGCCGGAGGAGATCTCTCGTTGCCAGGTCTCATCAACGCCATGCTTGCGAGTGAGACGGGATGGAAAGCGGTCGTGTCCTTCTGTGGGTAGATGGGAAGGAGAGAAAGGATGCGGATACTACTGTCACGGACGGTATAGGGGAGTGACAATAGCAGCTAGGGTGCTTCGGGGTCGCGTACTTGTAGTGGATCTGACCAGTTATCGGACAGATAAAGGATGATCCACCCCCTGGGAGAAAGTAGCTCAGGACCAATTTCTGACTCAATGACACTTTATGACTGATCCAATTTACTAAACAGGTGAGTCAAATACGTCATAGAATGACTTCACGTTCAGTATTAAAAGTCTCAAAAGAACATAGAGCAAACATTAAAATCCATTCGCAAACGACAAACGCCTCGTCAGGCGTTACGTCCATAACTCCGTAACACAATTACGGCGTAGCTCTGTGATTGGGCCCTTGAGAATTCACTTCAATTCCACTCGAAATGGCAGAAGCCCGTCCACTATCCACAGATATGGTGTTAAGTTTCGATAGCTTACTTAAAAGTTTAAATAAATACATATATTGTGACGTAAAATAAAATTCACACGCCATTGTATGGCACGTTGTAGCTGCTATTATAACTGGAAAAAAAACATCTAATTATAACCTTATGAACCGTGAATAAATGAATTATGAATTATGACGACACAAGGTTGTCTATTCCTAAGGTAAACTATGTTTCCTAAGGTAACTTAAGGTAATACATGTGTTATGGGTAACAGCCAACCGATTCACAGGTTTTTTTTTAAATATATGAATACATACTTATATATGTATATATACACCCAGACTCGTGACAGAAATCGAACCCTGACCCTCCGGAGCGGAAGGCAGGGTCTGAACTGGGGAACGGTGCAGTCTACTATTTGGTAATTGATTAAAGTAAAATTGCGTTCAGTTTCTTCCTTTACTTGGAAGGTGCTTTTCTTTTATAAGTTAAATATCATGCTAGTATCATTTAGCATGTCTATCTGTTATATCTCTCCTGATTACCTCACAAATCCACATGGGAGGAAGCTTTCCAGCTACCCGGCTGCCAGTAGAGGTGACCATTCAAGAACCTTTACCTGTTCTGGCAAGCTGTTATTCTGTCTGTAACTACAATTTGCAAAGGTAATTTAAATACATTTTTTGTGACTTAATATTCGAATTCATTTCCTGGAAATATACATGTTATTAAAAATATATTATCATTGAATTAAAAAATTAATTTACGTAACATAATTTTCTCTTCTACATAGCGTTATCCCATGGTCTGCTTAGATTGCAGAGGATATGGCTGTGGAGCGAGTTTAGATGACCGATTGCTGTCTGACGTCATCCTCGGAACCCCCACGATCTCTACAACCTTACGACTAATATCACACTGTTTTACGTGGCTTCCAAAACCCGGGGGAGATCTTATAATAGGTTTTAGAATGCTTTAAGAACTGCTTAATCAAGCGATCACCGACCACTGATTAGACTTAGACTTCCTGTACTGTATTACGTATCATGTAAAGGAAGGCGCAGATATGATCATGACTGGTTCTTAATTTATATAGTCAAGTAATTAAGACAAAGCGCAGACTACAGACGTCTCCCCGATCGGTTTAGTTAACGTAAACTATAATAGGTTGGACTAGAATTATTGCACGGTCTGTGAACCGATCCATTGTACATTCATGCAAGCATGCATAGCGAATACATGGGCATGCATGCGGCTGGCGCATCGTTCCTATTGTCCGATAAACTCACAGTCGAACGAACCAGTATTGAATATTCCGTCATAATTTCAGGTACATGACATCAGATAATATTTTTATTGGGGAACACAATGTTTCCAATGAATAAAGTGCAGTTCAAATATGCATGTTAGTAACATTACAGGTACTCTGATAAAGGAAGAGGACTCTTAGCTGTTTATGAATAACTTAGGGACTTTCTGCAAGAACAGAATAGGTTGGGGCAGGACGCAGTTAAGAAAAGTTTTGGCAATTTTAACAGGACATTTTGGTTGATGAATGTATTGATACAATTTGGCGGGCTGGGTAATGACGTGTAGCTGCCGCTACACAACAAGATGACAACAATGTCGAGTGGAAAATGTAACACCAAAGCAAACTAGATGGCGCTGTATGGATGTCGACGACCGCATTACAAACACTGAAAATCTCCATACAAACTAACTCACGTTAGCGAAGTTTCTACTTACGATTACTATACATAGACCTTCCGATGATAGACGAGGCGCGGCCGCCCCTGGCAATTCCAACTAGCCCGGACACGAAGATCTTCTTTTGCGGTGGTTGAGCATATCGTCCTTCGCTCCCACCTATTATTCCTCGCCGAAACCGATGCACCCATGACTGTTTAGTACTCTCTATTTTTGCTGGGAAACATTTTATGCACAATCCTGTTCATAATTGAATCCCACGAAACAGGAACATTTGCAAATGGGAGTTTGGGTCTCACTGATACTGTCAGAATACCTATTAAAACCCACCGGAACCCTCATCATTCAGAGAGTAGGGCACCAGGCTCCTTTTTGATGCTACACCGGTACTTTGACTTCAACAGGGAAACTTAGAATACACAAGGCTGAAGAAGGAGAAGCATGAATGTCTTCTATCCCCCGCTCTCCTTTCGGGGCTGCCCCCTCGAAATGCCCGATAAGTTCTTGCACCAATCTAAAAGTGAGCGAGCCGTATCTTCTGGAGAGCCATAAATCTAGACTGGAACGTAAGGCATCCTCCTAATAGAGAAAGAGAGCAAACTTAGTTCCTACGAACGTGCCATCAATTGTGATATTGATGTATAAGAAGTGCCATAACTGATGTTCGCGTGATGGCGTCGTCTTCAATTAGGACACTTCTTACATCGCATCGCGAATTTGCTGTCAGTTAGGATGACACCTGTCACTTCCGATATTGCTGTGCCGGCCAGCGGGACCTCCAGAATGGACCCCCACTTTGGATAAGGGTTCTTTCAGCCAGGGCCTGTATCTACCGGACGTTGTCTGCCCGTGCGCCTCCCGTTTATTCCGCACAACAACGCTGCACTGGTTTGCGGCGGCGATGGCATTTGCTCTAAATCTCCAGGGATCCCCTTAAGAGTTATAAAATATAATGTCCGTTACTAATTCCCCCCTAAAATATATTGTTATCTACAATAATATCACCTAAGAAGAAATATGTCTGTGATATCAAATTTAGTCAGAACTAATGAGTTTCTTACTGATTCTTCTTGAGGCTCAAATTTTTGGATTCGACAGTACAAGCTTCCAAAATAAAAGATGTTTTATTCGCTTAGCTAACAAACTAACTAGAAATAAATTAGAAACTAGTCCAAAGAAAAAGTAACTTCAAATATTCGCTAAAGCAACTTATTTTTTTCGAAAATTATTAACATTCTAGAATCATAAATTTCTCACATTTTCAGCCAGTTGTCAAGGTCGGCGACAGGTGGCGCCGGGTGCGTTAGTTATGCGGCGATTGTCTGCCGTGTTTCCTGTGCACCCGCCCCCTTTCCCCCCACCATTTTGTATCCTCCAAAATAAATTTCATGTATGTAATTTAATTCACCCGTGTAAAGCAGGTGTATGGTTATTTTTTTAAGTTTGTAAAATGGCAAACAAGCCTACAGCCTGTCTGAAGGCAAGCAGCCACTTTAGGCTTTAAGCACTGGTAATATTGGTAATATAGAACCAATGAGGGCTAATGAGCCCAACGGAATCGACTGAAATCCGCAAAGTACCCGGTTGAAAACCCGACGCCGTTAGAATATAATCGCATCCACTCCTTATACAAGCTGTTAAATTAAGATTAGTAGGAGAGGAAATCGGAATATAAGACATACATAAAAAGTATTTCGAGTTCAGGGGGTGGATCTTTCTTTTTATCTGCCCGACAGCTGGTCAGATCCACTACGGGTACGCGACACCAGAGAATCCTAGCTGCTATTGTCACTCCCCCTATACCGTCCGTGACAGTAATATCCGCATCCTATCCCCATCTACCTTTATATCCTTTTACTCCATCCCTTTCCCTTACTCCTGTCTTTCTAATTAGAGGTAGGGCAATGCTTGTAGCCGACTTGGGCTGGCGTGTCCGGGTACCAGTACCTATTTTTCACATAAGATCGGCGTCAAGTGGCGGCAATTCTGTCACGTCAAATGATGCCATTGTTGTAGCGTTTCGTTCGGCTTGTAAGACTTCCCGGTGGCCTTAACTCGTCATTAAAGGCCGGCAACGCATTTGATAGCCTCCTGGTCGTGCAGATGCGTTGGTAGTCACTGAGGTGAACCGCCTGCTCATTTGCCTCTTGTAAGATAAAAATAGAAGCTATTCTAATATTCTTAAACAAAATTATTTACATGGATACGCTTCTGAATATACGTTCACGCTTTTTTTGATTGCATATAGGAGTACATTCTATACGCTTACAATAGATAGACTACTTAAATTTAAGCCTTCTTCCTAGCGTTATCCCGGTCTAGTACCAGTCCGCTCTCCGCCTCGATCCGCTTAGATTGCAGAGGATTTGGTTGTGGGGCGAGTTTATTGACGTATTGATTAATGGTTATAAAATTTATCATCCAAGTTATATTTGAAGAATATAATATTTTAAATACAACTTATGAAATACTCTGTATACTTTGTCATTTTATTATAATTTCGTCAAGTCTTTTTCATAGTAGCTTCCAGAATTTTTAAAAACTTTGTCTTCAAATAAGATTCTTAAAGAAATATTTTTGAAAAGTTAACAAAACACTCTCTACTAATTCAGTTTTTTAATTTAATGCTTTGAGAAATATTTGCAAGCAAAGTTGTCGACAAGTTAAAAGAATTCTTTTCAAGTAACGCTGTAAAAGTCTTTTTGTATACAGATATTTTTGTACCAGAAATAAGAACTAATAATAATATCGTACAATATAACGTCGAAGCTTTAAGTATGCAAACCTATTATTATTTTTTATTTCAATGTAATTTAAAAAAAAAAATGCTTTTACAAACTTTACACATCTCGAATGTTATTATCGTTTACAACACACATACGAATTAAAAGGAGAATCAACTGGGCTTTTCAATTCCAGTTATAACGCTATATATACATATATATAAATCGTTATCATATCGTATATATAGTAGTAAATATTAGCCCGTGTTGCATTATGGAGCTGTACAATTTTGTCTCATTAAATGGAATTTCTAAGGTCACGTGTCATTATCCTGCTTTTTTTCATAATAGAATCAATCTATCGTGACACGACAAAGCCTTTAACAGGACAGAAAACATCCGTACACGATGGCGTGACAATGTTCACATGTTCACTTTTTGTAAGGATATATTAATTTTCATAAAACGTTTAATCGATTTTCTGCCCGTTTGAAGTTTGACACACATATTTAGTCTAGCCATAAAATGTATAAAGGTGCGGTGCGGTGTAAACACGGTGCGTTAATTCAATTAGCAATGGACGTCCAGTGCTCACGAAACCGCGATGGTTTCTCTACAGTAAAAATGCGAAAACTATACGCCATTAAAAAATTATTGCTTTAAGACGAACTCTATTATTTGAATTCAATAAAGGGGAGATTCATCTCTCAAAGACCTGTATCATCTAAGAGCCTCAGAGAGATTGAGAGAGAGCAATGGAATTATAATCAGATTTTAGCTGCTTGTCTGGCTCTTGCCATAGAAAACAAAAATTTTGCAATTTTGCAGCAAAGTTTTTATAACTTAATGTCTTTTCCACTGACACTGGCCGAATATTTTTATGAAATAACAATTTTCTATGGCACTTCAGTCATAAGTTCTAGTACGAACGTCATCTATTTGAAGTAGCCTGAAGCATCAAACAAATTGCATTTTTTAGTCATTTTAAATAATCGTTCGAATTCAAATTCTCGTTTCTTTTTTTCCTTTAAACCTTCTCTGAAATATGGGGAATTAAAAAACAAACATAATTTAAAACGGCTTAGCAGTTTTCGAGTTTTAGCGAGGCTAACGAAAAACGATTGATTTTATTTACATATAGATAGATATATTTTAATAACAAAAAAAAATTACGTTAGGTAAGAAAAAGTGAATTCGCACGTAATTATGCTAAGTAGATTAAAGATGACATTTTTCTATTATAAAAAGTAAAATAATAATAATTTAATAAATGATAGAGTAAATGTACAAACGTTTTTAATAAGTGCAAATAACTTTTAATTTCTGATAAAATTTACATAAATGCTTGAACGCCAACCAACTAAACCCTAAACCTCATATTCATTTATATACAAACAAAAATACAAGTATCACATACAGAGTTACGTATCGAGTACTAGTATAATCAAGGATATAAAATCATTAATGGCGACTATTATAAAAATGTAATATGTTGATAAGTATACACTATAAATGTTTTTACGCACTAAAGTTATAATACAAGCAGTGCAAGGTGTCAAGTTAGTGCGTTAGTTAAAAAATATTCAATGTGTGTTGCGAGTGGTGTGGAGCGGGTGATATCGTGTTAGGGAAGGAATGGCCAATAAAACGAATACCAGGACGGACAGTATTTATTTACCTTATAAAATAGAATTTATTAAAGTGTGCGCTATTATGAAGATACTATGATATGTTAAGCATGCTAATATAAAACTATTGAAAACCGTACCAGTGAGGTTTCTGATCAATGCCATAACTTCTGGCGAATGAGTGAACTGGGATGTATTGGTCTTAAACACTGAAAATCGGTGAGACATATTGCCTCGTCCAGTAAATATTTTCCCCTGAAAACAATAAACCTTATTTATTATAATTTCCTAATAAAAATCAAACATTCATAAACTTTGTTTTTAATTCATATTTATATTCTGCTAAGAATCATACTTGTTTATAGTTATTATTTAAACGACGAAGTTTTGGCTGTATTGTTAGCTCAAAAGTATTTAATGAAAATATTAAGAAAAGTTGTATCTTATATATGTTTGAAATTTTATTTTGATTTATTTCAAACTCAAAACTCAAATGAAATTTTATTCAAATAGACTTTTACAAGCTAATTTGAATCGTCAAATATTTCAAAAGCGACCACTGATTTGGAAGAGTCTTTTGCTTACTATAACTGCATTTTGATTTTATCTAAAGCAGTTTATTTGTATAGTAGCTCTCAAGGAGTATTAAAAAAAAATACGTTTGGACTTCTTGTATCAATTTCTACCTGGACCAGTAATGTTTTATCATACATTTGCAAGAAATGTACTAAAGGTTAAGTTCAATGTTTAATGTAACCGTACTTATTACTTCCGTTGAATCCAGGTTACGTCGACATAAACTACAGGAATGCATCTTTTATATTACATTACCAATTCTTATAACGATTGTTATTTTATTACACTTTCATAAACCAAAAAACATAATTTAATTAAATCAAATTGGTGTTCTTAATAATTATAGCTTTAATTAATTTCTTTCGCTTAGCTTTAGTATGTGTGTTACGCCTTATATCTGAATATATTTTATGTGGGCATAAAATGTCAGGCTTGTATGCCAAGTTTAAGTTCATTTTCTATTAGCTCAGATTTCACTCGGACAAAGTCTTATTTGTGACTTTAATTAATCATGTAACGCTTAGTTTTCATTTTATACTCGAATATTTTGAATTTAACCATACAAATTATATCAACTAAATTTTTATTAATTAAATTATTATTTGATTAATATATGGAGATTGGCAAAGCTATGGCCTTAGAGAGAACCTTATGGAAAGAGCCTTTGAACTGCTGTGGGAAAAAATGGGCTCTAAATAAATAATAATAAATAAATTAGTGTTTGACTCCAAGCTAACTGTCTGCCCCTTTGCCCCTTCTCATGCATCCATGTATGCATAAAAAAGTGTCTAATGTGGCTTAAGATTTTAATACGCGAATTTAAAATTAGGAAAGTATACATCTTCTTTCTAATTAGCTTAGTAAGTATTTCTTAAGAATGCTTTATTTCTAGGTGCTCTATCATAAACCTCCGGTTTTTGTCTAGAGAGTTCAATCCATCCACTGCCAAAGTGTACCATCAGGTAATCCATAATTTTTTATATGCCCAACAAATGTTATTACATACAATTGGATTTCAGCGCATTTAAGTAACTTAATAGTATGCAAATTATTACAGTTATATTAGGATACTCGGATCTAATTATTTCTAATAAATAAAATGACCAAGAGCGTGTCAAGAAACGTTTACATAGAAGGGTTCCGTGTCTGATACGCTATAGACGTATCGGTTAAAAAACGTCAAAAGTTGTTGTCCGATTTCGTTCTAAATAATTTTCCTAATGAGTTTTTAGCATGTTCTATCAACATGGAAAATTTCAAGTCTCTACGTCTAATAGTTTGGAAATGCTGGTGAGGGGACTACCTTACGGGCAGACAGATGGACGGACGGACGGAAGGACGGACAGAGCGAAATTATAAGGGTCTATTGTAGTGCTACGGAACCCTAAGTGTTTCTTTTAAAGTTAATAAACTATACTATTGTACCATTACTTCAGGGAAGTCATCAAACTGATATACAGTTCTACATTACATGGTTTTAGTTTTATTTTATAGCGCTGTTATCACGTTACGTCGTAAACCTTACAGTATATAACGCATTGAATGGCATAAATTATCGCACTTATTAACATTTGAGATTAACAAATGAGTGGGAGAGTATCAATTTACACATAAATTCACCAATTTACGGCGGGACACTTCCAGACACTTTTTAGAGATTCAAGTTCCATTCACGACCCGGTAGCATTTTGGAAGGCTGCTTTACCATCATTCACAATTAAGAATTGAATGAACGAAGTAATAACCATAAATTATTCATTCCTTCATGTGCTTAATCTTCAATAATGTCTTTTGCTTTTAAATTTAGATGCTTTTAAGAATTCGGTAGCTATAAATGAGGAATGATGAATGTTTTTTTTAAATTATCTATTGTGCAAACAAGATGTGAGGTGCGCTGTAATATTAGACAAGATATTTAGCTCATGGTTTTAAATAAATATTAATATTAAAGAGCATTTATTGTTATCAAATTTTATGTTATTTATGAAGGAAAAATCCTTTGCTGATTGCTTTTAAGTAAATACTTTAAAAATATTAACACTTTAATGGCTGTTCATTTGGTTCAAGTTTTTTCAAAGGAATTATGGAGAAAATTGAAAAAAGTATTGCAACACATACTGTATGATCCATCCCAGGGGGTACAGATATATTACATGAATATATTTTTAATAATAACTCCATATAAAGATCGGGTCGCTTCTTAAATCTTAAAAAAAATCGTTTTGTTGTTTCCGCAAAACGGACGCGAGAAATTATTACTCTACACGCTTTAGGCATTCCCGTAATTTATCCTGTCCTTACTGAACTTGTCTTTCTGTTTTTTTTTGTTGAATATTGGGAAATTATTTATAGGTATGCTATATACATATGCATGCATGCATATTTCCTTTGCATATTTCCTTTATCCCTCCTACTAAGTGTATAGCTGGTATTGGGAGTAGATGTGACAATATCTGAGCGGGGCTATGCACTGAACCGGTTATAGCCAGTTTTTTAGGTTTAACTTTAGTGTTAAAGAGAAGATCAAGCTAACTTCTATGCATTCGCACTAAACTTACATATATAAAAAAACAAAGCATATGCTTTATTTATAGTAAGCAGCCAGTGAAATTTACGGTTTATTAGAAGCTTGTAAAAGTCATTATTTTTTAATTAACTTAAAGTATCCCATTACTGGACAAAAGATAATTAATACATTAATCTTAATTTAGAACGTCCCTTAAACTTAGTCATATAGGAAAAATCTATATAAATAAAAATCAATTATGTACGCGCATAACTTCCGAACGACTGCATCAATTTGGATAATTTTTTTTTAGGATCGTTCGTTATTGTCAGGACAAGGTTAATAATACTTAAATCGTTTTTATCTGTCTATCTGTTTGTTACGGGTAATTTCTGAAAGGGTCGGACAAATAATACAGGATACTTTACCTTTTAAATCAAAGTCATTAGGGTTTCGCAAAAAAAAATTCAAACCCTCAAAATATAACAAATTCTGAAAAAATGCAGGCATCATCTAGTATTGTTATGTAATTAAGTTTTCAGGTCTTTATCAAAGGACAGTCAAAATGCAGATAAGGCGGCAACGAAAACAATGCCGCGTACTTTATCTATATCAAAGGAGTGAATGTTTGTCGATCTGATTATGCCAGTTTGCGTCTCCGTTGGGTGGTCAGTTGACCGTCATAATTCGGCCGTTGTGCGGACCGACAGAATGTGCTCAGTGACGCATAAAACATTCCTTACCTGGGGCACCGGAAAGCGCCTTTACAGCGCTGGGGCACTAAACGTAATTTCACTATATGACAAAATAACAGCGATCACGCAACGCTGGAAGTGTCGATAAGGGATTAGGGTGGAAGTCAACGTGGAAAGCGCAAAAGGAAAAATCGCGAGCCATTTCACTTCTCACCTGACGGTCGCTTGTTTAGGCTTCAACCAAATAAACAAAGTAGCAAATTGGCGGTGCGAAATTTACGTTCTATTTCTTTGTTATTTGCCTTTCAGTTTTTTAATAAACAATAACCCTACTTTTTGTATATTCCCTCGAATTTCATCCTGGGTGAAAACTCGATGGATCAACGGTTAAAATTCATATCCATTATTTCTGAGGCTCCTTTTTCACCGAGACGCCATGGCGATGTCGCCGGCTATGTAGCCATGGATATCTGCGGTTACTAAATGAAAAGCCCGTAGTAATCATGGCTACGCTTCTAATTTGGCGACGTCACCAAACCGTCGCCACGTGAATGACCTGTACTAGATTTTATTAAAAATCGCTTGGATACGTAGTTGGCTCTACGTTTATTAATATTTTCCTTTATAGTTTATAATTAACCAAAAAATAAACATTTTTTCTTCCTTCTTCAAAGTATAATTGCCAAAATACAATTGGAGAATATAAAAATACTTATGTTTATTTTATGTTTATCAGGCGCATGTTTATTGAAAACACGGTAACCTCTTTGTCATAAAAAAATTCATCAAATGGAAAAATAGTTTTAATTATATTTTCTTTTATTGCAGAAAAAAATATTATGTACAGGCATAAAGAAATATATGCCAAAAATGCAAATATTTTAAGTAAATGCGAAAATCTTGAAGCGTTATTTATACACAGCGCATCTATCAAATCGTCTTCAGAATCAGAACTTCTCTAAGACGTGACTGAAATGATTTCTGTAGGAAGCGATACTTTTTTATTCTAAATTGAACTCTATGTGGTTTTAGGTGGAGTTCAATTTTCCTTGTGACGTAATAAACGGCGTTATATTTGCAAGTTGGATGTTTAACACCACCTGCGTCGGCCATCGACTCATAATATTCGGCTTAGCGCCCCGCACCGCACGCGGAACCTTTTATATTAAACGACTTGAACTTTACAAGAAGGCATACGTGTACAAATAAAGCTTAGCTATAATATCAGACACGATGACAAGTTGGTGTATTATTGATCCCTATCAATATAACCCCGGAAAAGACACCAACGTGTCCGTTACAACGATGTTATAAATTTATATTAAATTAAACAAAATTTAGATAATGTTATCACTAAGATAAAAATTAAAGAGAAAGAGAATATGTATATCAATAAATGAGACTTCTTTACCTTACCAATCGGACCGAGTGTTACATTGATGACCCATTCTAACACTGGTTTTCTAGTATCCGACCTCAACCGTGTTTCGAAAAACACGTAAAAGAGTCGGTCTCGATTAATGTCACTGATTGATATCAGTCGAGAGATTGTAAGGATTCCGGGAATGAAGTGAGACGGCAGTCGGTCATCTTAACTCTCCCCACTGCTACTTCTCTTTCTTCTTCTTCTTGGTCGCTACACTCTTAGCAGAGTGGTCGTGACTGTCATTTCTTGTGTGGCAAGCTTAACCACGCGGCGCTATTTCTCTCTCACAGCCGCGCGTCCGGTACTCTCGTGCAGAGGACAGTTTGTGGCAGACTTAATTTGGCCAGTCCACCTCATGGGAGACTTTCCACCAAGTCTAGTACCGTCTACTTTGCCCTGTACCACCAGGCGCTCAATGGACAAAACTGCAATTTAAGCGGATTCTGGTAATAGACCGGGATGACGCTAGGTACAACAAAAAATATGGATATAATTACAGTAATGCTATTGTTTCGTAAGCTCTGGAGCTGGCGACGTCTCGTCACGCCGAGGAGCTGGTTGGGGCGCTTCGCAAAGAGGCAGCGCGCGCTCAGCTTGCTGATCACGACGACGCGCAGAAGTACAGGCAACTGCTCGTACGCGCCCTGCACCGTGCTGCGCTCAAGGTGACTCTATAAGCAAAATTCACTAACTTTTGCCTACCTTGAGTTCAAGGATTTTGGTAAATTTAATAATAATAATAATAAATCTTTTATTCCTCTTACTAAGCCTAAATACAATTTTAACTTAAATTAAGTTAACATAGATGGTCCAGCAAGAAGAAATGGTTGCAACCTCAGCGTTAATTGCCGGTGCTGCTCAGCGTAAATTTCGTGGATTTAAATTCTTTTTGCTGAACTGTTATTCTTTTTTGCAAGAATAAAATTATTGTTCCTCATATCATGAGCTACCTGCCTGCTAATGTTCCGCAAAATTTCGGAGATATAAACAAACAGACAAAAACCCGGATTACAACCCACTCGGACGCCGTCTAAACTCGTAAAAAGCTAGGGACACCCGAACGGATGGCAACCCTCGTCGCAATAGATAGTACCCGGCTTGAATCCAGCCTTCAAAAAAGGCGGTTAATTTTTGGCCAAATACGAGTTGGCGCTTGAGCTTGCTTAAGGTCGAATAGTGCATTCCTACAAAGGATAAGGATAAGGTCTATAAAATATCAATAGATCGTGAAAATGTGACGTCACAGGTCTGGTAGGGTAGGGCATGCCCTTGCTTATACCGATCGCCTTTCCCCGGCAGTTCCCCGAGGTGGCGGGTGCGGTGGCACCAGCGCTGCTGGAGATGCTTGGCGATGGCAGCGAGCCGGCCGCGCAAGACATCCTTAGCTTCCTGCGGCACGCTCTGCACGCCTTCCCTGATCTGCGGGCCAAGATCTACGCGGTAAATTTGTTTTTAATTTTTATTGCTGTGGTAACGTCCTATAAATCGACGAGCGCCGCCTGTACGCATGAAAAAGTGTCACGTTCCGCCTGAGCCAAGCGTGCAAGCGAGATCGCGTAATATGTGATAGAGATGCCCGAACGGCCTAAGCGTTCAGCGTTATCATGTTAAATTATCGCCCGTAATCCGACATTACAGAAAACCAATTTTTATTTATAAGAAATTACGAAGCTTTTTACACATTTAAAAAACCAATGCGGTTTTGTCTTTATTGCTCATATTAGTCTTAGCATTTATTGTTAAAATAACCTTAAAAAATACACTTTTAATATTTTTGCACACACATATTGATTTTATGAAATATTGTTAGGAAATCGTAGCTTAATTAGCGATCGGCATTTGAGTCGATAACTATGTTAAGCAGCTCTTACTACGGCTGGGTGATAGATGGCTTACCCAATCTAACACTGATTTTGTTATATCCGTCCTCCTCGCATGCTTCGGAAGGCATATAAAAGTGTCCCTATTAATGTCACTGAGTGATATTAATTTAATTTTACATGTTACCATGCTAGGGCGTTTGTAAAAATATTATTAGTCGTGAGATTGTAGATTGTGGGGATTTCGGGGATGACGTCCGACGGCAGTTCATCTTAATTCGCATAAAGATAATAACGATCCAAAATTTCATCAAGAAGAAATATTAATCGAGGTCGCCTCGAATAGATTTACCTTATAGTGTATCAGAGTGCCCCCTACGATCGCAGAATGTTGTTGACAATGTCAAATATTGCTCTACATTTGAGCGAAATGTGCTTTCAAAACTTAAGGAACTCCGCAGCGCGAAAGAGACAAAGAAGAATGAAAGGAGGCATCGTTTACAGCTTTTAGAAGAGGCTAAACAGAAAAAATTAGATGTCATAGCAGCCGCTGAGGCTGAGGAAAAATTAAAGCAACTGAGTGTGTCAGAAGTGTCTTATCCAAGTACAGACGAGATAAGTGCTTTAACCCCAGATGATAAGCCTGCAAAGGTAAGTGATATGTGCCCCACACAAGACAGCAGTCCTGAGGTTGATAAAGCAATAAATACTGACATAGAATACCCTTGTAGCTCTGCTCAATCACAGACAAATATATTACAGCCTATACAAGTGCAATCAAACTATCAACAAAGTAATTTATTAGATGATCCTGATCCATTACAGGAATTTAAAATGCAAACTAAAGTTATAAAATGTTCACAATACAACCAGAACATGGATACATTGACATTCAAAGATTTTGAAAATGACACATCTAGTCCCTTTGACAATGTAGAGCTTAAAACGATCAATGACATGGAATTGTTAGCTCAAGTTTTGCAAAGTCAAAGAGACTCTGTGGCCAGTTGTCAGCCAGAAACTTACAGCCAGGAGGAAGCTTATGCCGGCTATACTAATTGTGCAACACAAGTGCAAATTGAGGGCTTGTCATATTTACCAAATGCATATATTGATCAACAAATTCAAGGACCTGGAGTAATATATGCCTCGCAGCATTATCCTATCTCCAATGGGTATTATATGCAGGATAATGTCTGTGAAAACACAATACCATTAGAAAATATGTATATGCCAAATTACCAGTATTATCTTCCCCCACAACCATATTCAAGTCCCTATTTCGGAAGTCAACTGCCTACTGGTTCTGCTGAAATGCAAATTCCTAATGGCTCTACGTTTATCCCACAGCCCTACTACTTTCAATATCCTCAAGTACCAGTACCATATGTTTCCAACACTGTAAATACTCCTGTATCAGAAATAACAAATCAACACACTAGTTCTACAGCTAGTTCACACACTGTAAAATCCAGATCAAGAAGTGTTCCAGATATTGTTAAAGAATTAAACGATGAATTAGCATCTGCACAACAGAGGGCCAACGATCGTTCACACAATGCCAGCCCTGCTCCCGTCAGTGTACCTCGGTCATCATCACACAGCGATAAAAGAGAGGAAAGAAGGAAAAGAAAAATTGAGAACTTACCTAATCCATATGAAAAGTTTCCTACAACTTTACAGACCATGTGTCAGAAGATTCATGGTATGGGATTCCCGCTGGACAGGGTGGCTAGAGTCTGTAATCTTGTTGGTGAAAATGATAAAAAGGTAAGTTTTAAATATTATTTTATTTTAACTTTGTACATTTAATTAAATAAATAGCAAATTTATTATTGGTCATCTTCATTTCTTATGGTAATGTTTCGCAAATAATGGGTTGCGTTTCATTTTGACTTTCTGTTTTGAGTTACTTGTATTCTTCAAAATGGCAGAACCAATTTTGATGGAACAATTTATAAGACAACAAAGACTTGCTTATTTATTGCACAAGAATTAGGGTAAATGCTAAAAAAATTTTGGTCTCTTAAATTTTTTACTAATTTCACCTAATTTTGCTTCGATGGTCTTACGGGTAACGAGGTGATATTATTAAAAATTTTAATGGAATATCTATTCATTTTATAAATATCTACTAATAGGATAATATGTTTAATAGAAAAAAAAATGGCAACAATGTAATTGTTTTACCTATGATAATGTGTTATATTAATCTCATATATTTTTAGCACTGCTTCATATATAAATAAGATAAAATGAAGGTAAAACATTTAAACGTCACTGTTTAATTTAGTATTGCATTTCAACCTTATCTAATTGTTTCAATAAACAAGGCTGATATTAATGTCACTTTTGTAATATTAAAATTTAAACAAACTATGATTACTTGGCAGTAAATTTTATACTATTAATATATTTAGCCAAAAAATATCAGTAACAAGACAAAAAATTGTCAGTCTTTTTGAGGAGGTCGTGGCCTAATCAGTGGTCGGCATTTGATTCGATCACTAAGTTAAGTTGCTCTGGCTACAACCGGGTGATAGATGGGTGACCCATTCTAGCACTGGTTTATATTTGATACTGTATGTTTGTTACCGCAAAACTCTAAACTGGGTGAACTGATTTTGATGAGTTTTTATATATTTGAAAGCTGGCGTTAAAACGAAGATTTAACTCTAATCCATCCGATTGAATAAAATGAATTTTTTCTATCGTAGGCTTACAAAGCAATCAAACAAACAAAATTTGTTTCGGAAGGCACATAAAACAATGGGTCTCGATTAATGTCACGATTAGTGGGAAAATTGTGGGGGTTACGGGGATGACGTCAGACTACAGTCCGTCATCTTAACTCACCTCACAGCCACGTCCTTGTATTTTTTACAGGAGCGACTGGCGACTCGCCCCGGCTTCTCAAGGAATATTTTTTTATGATACTAGGGGCAGGTGGTTCACCTAAGTGACTATCGAAGTCCATAGACATCTGCACCACAGGGAGGTTCGCAGATGTGTCGCCGTCATGGGCGTCAGTAGTCACTAATGCGAACCTCGGACTGATTGCCCCTTGTTATAAAAAACAGTTAAGCTAATTTAAAAGCTTTAAAAATGTCGATCGGGATTTGAACCGTATCACGTTACCAATTTCAATCTGATCTCTTACCACTGAACTATAGAGGTTCCGAGCTAAGCCACGCGGTTCTAAAATATGACAGTCATAAGTATGAGTTACTGTTCATTATACATGAAGTAAATGTTATTTTTACACTATATAATATAGAAATATATAATTTTATCAAAACAGTAACCACCATGGTAACCATGTCATTTACCACAGGAAAATTATTATTTCAATTCGTAACTAGTTCCAGACAACGGTTTTACCCGCTTAGCTTATATACTACGAATAGTAGGGCTTTATTAATTACTTCCTTATATGAATTGTATAAAACTCCAGAAATTTTGAAGATAAATGTGGTAGGTATTGGTTATTCACTAACAAATCCGGCAGACTATGTCCTGCCTTTCCTTAACCATTGGAAAATAAAAAATAATTCAAATTCAAATTCTTTATTTGCCAGACTGTTACAATATTTTCATTGTTACAAAGGATGTCCAATCCGCCATAAGATGACGTGCAAAATCATAAAGTTACAATTCTCATAAGATTTTACTAATATATCAAATTCCTAAAATTGTTTTATATTATCAAAAGCTATCGCAGTGTCAATTTCTTCAAGCTAAGATATTAAATGTTAATTAATAAAACGTAATATTTCTTCTAATTGCGACATTCGTCAGCGGAGTAAAAAAGAAAGCGTTGCGCCATCTATTGGTCGCTCACCCCATCGACTGCCCGTCGCTCTGCAAGCGGATTTTAAATCTCTCATATCTTCTAAGATTTTCGTTGTAATGATATATTGTTAAGGGCAAATTTGATCTGCATAAAATGTACAAGGTATCTAGCGTATTTAATTAGACAAGGATTAATACGACATTCTTTAAAATAGCTTCTTAATAGTTTTTTTTTTTTGTAATATGTATTAGATAGAAAATGGATATTGTGGGTTCTTTTTAGGAGATACACATATGCCATCACTGACTTTTTAGGGTTCCGTAGTACTACAAGGCACCCTTATAGTTTCGCTCTGTCCGTCCGTTTGCCCATCTGTCTGGCCGTAAGGTTCCCCTCTAGCATTTCCAAACTATTAGACGTGGAGACTTGAAATTTTCCATGTTGATAGAACATGCTAAAAACTCATTAGGAAAATTATTCTGAACGAAATCGAACAACAACTTTTGAAGTTATTTAATAAATACGTTTATAGCGTATCTTGTCTTGACACGCTTTTCGCACAAGCAAAAATGATTTTTAAGATACACAATTTAGTTTATAGATATTTTTAAGATACACAATTCCGTAGTACATTATTTTGATCTATCTCGTACGATTTAGCCAGCACACGCAATGAAAGCTCACAAAAAGACGTATTTCCCCTTTTACAAAGCTTATATTAAAAGCTTGTGAGTTGGCAGTGGGCGCGACAATATCCCAGCAGCTTCGGGGTTGAACCGGGTACCTTGCGGTTTTTAGTCCATACATTCTACCGCTTAGCTGTTGAGGCTTTAAATCTCTCCTATGACCGAATTGAGAATTGACTAAATCCTCAAGAAATATATAAGGAGATAGATAGATTTTTTTTAATTTAATTTTTTTATTAAGAGATAATTTTACATATAAAATATAGTCAGTGCAACATAAACCACAGTCGGATAAGATAGAAAGAGATATAGATAGAGATAGAGATTATCAGAGAAAGAGTATATTACGTGACTATAAAGGTTGTATTTGCGTCTATAGGCTCTCGTAAGTGCGTGTCTCCAACAGCTGGAACGTACTCTGGCACGAACGGCTGCAGTTTCAGATCAATATCAATCTTCTGAGGAGTATACCTATTTAAAGAAATAATTATATTACATTCAAATACAAGAAAGAAAGAAAGAAAGAAAGAAAGAAGAAGAAAGAAAAAAAAACATTATCGAGGACCATGGCTATGAACGACCATGGACAGAGAAGGCTCGCAGATGTGTTGCCGTAAATTTAATAGAGGTTGAGGCCAATCGTTGAAGTATCACAAACCGAACGAAACCAGAAAACAATACCATCACTTGATGTGACAGCATTGCCGCCACTTCACGCCAACCTTATGTGAGAAAGAGGTACTGGTACCGGGAAGCACCGATCTATTTCGACTGCTGACAAATAGGATTTCAAGCGTGGCGCTACCTCTAATCATAAATGTATGAACAAATAAAATTGAAATGTAAAATGTTTTATTTAAATGTACTTTTACAAGTTCTTTTGTAACGAAAAATACTCTAAAAGCTACCGCTGATTCGAAAAACTTGAACCACTAAAAGAAACAGCAAGGAACTCGTAAGCCACTCTTTTAAAACATTTCTAAATTATTAAAATTTAAAGCCCTTATTTAAGTATCAATACAAAAAAAATTAAAGCGAATAAAACGATATCGGAATAAAAACCTGACCTATAATTTATTATTATAGAGTAGTTCTTTCTTTTCTTTTCTTGATTGCCAAACTTTTACCAGTTTTTATAAATATTCTTAGTTTTAAATTTAGTTTATCATACTATTAAATAGTCGTATATACTTCGAGTTAAATATTGATTAAGTTAATATTAATAATATTTTATTTAAAAGTTGTAAATTTTTATTGTTATATTTTTTCTTTAAATATGCATTGCATGCTCCGCAAATAAATAAAAGTCTATGATCAGAATTCTTACTTCATTATGTATTGGAAAATGTTTTCCATCTCTGGTGGCACCTTCAAGTCCTGATAGTGCTTTGAATCGTACGCCCCTTCTGGTAGCATCACCGCTCCCGCGCGTTTCTTACCGCTTCCTGCCACGGGTTCTACCCGCTCTACGATGTCAACACCCACATCTGCGCTATCCGTGTCTAGATATTTTATAAAACGCAGATTATGACTTATACATCATAAAGTGCTTAAAACTAACTTACCCACTAGGTACAACTTTAAGAATAACATTAGTTTCTAGTAAGTTATTATTAGTAAGTAGAATTTTTGCAACATCATATTAAGGCCATCAATAATTAATATATAAGATAAAAATGGTTACTGTGGGTTATACTTAAGAGATAGAAATATGCCATCGCTTACTTAATTATAGTTCTCTTTAAGACATACAATTCCGTACTACATTACATCGACCTATTCTTTAAGATTTAGTCAGCAGCGCACGCAGGGCGTACAAAATACGTTTTTTACGAAATTACGTTACAAATCGTTAAAATTCTCAGCTTTTATTTCATCATCATATTCAGCCCTTTGTAACCCATTGCTGGGCATAGGCCTCCCTCTGTTTCTGCCACTTTCCCCTATCCCTTGCCAATCTCATCCAGCCACCTCCCGCCACTCTCCTTACATCATCCGCCCATCGGGCCATGGGACGACCAGGGTTTCTTCAACCCAATCTAGGCTACCACTCGGTTAGGTTCGTAGACCACCTGCCATCACCACATCCAGCCATGTGTCCTGCCCAACTCCATTTTACAAACCACCAACACCCTAAATCCAACGTCTTCACCCTTATTGCTGAGTCGGATTTGAGTATTTCGAACTCGGTCTTGCAGCTTGATGGCTTTTATTTACTGTAATATATATGCATTATGCACATAAACCCCGTGAATCCCTCTACCTATTGGTGAAAACCGCATGGTTATCTTAGAATTACAATAAAAATTGAATAATATCGATTAATTCCTAAAAGCAATGATACCCTAAAAATTGGTCATTTATTCGCAATTTCGCATTCTAAATTTATTTCGATATAATTAAGCACGTCTTCTATCATTAGCGTCATCTAAAGATAATGTGTATTTAAACCTGAATTGGAAGAATCGCGGCGTTTACTTGATTGTGTGGATAAATCACTATTCCCTTTTGCTATTTGTTTTGTCTCCTCTTCATGGTTAGATTGGTTATCTGGAGACTAAAACAGGTAGTAAGTTAAGTATTCCAAAATCGTAAATTTATGTAATACTTCATGTGGTGTATTCAATAAAACACGGACGATCGCAGAATGATTTAATGTGCAGAGAGCGCGCCGGTTACAATGTCAATGAATAGATAATATGCCCTTGTTATCACATTGCCCGTATTCGGCATTAAGAAATACAGGGTATTTATTTCCATTATCTTATATTATCTCCGACCCCGTTCCCGATTCCGTTCCCGTTCCCATTCTTGTCACCGTTCCCGAGAGACGTTTAAATTTCAATTGACATTTTGTCACAATACCACCATCGCATAAATGGTGTGTTTTATAACTTCACGCACCTGTTTTGCTTTCCCTGAACCTCTCCACTAACACTTGAACTTTATGGTACGGTATTAAAGTTCAAATTGACTTTTCAGTATGACTACGAATCGTATGCATAGGAGTATAGAAAAGTGTTGTGTTTAGACTTTTTCAGGCATTTTTTTTTTAATTTTCTCTTCGTAATAACCATCCTCGTACTTCAGGGAATATTATAATAAAATAAAGGGCAAACAGGCAATTGACTCGCCCGAATGGACATCTATGTGACACTGCGAAATGGTTTGCAGACGAGATATTGGCCACAAAAGTTTATACAATTATCTTGAATATTTACCAAAGTATGCATTTTATCGTGCTAAGTGGAAAAGTGGCAGACCCTGATTAACAGAGGTATAGAGTAGTGAAAGAAGAAGATGCTTAATAATTTGGTTTTGCTGCACAGATAAATTTAAAAGTCAAATACAATTTGGCTTTAGCAGAACTACGACTTTAACGTCGCCTCATTTAATTAGCGCCAGCAGGTATAATGCTGCTAAATTAAAAAGTTAACAATTTCATTAGCTGGTGTGACGTGAAGTAACTCGGAATCCAAAGGGAGTCATTATACCATAATAACGCAACTACGAGTCAGTATTAAAGTAAAATTAGATGAGCAAAAACTTAGTTCTCACGTCATATTAGTTCTGTTGCGCAATTTTATGTAACTTAGTCTTATCCATGTGCGATATAATCTGAATTTCATTTAAGTTATTAACACACACATCGCATGCTTAATCGTATACTGACCGATTACGTTTTATGTCTAAAGTGGGTTAATGATACAAGCAGCTTCGTTTCCAACTCCTCGATCAGTCAATCTAAGAATTATTTCGAAATCTCTATCCAACACTGAGATACAGCTATTTTTGTTATTGATTGGTATATATTATATAGTATTGTTGATATATTAATAGGTTATTCTTCAAAAGACAAATAAATAATAAAACACCATTAAAATGACATTTCAATATAATTCATAAGCTGTAATTAAAATGCATAATTTGTTACTGTAATGTCATTTTTATTGAACTATAAGCGGAATAAAACGTGTTTTTTGCGATTTCCCAAAAATCAGTTTATGTTTAGGCATGCGACATACATAACACTTTCACATTTTCACAGATACGCAATTCTTTATGAAGACGAATAAATTGTTTTTTTGGAAAAAAAAAATATTTCTACAGAAGTTTAAGTCGAAACTATCAATCTATATTAGTTTAAGACTCCAAAAAATTCTATCAATTCCTGACGTAAATGAATTCATTTTCTTTTTCTTTGTGTTATACTTTTTATTCATAAAAAAATAAAAATATTCACCGTTCGTTGAGATGAGACATAAATCATAAACGTGATATTCTTTAAGATTTCTCTCTCGTCTTAAGCTCGGTCCGTCATTATGCGGAGTGAAATCTGAAATGTGCTCGACCTCTAAAAGTTTTCAGAGAGCCTGTCAAGAGTTGGCGAATGGAATCTCGACGCTAAAAGTACAGGCATTTGAGGTTATGAAATACAATACAATAAACACATTTGCCCACAGCGTTTTCTTCGACATAATATTGGTTTTGTGCTGAAATTTATTGATAAATGTACAAATAAACTTAAATAAAAAAGGGACACTGAGAGAGTTTCGCAACCGGCTGCGCATTCACTTGCTCATGTGCACTCACGCACACTCGGAAAGCATACGGCATTTCGTTATGTGACGATTTCTGCGAAATTGCCTTATCCGTAATTTTCATAAGCCGCGTTAAGGAACTTACGTCCCAATAAAAGTTAAAAATGGTAGGATAGAAGAAATTAAATAACACTAGCAAGGAGTTATTTTTGAAGTATCTATCTTTTTTGCGCATTTTTGAGATGGGAAAAAACCGCTGAATTTGCGACATGTAGTGGCCGCTACATAACGAGATGGCAATGATGTCGAGTGGAAAAAAGTTTACACCAAAGCAAACTAGATGGCGTGGTACGGATGACGACGACCGCTATACAAACGCTCAAAAATCTTCATACAAACGACTCACGCTAGCAAAGTTTCTACTTACGATTACTGTATATAAGCCGCTGCTCTCGCCGTCGCTGCCGGAGCCGCCGAATTCCATCGCGTGATGCGATATCGACTTGCTCACCTGCAAAGCTGTTCCCACCATCACTGTGCCGATACAACCCTTTTTTTCATGGTCGAAGGCCTCAAAGGCTTTTCGGAGGACTGCGGATAGAGAATATATTAAACTATTATATTAACTTTACAGACGAGGTCGTTGACTTAATCAGTGGCCGATAAATAAATGTATCGCTAGGTTAAGCAGCTCTTACCGCGGCTTGGTGATAGATGGGTGACCTATTCCAACACTGGGTTTCAAATATCCCATTATACCTCCTATTTTCTTAATTTCTTTATTATAAACCTCCTCCGATTTTCAAAAGACACGAAAACAGTGTGTCCAGATTAATGTCACTAAGTGATATTACATGTAGGATTGTAAAGGTCCTTTGCCATTTGAGTAGACTGAAATAACGCTATGACAAACAAAAAATTCAGATTTTTAAGTATATTGGGGGCAAATCAATGAAAATTGACAATTATAATGCAAACAAGAAAAAACAATTATTGTAGATTATACAAAAAAATATATATTCCGTTCGTTTCATTATCAGTGTTTGATAATACAGCTTTATATTCTTAATTTAAAATTGCGTTTACAAAACTAAAATACTTACTGTTGATTTGGTCCTTGTCTAGCTCTTCCTGTAAGCAAAATATACATTCTTTAAATTCACACAAATATTAATCAATTTCTTCACGTATAAAAACTTAGCGCCCACTAGTGGCAATTCATAAGAATGCGAAAGACACCTTAGTCAAGTTTAAAGTTGCTTGCATTTTGGCAATTGTATTTCTTTTAATTTACCACTGGATAATAGTCCGCTTAGATTTAGTAGGAAATGTAAATCATTTATGGAAAAAAGCAGTCTCAAAGTAAAAAATGAATAAAACATAAGGCCTTAATACTTCGCTAAACATATGCGATGATATTATTTTAAATATCTGACGCGTATTCATATTATGAAGTCAAAATATTATTAAAAATAATTTATTAGTCGCTTTCCGCTTCAATCCTTTATTTACTTTTATGTCAAAATACTTTTTAGATTGATGTAAGAGATACTTTATTAATTTAAAGAAAGCGGAATGAGAATGATCAGAGCGTAGATCTCAATTAAAAAAAAAACACTCCACACATAATATCAAAACTCTTTACCATTGTTTACAAAATTAAAAAAAAAAGCGACGGCAATGTACACGATCGTGTCGCGGAGTCAGGGAGCACGAGCTTTTAAAGCTTATACAACTCGACTAGCTGTCTCTGACTGACTAACTCATTAGATTGACTCGGATCCATTCATCCTAGTGATACACGAGTAGCTTGGCTTTGGCTTCGCGATTGGTTATAAACGTTCACATTAAGGTCACCATATATTTCTTTCTTTCACTGAATCACCAACTATATTTGCTACAGCTGTCACTTTCTGTAAACCATAATGTAAGAGCTGTCAATCTTTGTAAGCAACTGTTACTTTGTTATCACGTGCTCATATATGTCACGTGATCGCTGCGCCATCTATATTACGCTATATTAATACGCGAATATAAAAACTGTTTATATCATTATACGAAAATATGAAAATTGGCACAATTGTAGTTTATAAAGAGAAGGGTGTACGAATGCTAATATTTTAATGAATTATGTAATGATATTATATTAAACGATTAAAATAAAACGTCACGCACACCAATGCCAAACGATTTACACACACATGTATACATTATACTATAAGTAGTCATGACGAAAAATATTACAATATCGTTGTATAGTCGACTAAGAAAGTGCTCTACTATTTTGGATGACAGGTCCTAGTTAAAGAAAATTTTGCTACGGGTTATTGTCAGAAATTAACGTAACGTATAACAAGCAATAATAAGCCATATAACTAATTGACGTGAATACGACATTCGATCTAAGCGTGGCAAACCAATTTGTTGGTCGAATATATAAGGAATTAAAATTTTGTATACACATAGCTAAATCTGAAGATCAGTGGCCGAACTATGACCACCTGGCGTCTCCAGTTTTTGTTAAACCTTTGATATTTTATATGAAACGATCACGTTATGTAAGCGGCGTATGGATGTAGCATATCTGTTGAATTTGTAAGTCATCCATTGACATTTGATCAATGATTGATATCATTGCTCGCGCGCTCGTAGAAAAGTTCTAACACGAGTTTAAATTGTCAACCAGGACAAAATAACTTTGCAGATAAGGGACCGGACAATGGTACTTAATATGACACCGGTCGCAGCCAGAGCAACTTAACTTAGCGATCGACTCAAATGCCGACCACTGATTAGGCCACGACCTCCTCAGATCTCTCAGATCCACGACCTCTTTCCATATAGCTTTGTCTGAGGGTATGCGATGCCAATCTCTATTATAACGGCCCAAGTCACTCCTACATCTCCATCCGGTTAAAACATACCAACCAAAAAAGCGTCTCTGTTCAGTTAACCTTAATAGACATGTTATAGCTTAATTCATCTTTACACACCAAAAGATAGTATTTTAAAGGATAATTTTTAAATATTAAGGCTTTTAGAACTTATTTTCAGCAAACTTCAAACAACAACTAAATCTGCCAATCGCTCTTTCCTTTGTACATTCAACGCTCCAGTTGGCAAATGGCGGCATCCAATGAGCACATACATGACAGCTACTTCCGCACATTAATGTGTTACTAAATTGATTGAAATTCATTTATAAGTTACTAACTTTAATCATCGATTCGTCCGCGTAAATGCAATGATTTGTTCAATTTAAAAAGTTCTCGTTAGTTTGTTTGCATCCTTAACACACGTTTATGCAAAGTCAAAGTCAAGGCAAAGTCAAAATCGTTTATTCATATAGGCATGTAAGCACATATGAACATCATAAGTATAATATTAGTATTTTTATTCATTATAATAATTAGGTGATAAAATTTACGACTTAAATGCTAAGTTTACAAGGTTCCTCGCGCCCTGCACTGAGAAGAGCCCGCAACAAACTCAGTCGGATAATTTTTTTTTGCTATCACCTATGAACCTTCCTCTCGAATCACTCTAATCATGAAAACCGCATCGAAATCCGTTGCGTGGTTTCAAAGATCTAAGCGTATAAGTGTAAGAAGCAACTTTGTTTTATATGTTAAGATTCAGTCTAGTCTAAGTTTAAATTTTTTATTTATTTATTTGTAACAAAATAAAACGTCTCGTTTACATCATTTATTATAGACCAAAGCACTAGTCTCATTGTGATGCATTAGCAATGCAGCCCAAATAGACAAACGTCTGAGCTAGGGCTAACATGAGCCAGTTTTTTAGTCGTACTTAATGCGTGACGATGTATTTTCATTCTATTTCATTGTGTAATTTAACTTAAAAAGTTTATTTTTATATTATATAATATAATAAGCATATACACATATATATATATATATATATATACGTACATATACATATACACAATGTGTCAACTAAATTCAATAGACAGCTCAAAAACACTTAGTCGTCTCCTGAATAAGATTTTCCTGTCCACCATTTTGTATACAGGTTTGTTGAGTTACAAACAGATCAAACTCGACTGTAGAACTGCACTACTTTATTGGACCGTAAGCCACCTTAGAGAAATGGGTGAAATTGCCAACGTTGGAATCGAGCACAAACTTTTGAATGGAGTTCGCCGAAGAAGCGGTCTGTAGGAAAACTAAATAGTTTTAGACCCGCGTGCATGTAGGCAAACATTCTAAGCTAATGAAATAAATAGAATTTTGTAACAGTTTTTAATGAGCAGTTATGAATATTTTTAAGGCTGGGAAGAGCTTGCTGAAAGCAGAAGCGAATGGCGTAAATGTGTCCTGGATTAGTGTGCTACTTGTGACCAGTCTTGGTTTAGAGTTCTAGAAAAGAAAAGACTGAAGAAACACCGATGCGGTACTAACTCGTCTAATTTCATCTGTCGCAAGTGCCGCCGGGATTGTGACTCACGAATCGGCCTATATAGCCATGAATTAAAGTGCTTAGCAGACTGTGCATAAATATCATCTGTAAAAGATGTATATGGCCATTGACTAAATGAATATGACTCATATACATTTAGTCCAAGAGCGCGTCAAGACACGCTTATATGGAAGGGTCCTGTATCTGATACGCGATAGGGGTGCTCGTTAAATAACTTCGATAGTAGACAATTAATTTATTAAAGAAACAGAATGAGAAAACCTACCTTCTACAATTTAAAACGGACCTTCTAAAATTGAATTGAAAATATACCTTTTGACTGACGTTCCAAGAGCAAATAAGCTTTAATTCAAATCATATGGCTTTATATTTTTTCATAAAATTGTTTATTCTTTTTCATAAAATTATATATTATTAAATTATTTTACTATTGAGACTTCCTGGTGACCTAAACTCGTCATTAAGGGCCGGCAGCGCATCTGGTAGCCTTCTGGTCGTGCAGATGTCCATGGGCGCCGGTAGGCACTTCCGTGACTGCTGCCTGCAAAAAAAAAAAACATATTATTCAGATTTTTTTCTATTAGATACATTTACTTTTACAAGTAATCCCCTTGGAACTGAACGTGTTTTACTACTCAACGTTTTGACTTATATGAAACCTACAAGACGGGGTCCAGGGAAAAAAAAACAGATGGTCTAGAACAATAACTGAGCGATGGCCTAGAGTAGGCTGGAAAATTCCAGGTCATCCAATGGCAAGATCGATTGACGACATAAAGAAGCTGGCATTAGGTAGCCAGATGCGACTGGCAAGAGACAGGGGAGAGTGGCATAAAAGGAGGGAGGCCTATGTCCAGCTGTGGGCGATTAAGGGCTGATCTTGATGATGAGGGGAAACGGGAAGAAGGCATTTTATTATTTAATTCTTTTTTCCTTTAGTGTTTTTCATTAAACTTTATGTATGGTGTTGGAATTTAATATCACAAAACGTGTTAATTTAATTGTTGTATCATGTTTAATTGCTATTTAAAAATAGAACTGACTATTTTATATTGTCTCTTTTTACGTTCCGCAAATTTTGCCGGTGCTTATATAAGTAAAACATATGAATATACCAATTCTATTAAAGTAAAATTCGAAATTCCACAGAATCATTGAACTATACACGATCGAAGTTGCGCTAAGAACGTAGTACATAAAGCGCCCGCCCTCTATAAGGCGAGCCGCCCACGGGAGACATCGGAGTGCAACGTCAAATCTTTTAAGTGCATTGCGCTTTCTGGATTTAACAAGATTTAAAAATAATAAATCTAAGAGGATTCCTTGGTCCTTAGCGATCGGAACGTGTACTTCTATGATTAAACTAGACGTAAAACCCTCCTTCTTGGTCTATATTTGTATGTATATCTATTCAAGATTTCTATACTCTATGAAAATCGTCTGTACTAGAGTTCCTTTATCTTCTTCTTTCTAAACGGCTGCACCGATTTGGATTCGCATTTTGTGTGTATCTTCTAAGTGGCTCATAGAATATTTGCAGAGAAATAGGACCCAGTAGGAGGTGCTATGTAACCCATATGGTCGGACTGTAACCCAAATTAGGTAAAATAAATCTAAAAAATTTTCTTGGTCCTTAGCGATCGGGACATTTTGCGATTTACAGATCTATACTAAATCTATACGTTGCAGACAATTTGTATGATTCCGCCGTTTACATGCGGCATCGTCAGTTCATAAACTCGCAGTTATGTAAAATGCCGACGGCAAAATGTATATTGCCGTGACATTGTTAGTCAACTCTACGTCTCTTCTCGTTCATGCCGTCCGCTTCTAACCTATCCATAATCGAAATTCTAGTTCAATGTTTAAACATAATATATAATGTCACGGCAATATACATTTTTGCTATCGGAATTTTACATAACTGCGAGCGTTTATAAATTGACGACGCCATATGTAAACGACGGAATTATACAAATTGCCCGTGACGTATTATATATATCTTGAATACTTATGTTTTAGCTATTTTGAGTAAATAATAGACGAGAAATTTACCCAATATAAGAAAGTCTAGTGTCAGTCTAATGCTGCCGGATGAAATATCTTCCCAGTGCAATGGTACATCAAATCTCTAAAGTGCCTTGCGCTTTTGCCGGATTTAACAAGATTTATTCTCTAGTTTAATGACTGGGCTATGCGATACGCCTTGCTGTGTATATCTGTAATAGAAGTCTGAAAAGATTTTTGTCTTTGTATTTGTGTTATATAATTCTTCCTAAGATTTATGATTAGGAACTTAATTCAAACAAGGGTCTTTAATATTAATAAAATAAGTTAATTGGTGCATTAAAATAGACAAAGTCCTAATTGTCGATAGTAACCGCATTAGTTAAGAAGTGTTCTAACGATACAGGCATAATAGCTATATACTTATGTTTGTTTTCATGTATTGTCAATAATACTATATAGTAATAGCGTCAATTTATATCCATATCGATCAAACTATATCCATTATTATAGAAATGGATTATTTCCTTAAAAAATTTCATTGTTACTCCTCCAATTATGCGTAAAATTGGTCTTAATTGTGGGTAATAGCAAATGTAGCTTATAGTAATCGATTATTATTTAATCACTGACTCCGTACGTTGTCATAAAATATTATTTTATCGTACTTTAAAAGCAAATTTTAGTCCATCTTGGCTTTACATCTACCATTTGCCAAGACTGTGGTCTATGTCAGTCTTCTTTTGGCGATTCAATGACAGACTTTAGGTGTGAAGCCCAAAATTGGGCAACATTAATTGCCCAATCTCAAGTAGCCATTTAGTCTTTCTGCGTGCAGGGCATCGGGGCACGCAGGCACGACATAAGGCGAATCATATTTTCTCATGTGAGAAAGAGGTAGTGGTACCCGGACGCGCCGGCCCAATTCGGCTACAAGCATGGCGCTACCTCTAATTAAAAAGTTTTTGTGAAATAAAATTTTCAAACAAAATGCAAAACAATCTTGGAATAGACTCGGAACTCTAGCTATCATTTTCAATTGTAAATATACATAGTTCTGGAACACATTAATTTTGGAATGTTTAAACAAAACATTCCAAACAAGTAGTAATATAGCTTATGTACAATGGAAACGAAAAAAATGGATACATATTTTGACTATAAACAGTTTATAATTTATAAAAATTCAAGTGCTTTGCAAAACAGTTTCTAGTGAATACAAAGCCAATAGTTGTTACGGTAGTTAAACATAACAATGCTTTATTAAGTTTGTTAAATGACCAGATAAATGGCTTGTGATTATAGTTAACGTTGAAGGGAGAGGTTAGGGGAGGTGTTATAATAGTTTGCCTTGATTTTATGAATGATTATGCGTGTAATATTTGTAAAATTCATTTCTTAATGTTGCTCTTGGTTTCGGAGCTATAAGATCTTTTTTGTTGAACTAAAATAATGGATAGAGTCAGGCTTTAGGATTATTTTGGAATAAAAGATCGACCTTTTCTAAAAAGTTCCTTCGCTAAATATTTATGAAGTTAAACAAAATTACAGAAAAAAAAAATTGTCTTTTACACCGCGTCGCGAAAAGAGCTTAACAAATTTCAAAAAGGCTTTCACGGGCAGATAGCTGATATTATAAGGAATAACTTAGGGTAATGTAATTTTAGCAAAAAGATTACGGATCCACATAAACAATCAAAAACTTGTAAATTAAACAAGATCGTAAGCAGTGGTACAAGCGAGGAGTGGTCTCTGCCCAGCAGAGGGAGAGAAAGGGCTGTGGAGGATGAAATTAAACAAAACCATGGCGGAAGAAATCACGGTAATTCAGATAGTACTGAATAAAATTTCAATAAAGAAGAAGAAGATAGGAGCTTGCCAATAAGCAGCACAGTGAATATAATATATAAAGTCCCATAGCTTTATTGAAAGCGGAGTTGACAGGCTTTTAGCTCGTTTCACACTTGAGCTATTTCCATGCATGGGTGTGCTTGTGTTAACATCCTAAAGTGTGGGTCGTACTTATTTAAATAAGTATTGGCAGATGTTCGTACTTTCTGCACTGGATCGGCTTTTAAGTATATCGCTACGTCACTAGTAGAGAATTAGATACTTACGTTTACATTGAAAGTGTAGTAATTTGTGCATCATCATCATCACCACCACCATCATCACCATCACCATCATGCCTTCAAGTCGTGTTTGGTTATAGCGTCTGCTTCTGGAAGTTACCAGAAGATAAACCGTAATGCTCGAAAGTCTTTGGCCCATACGAAAATAATTACCTGATGAGTTATGTATTTATTTTTTGCGTCAAAAATATACTTAAATACATATTTTTTTAAAAAATAAACGGACTTATTCCTCTTATCACAGAAGCGTTCTTGTAACGTGCAAGAGTCGTGGCTGGATCAGTTATCTGCAAAGACGTTATAGCTGCTATTAATCACACTTGCGATGGCAAATGCGAATTTCTTATAATAGCTGATACGAAGAATTTCCTTGTAACATTTTAACCGTATTGTAACTTAAGTTTATGAGATACTTCTTTATATGCATAAGAAGAGGCAAACGGGCATTCGTCAGCAATGTCTTTTCATGAACCACTACGAAAATATATCTTTTTTATTTCTTGTTCAGGGGTAGATAACATTTTCTAGTTTGTAATTATTATTCATGCTAGATCAGCCAGAGACCCCCGAGATCTAAATAAAGTTCTAATGCCAAATTGCTGAAAGTCCCTTATTTGCCTTATACAATATCCACGGCATGTGATGAGTGCTACTATTACACAGGGCAGAAATAAAATATTTGTTAATAATTCTGAAAGCGATCAATCTTTTATTTATTCGTCACGGTCGTATGAAATGAAAAATTACTATATTTTTGTAAAAATTAAACAGTTCATATTTCCAAAGTTATGGCTGCGTACAAAAGCGTGGCAGGGTCATATGTCTCTATGTGAGTGACGTTCGCATTTATCGGGGTCCGCAGGTGCCTCCATTGCTATATGTCAGGGCTACGCAGCACTAGCTTAGTTTGGGCCATTAATTTATATTTGGAAATTTATGACCGCGTAAAGTAACATACGATAACCATATATTATTGCTTTACGACAGGACCTTTGCATTCACCGAGCAGATAGCTTGCGTATTTCAAATACAGGCGACGTGGTGTCGGTCATCTTAACTCGCCCCACAGCCATACCTGCTGCATTTCAAGCGGATTCTGGTATTAGACCCGGTTAAAGTTAGTATAAAAAGAGGAGTCTTTTAGGATAATAAGAAAAATGTTTAGAGAGAAAGTGATATAAAGATGATCATCACTTGGAGTTGGTAACGCGAGGGCTTAGAAATAGGCGTTATTGAACCCTAAAACCGTTCGACTTTGGATCAACATATTTCGAGCGATCCGTCAGTGTCTAGGGTGTTGAACCTTTAGGCGTGATTTGATGGTTACAGATAGTTCTATGTAAATCAGCGTATCAGGACAGTGTAAGAGAGCTGTTCGAATAGATATGTTGGAATTTTGAAATATATATTTTTATATTCCCATTTTAACTTATTTTTAATGCTAGTAGGTAATACTTTTGTGTATGTTCTCAATTCGTCTTTTTTAAGTTTGTTGCCTCAGATCTTAGGACTGGGTGAACCAATTTTGATGATTCTATTATTATTTGAAAGCTGGTGCTTCCCATGTGGTCCCATTTCAATTTGGTTCAGTTCTTACAATCTGAAGTAGTTTCTTTTACAATTATGTTTGAATATTATTAAGTCTTGTGCTTGGGCATGACAATAGACTTATAGCCGCTTCACACGTATCGATAAATCGTTGTGAAAAAACTGTTCAGTTAAATCGTTGCGAAAAAACTGTGCAGTTGTAACATAAAAAAAAGTTAATTTGAACGTTTCTAAAGCTCCGTGAAGAACTGCCGAGATGAGCGATCGTCATCCAAACACATGAAACTGTGCACATATTTACTTATCGATTACGACGACGATTTTTCATGCACACGCATCGATAAAATATACCTATCGTTTATATAACTATCGATTTTTCGCAACGGTTTATCGATACGTGTGTAGCGGCTACTAGTGTAAATCTTAGGTACGGTTTTCAGTCTGTCTTTCTAATATTGAATAATAATGTGGCTTCAATTCAAAACATTAGTTATGATTGCAAATGACTCATAGTATTGTTCTTAATGTATTCAAAATGTTACAAAGCAATTGGTTAACGTACTCAAGTACCACCTACTAGAAGCGTAGGTACTGAGAACAATGGATTGGTAAGTACATGTAGGGACATCTAATTAGATACAGTGTCCAAATGTCCCGGCCATTTGAGATGGGTGAGGTTCGACCGGGATAGGCGAAAGTACACACGTCTTTAGGGATGTATTGGCAAGCGTACATTGTTTAACTTTTCTAAATGGCTACATAATAAACTAGCTTCTTTTCGCGACATAGTCCGTGTAAAATTAACCTTAATCTGGCCCTATGAAAAAATCTTTGCCAATCTCTATTATAACGGTCCAAGTCATATAAGTTTTTAAACATTTATAGCAAACTTCTCAAGATCCCAGTACATATTGATACAACAACAATTCAAACTAGGTCAATCCAAATACAAATGCACACGAAAATCGGCGTAGTTATTCAAATATAGTGAAGTTGCCCAAATAATAGTTGTATCTAGTCAACTTGCAGGCGGCTGGTTACTGTTTTCTTGGCTGACGTAGGTGTTACAAACTACGTCAAAACATCCAGTTGCAATGCTAATACGTATACATTGGAATTGCGGAGATTCATCCCAGTGTTCATACGGTTGATTTCACATAACAGAGATGAAATACTTATATATGGTTACTTTTATATTATAATAATAATCTGTACTAAGACATTTTTTTGCGATCAAAACATTGACATAAAAACAAAAAATAATTGGAAAATAGAAATGTTAGCCATGCCTAAAGTGTTAAAAAAATTAGATTTTTAAATTATTAGGTATAATTTCAGATATGCCTTATAGTATCGATACCATTTCTTTTTTTAATGTCTTATGTTAAGGGTAAAAACGACGAGAACCCAGCCGGACTTGAACCGCCCAGTTTTACAGTTCAACCTTCTACGAACCGTCGAGGCCTCAGAATATTCCAAGCTTGTGTTAAGGATCACCAAGATAATGGTCCAACGGGATTTGAACCAACCAGCTCGTGGATTACGGTCCAAATTTCTACTATCGTGGCTTTAAAGTACTCCAAGCTTGTGTTAAAGCTGACCACGACAACAGCTCAGCGGGATTCAAACCAACCAGCTCATTGATTTCCCACAGTCCTACTAATATAGTCCTAGACTAATATCACCCAGTAACATTAAACAGATGGGGAGGAAGTCGGAAATTTGAAAAACCAATGTTAAAATGTGTCACCCATCTATCACCCGGCCGCAGTCAGAGCTGCTTAACCTAGTTGACAGCAGTTGCTTAAAACAATTCTATCTAACTACTCTCTTCTATTCTTGTTTCTAACGCACTAAACAGGTATACGTAATCTGAACTCAGATTTGTCAGTTGTACCCCTATCCATACGTACAGTCATTCTGCGGTCAAATAGCATTTGCTTTTCAAACATTGATATTGCCTGAAATTTAAACAATATATAGAGGGATACATATTTTCAGAATTGACTAGACATCATCAAAATGCATCAAATCAAATTGCATGTGTACATTGTAATAATAATTAAAAAAGGAAAAATTACAAGGAAAGTATTTATTGAATGCAACAAAAATAATAATTGACATATTTATACTGAGAACAGTTACCTGTACGGCTTCTACGGGATGGTCATATTCAATGACAGCAAATCCTCTGCTATTACCATCTTTGTCAACTGCTAAATCAATGTTGCGCACTTTGCCTGCCATTTTAAATATCTCTTTTATTTTTGCACGGTCTGCTTTATAGTCAAGCTGTAATAAAAAAAATATTTATTTTTAAAACTGTAAACTTTAGTGGAGTACAATACAAAATAATGAGAAGGGTTAATAGTTTTTTAGTACTTACATTTGCGACAAACACTTTCTTGACCAAAGGAGGTTGTACATTAATAGATTCTAGAAACTGTAGACTTAAACCGTATGTGTTATAGTTTTCTGGCTCTCGGGGCTTATTCACTCCCCAACTAAACGTGAAGAAAAAATAAAATGCTTATTTACATATAAAATCAAAAAGTGGTTCTATGCAAATAGACAAGCTCTTTTGAATCATCAAATATTTTAAGTTACTACTGATATTATATTATTACTTAATGTATTTCGTTACTTCTAAAATAATTTAACTTTTCCTTGTTTACCTGTCTTTTTCCTCTCTCATACTTCTCCCACTGCCTCCACCTCCTTGTCTTGGTGTATTCATTCTACCTCTTTCATTACCTACAAAAAGGTTTATATTTTAATAATATTCAGAATTTACTGGACTACTAAGAATTACAAAATATTTTTTGAAACATATTTGAAATGAATATTGGATCAGAAGTGTAACTTTGGTTGAGTATAAAATGAAGAAATGTCCATTCTAAAAAAGAATGTAATATGAAAATGAAATCAACTGAAACAGTATTCCCTTATATTATACTAATATTGGATCCTTATTTTAGTGAGGTATTAAAATCTTAAGAATGGCTCCTTATGTGAAAACTTACCTGTCTCTTCTTTCAGAACAAGCTTTCTTCCATTTAATTCATATCTGTGCATAACAAACAAGGCTTTTTTCATTGCTTCAGAATTTGTGAACTCAACAACTGCGCATCCTCTAGGTTTCCCATTTTCATCATTGAATAATTCAACATAAGCTACATCACCAACCTGGAGGGAAACAATTTTCTTAGCATTCCATGGATACACTGTGCTGGGTTGATCATATTTGCAGAGGAAGGAACCATAGCAGTGTCTGGGACTTGTAATCCATGAGTAGGTTTATGAGAGCTATTTCTTAGTGGCCACTAACACTCACCCTCACTGCCAATGCTCCCTCCTCTGCCAGGCAAATCTGGTATGATCCTGCAAAGTGCAGCTTTAAGATGTCTTTTCTAATAAAGAACTTATGATACATCTTGACTTGCCAAGGTCTATTATGGTACAGGGATTTTGCTGGTATAGCTCTCGCTCCCACCTGTACCTTGTTCTAACTGGTTTTGTAACAGTTTCCGTGACTTTGAGTAAAGGAATATATCCGTCCAAGATGATGAGACAACATATTTGAGATTTTGTAATGTTTTTAAAATATCAAAAAGGCCGAATTGGGTGCAATATCAAAGATTCAGCATATTTCTTATCTGTATTAATTAAAATTTATGTTAATATAAGCACAAAACTTAAGGACGACTAGACCAATTCAGCTAATTTTTTTGGTATGTTCCAAGGCATGCAGAGTTGTAATAGAGAAAAATATAAAAATTAACTTAAAACTGAAAGAAGTCTGTCTGGCCAGTTAGTTCAACTAATAATAATAACATTAACCAAAGAATATAATAATTGATTTACGTGCCAGTTAAAAATAATCCTAATGTAGACCATCATAATGCTACGAATATATCGTTCCATAGACGAATAAGTTCACCTGCAGAATAATTAGACAGCGCGTAATAGCAGTTTCACAATACACAGATACTTTCATTTTGAAAACTCACCTTTTCTTTAAACAAATCTTTTAACTCAGTCCAACGATATTCATATGGTATATTTGAAACAAATAATCTTTTCCCCAGACTCGAGGTGGGAATCGAACCCACGACCCCGGAGCAGAAGGCAGGGCACTGCCCACTGCGCCAACGGGCCAGTCATATATACGGCTTAATTTATTAAAACTGGCAGTTATGGTAAAAATGTCAAAATTAGAACATTTTTAACCACAGGATCATAAAAAAGGCATCAAACTGATCACTTTAAAAGTCATTAAATTTGGAATTCAATGGAGTGTGTTACGTTTGCATTTCGGATGATGAAAGTCATTCGCATCGATCTCAATTACGCGGAGTCTGCCATCACGTCGCGCCAGCGAGGAACAATGAGGCCGGTGAATCACGAGATGCGATTAAAAGAACATCGTCTACGTGCCGTTTACGCTTGTGTAACCAGCTACGTGATCCAGTACGGGAAAGACCTGGCGCTCTATGGTTATGCAATGTAATTGCCAAAATAAAATTATACAATCTAGTGCGCGAAGATGTAGGCATGCATAGTGAAAGTTATCGGAACTGCCTACTTATTCGATGCTGGTCATTAGACATACGGATTACATGTACCCAAAAGATTGGAGCGATTGTTAAATGACCTCCTTTAAGTCTACAGTGTTTGTTACGTTTCCGTAGTCCTACAACGAACCCTTATAATTTCGCTCTGGCCGTCCGTCCGTCCGCTGGCCAGGTTGCCATGTTGGTAGGACATACTAAAACATCACCAAGAAAATTATTTTGAGCGAAGTCGGATAACGGGTTTTGAAGTTATGAAACAAAACCTTTATCACAAATCATATACGGAACCTTTCTATGTAAACGTGTCTTGATACGATCTTCACCACTTTTTATTAAAAAGTACTTGTACCCAAACAGAAAATGATATTTCTAACAGACATTTAAAAGTGTTCAAAAGAAGGTCAAAAGTGTTTTGTAAAACATCTACATACTTTTCTTGACCTTATGAAAAATCTTAAGATTACAAAATGGTCATTCAATTTTCTGGTGAAGTGCATCATAAATATAACCATAACTTGAATACGCAATACACCTATATTCATTAGAAGAAGTTGCTGGCTTCAACTAGTGGGCTTACAAAAACATATCATGAATGAATTCATTTGAAGTTCTTATCGGAAACCAGATTACGTTTCAAAGTATGATTGAGAATTCGCAATGGCCTCAATCATCTTTGCAAACCCACGCCACACATCCTCAGGCAATTCGTCGATCTGTGTCTTCTGAGAAGATAAAAAAAGATAGTAACTAATTAATCAAAATAAGGACAGCACTTTCGAGTTATGATGTGGATAAGCAATATTGAGGGCGCGGTATCCCAAAACTGGATAGCCGCAGATTTGTACACCTTCTACCTTTCTGAGAATTAGAATCAGGTTCATTAGGGTTACCAGAACAAAGCGCGCGAACGACCTTCTGTTGACCCACTCTAAATCCCAAGAAGTATTTTAGTAGATGTTATAATTCTGACATTAAGAGGAACGAGTCCGAGAATCAAATGTGAATATATCCGAGAAAAATCGGTCGAACGTACAGTGTCAGACTTAGTAATCACAGACCCTAGCACGAACATTACGAACCGTTCAAATTCGAAGATTCGACTGTATTTAGTATGAAAATTTTTGTGCTGGGCCCACAGCAGGCAAGTCTTTATCGTATCACACTTTTAGTCAATGCTAATGCAACCCGAGTGGCCACAAAGAGAGTCCGATGTGCGCCCAGCACGAATATTTTCAAAGTCGAGTCTTCGACTCTAACAGTTTGAAATGTTCGTGCTAGGGTCTAACAATACAATTTTAGATGTATTTAAGTCACACAAATCGAGACTTCCAATTTTATAGTAAACTAGTTGTTACCCGCAACCTCGGCCATGTAAAACTATGTGACACGTTTTAGTGTGATGATATATAGCCGATATTTTCTTTAAAGATAATATATCTCTATTATTTAACCCGTCTTGTTTTACTATTGAGAAATTTTCAAAATAATTAAAAATAATTAACTAACTAATAAAAATAATTAAATAACTAACTAATACTTACTTCTTCTTGAAAAGAACTTTTAGTTTATACTATACTAGCTGTGCCCGCGACTTCTTACGCGTAAAATTGGGTAAAAAAAATAGATTACATTTTAGCGTGATGATATATAAGCCTATAGCCTTCCTCGATAAGTGGGCTATCTAATACTGAAAGAGTTTTTCAAATCGGACCTGAGATTAATGCGTTCAAGCAAACAAACTCTTCAGTTTTATATATTAGTATAGATTATTTAATATTGAAATTTACAATATAAATTTTAACAAGTCTCTCGCGGCATTCATTCTTTACACTACACTTCGATGGCTTAGATTGCTGGATGATAGTTTAGGCTGTTGAGTAATGGTTGAGGTTTCTGGCTAATGACGTATGTTATTGACTCATAGCTTAGGTTACTGGCTGATGGCTTAGATAGCTGGCTGATGTTTTAATCGGTTTTCTGATGGCTTAGGTTGCTGGCTGATAGCTTAGGTTTCTAGCTGATGGCATCAAGGTAGACGGTCTCAAATAACTTTATTTTTTGTAAAACGTCTGCAGAAGCCCTAAATGACTTTACGTAAAAACGGATAGAATTTCTCGTAGGTTTTATACGATCAGCTGTTTCGACAAGACGGCCCGCATCTTCACACAACTATTATAAACGATAGACCAACGGACATTTTCAAATTATCCTTATATATAATTATTCTGTACTGGTCTATGTCACTGAACTTCTACACGGCTCGTCTGAATTTGATGTAAGTTTCTGTCCATCTTTGAGTTGGTTTCTAGATAGTTAAAAAGTCAAAAAAGAACGTACGCTTCTGCTAGCGCGGGGATAGGTGATTCTGAATCACCATCAGTGTCACCATGTCACCATCATTTTTTTTCTCACCATACATTGTGAACAGATAGGATCATCCTGCATGTTCACTATTTATGATGTTATGTTCACACTTTATGATGATTGAAGTATAAGGATTTGATCCACGTATCTCCTAAATTGCAGAACCTCCTTTTAAGCAAATTGTTAATTCACTAAGTTTATTTCAACTAAGAAAAATATCTTACTTTTAAATCTTTATCTATGCATCTTTCAAACTCAGATCACTTGTTTTGTATACTAGTTAAAACTTTATTGGCTTATCAATTGTGTAAGAAAAGTTATACTTAAGCGATATTTCAATGCTGTATGTTTCACTATATTAGGTAAATATATAAATAAATAAAAGCACTCATTTCTCAATGGCCGGCAACGCATTTACAAGAAGAAGAAGCTGCTAGAATTAGAAGAACTTCTTATAGAAGTTTAGTTACGAATAGAGACGAACCATCTCAGTAATTTGCTTGCCTTACTTAGGCTATTTAGCCTTCTGGTAAAGCGAGGCATCCATGGTTGTCAGTATTCAACTATATAATGAACCTTCTAAATACCCTTTTTATAAAGCCCACTGTTGGGCCAAAGGAATCCCCCTTCTCGGCCCACTTTTCTCTTTTCTTCTACTCTTACAAAGTTGAACCACAGAGACTAGAAATACATAATACCAGCGAGCTACTAGGAGCCCATAAGGCACCAGCCGTCGCAATCTTTACGGGCGATCTTTACAACTTTTTGATTGGATCACTTTACTGCGCAGTTCCAAGTTTTAGGGCGCGATTAGGAGCAGACGAGGAGGCGGGTCCTCAGTCGATCAAATAAACATACGGAACACCCAGCTGGGTTTACGAGCTCGCTGATTGAAACCGTTTTATTGCCTCGCCCGGCGCGATTCCTTTTGATCTTGGACAGTAAATCTTGGATTTTACATGGTATTTTACGAGGACCTGCCTTAGGATCCAAGCGGAACCCTTACATTCTAGTTGACTTTGTAACATTTACATTTGAACTCGATAATGTATTGCTAGTCATTACAACTGCCTCTAGAATTGTCAAATGGTGATTTGTGACACCTTTTTGTATTATATTTTAGGAGATCTTGTTTAAGGATCCAAGCGGAACCCTAATATTCTATTTGCCTTTGTAACATTTACAGCTGAACTCGATAATGTGTGGCTAGTGATTACGACTTTGCCTCTAGAGTTGTCAAATGGTGATTTATGACACCTTTTTACGTCATATTTTAGGAAGTCTTGTCTTAGGATCCAAGGGGAACTCTAATATTCTATTTGCCTTTGTAACATTTACAGCTGAACTCGATAATGTGTGGCTAGTGATTACGACTTTGCCTCTA